>CAUOFW020000800.1:0-191020 GCA_963454935.2 Ilex paraguariensis | reverse complement strand
CTTGAATTCTTTGATCCTCCTTTGTTTTGAGCTTTGATAATTGGCACCCCAGTAGTTTGTTGCTTTAATGCAATGGCTCCCTAGTAGTTTGTAGCTTTGACACACAAAATCCTAAAAAAGAACAACAATTAATGCATTATCCTTTATTCACACACTAATTCTAATTTGATTTATTTTGATTAGTTTAACTTTATTCAACTAACACAATTTACCTTTTAAATTATGCCTTAATTAGGGTTAATCACTTGTACCTTAAGAATAACAAATATCAATGTACATTTGACATTTAAGTATATAGAAAATACCATTTTTTTACAAAGATATGTGGTTTTAAGTTTGGATTGTTAGGTGAGGTGTCAAACCAGTCGTGTGATTAGTCACTTTAGCAAACAATCTCAACATTTACATTCATTTCATCAATGGTTAACAGATATCAATGTAATGCTAAGGCACATGCATTTAAAAAAGTAAATATAATAAAAACTAATTCATTCATTTCGCAATGTATCATCGTTTTAACACAAAAGATTCAATTCATCCAAAAAGATCACATAATCCCCTACACTAAGTACATAAATCTCTCACTCCCTCACCCTCTCCAGCGCATAAAGGTCCTCCAGCTCCACCCCTCAAAAGGATGAGAATCTGCTCTTGTTGTCGGAGAATTTGATCCTGCTTGGCCTCGATGCCAAGCATGATGTCCCGTATGACCGTCGGGTGCTAGTGCTGGTACCTGCCTCAACCTGTGCATGTGCCTCTGCCTCTGCCTTGAGCTCTCTCTCCTCCTTGGCGTCCAAAGTATCCTGTACCACATCGGTGCCTTAGGTAGAGGGAACATCCTATCTCGTCGTTGGGCCGCCACTGTGACCTTGGCTCCTTCAAAATGACGCCTTGTTCAATGGTCCATCGACTTTTGCACTCCTATCTATGACCTGACTTGCACTCTCTAGTCTAGGCACATCTCTATCACAAGTTTACCGAAGGGAAGCGAATTCCTTTTCACGTTACGCCCCTTCATCATCTCCATCAAGATCAAAGACGGGCGGTCTATGCTTTGGCCCCCTCCTATTGCGTATAGCAATCGGGCCATCTCTAGAAGTATTTCATTCTTACGGGGGCAAGGTTGGAGACAGCAATCAATTTCAACATCTTTTACTTGTCCGTCAATTTACTTTGCCTAAAAATCTCCGTCATTCCCAAGCAAACGTCACCAAGCCCATAAACTCCACACCGACTTCATCCATCCCCACATTCTTTCATAGGGCTCGCTCAGCCTTGGTACCCTTGGTACGATCCTCATCTCCACAGTGTAATCAACATCTACATTGATGTGAGTTCCTCTTACATAAGTTTTGATCGCCCCATTGACAATTTCGGCATTGGAGTAAAACTCCCACACCAATTCTTCCACCATTTCTTAAGTACATTGTCCAATCTCTCTCCTCCATATTAGCATAAAATCCAAACTCCACAAAATCAATCAACTCAATTCTTCGTTCAGAAACTCTAGGTTGGTCTTGAAATAAATTATCGTACCTATCTGCCATGAGAGCATTGGTAAATTGGGTTCTATTGTACCTTCGAATTATAGGTGGTTTTCCCTCTCTTTCCTTGATCATTTGCCCCATAAATTTGGCTCTTGGTTGGCCACCTTGTACCTAGCGGGCATCTTCATTCTTGGAGGCATGATTCTGGGATTTTTAGGTTTTTACAATAAGAAAGTTTAGATGTCTAGTGAGAAAGGGGAGAAATGAGGTGAGAATGTGTTTGGGATGCTTGATTTTAGGTAGAAATTGGAAATGGATGATGTTTTGAGGACTGGGAAGTGAAGAGTCATCGAGTGTTTTGGGGGGTTTCAAGGGTTTTTTGGTGGTTTTGAAATGAAGAAGACGAACCAATTATTTATAGGCAAGCATCCAACATTCAAACGTCAATAACATTCAAACGTGTATAGAAGGATTTTTAACAGATGGTTCGAATGTTACCCAAACGTTCGAATATTTGGAGCTCCCAGTACTTTTGTTGTCCTACAGAGGCTAAAGTACTATAAGCTCATGGCATTCAAACGTTGCATCCTAGTTCAAACGTTTCCTAGGCGTTCAAAAGTTTGGAGCTCCAAGTACTTTTGTTGTCCTACAGAGGCCAAAATACTATAAGCAGCCAACATTCAAACGTTAAATGGCGTTCAAATGCCAAATCAAAAATTACAATATTATGCACATTTATATACACCCATTAAAAGAAGGTTATACACACAAATTGAACTTGAAAAAATCATGGCATCTCAGGATAAGTGCATACCCACGCTTCAGGCTGGTATTCTATGGCATTCCTTACTCGGCCCACATTTTATTTCAACAAAAAGGATTTTGTACATCTAACAAAAAAGATAATTATTTTTTACAAAAATTTTGGACCTTACGCCTTCATCCCAAAAACACAGTTTTTCACAATTTTGTCAAAAAGCAATCTAATGCGAGTCTGCCCCTGTCTCCATGCCATTTGCACAATCAGTGACTCTTCTAATTTCTTGTAACACAAAACGTGTGAGTACAGTACCAAAATAGCATGGCTTCTTAGGTTAATCTCTACTCTGCTCATTCACTATCTAGTCTAATCGATCGAGTGCGCGACCAAAAATTAGTTCAAAATATTGATTATATTCTTTCAGGTGAAAAATCTTGCCACATTGTTTATAGGCACCAAGTTTGTTGGCACAACGACGTTTAACAAAAGTGCTTCTGCCACATAGTGGTTTTTTCTTGATGTTCTTGGATTTCAGTTTTTCTTACCAATCTTGCTTTTCTCATTATCACAGAGTGCACATCAAATGGAAAAGTGCATAAAATACCTAAACTGAACCAAAAAAAACTTATTGTCCATGCTTGCTAAGCTTAAGACACTTGATCTAGTTCTTTAATATCTGTCAATCACGAAGACGACTGGAGCTGCTTTAAAAACATGGTCATCAATATTTTTTTGTTTTTATATATACTATAAAGGCTATAAAAATATGAAATACAATACAGAATATGGAATACAAGATAAAATATGCAATATGATCAAGATACACAAATTATCCCCAATGTTTCGATTTTACTGGTATATGCAAAGTCCAGTTAGGATTGAAAGTAGAGATTTGTTTATCTATCGATGCCTACAAACAAAATACACAAATTAATCATCTTTAGGAAGATCAGGGTTTCGACTTGGATGGAAATCCTTGTGTGTGAGTGTAAACATAAGCAGGACAGCCATGAGCAAATATAAAATTAAAAGTCAAAACATGAAGCAAAGGATCGTGTCTATGGAGTGTTTAGCCATGGAGTTGCAGACAGTGAATCGTTTTATAGAAAAGGTAAGAAGAACAACGACGAATTTGGGGAAAAGGGAAAGGGTTGAAGGCCTTATAAAGGTGTCCTTTCGGGTCGGGGTGGGTTGGATTTTTCTTGACCCGACCACTTTTTGTGTCGGTAGGCGCAAATCTAGGAAGAATATTCTGGATCCAATAAAAAAATTATTTCCACATCTTTAACAAAGTCTTTGAAAAATGGTTTCAAACGCTAACCATTGACAATAAAAATATTACCATTTGATGGATTTTTCACTACCACTACTCCATGTTCAAACACTTGTTTGATAATATAAGGCCCAATCCATCTAGATCTCAACTTACCAGGAAACAGATGGAGCCTTGAATTGAATAAGATGACTTTTTGTGAAGGGACAAAGGATTTTCTCACTATATTTTTGTCATGAAAAACTTTTGTCCTCTCTATTGCGATTTTGGCATTGTCATATGCCTCATTTATCAACTCTTCCAACTCATCAATCTGAAGGTTTCTTGAGATTCTAGCCTTGTCTAGGTCAAAGTTCATTATTTTAATGGCCCAGTATGCTCTATGTTTCAATTCCACAGGCAGGTGACAAGGCTTTCCATAGACTAAACGACGAGACATGCCTAAAATTATTTTAAAAGCAGTGTGATATGCCCATAGTACATCAGTTAGTCTTAACTGCCAATTTTTGTGGTCTGGGTTTACCTTTTTTTCTAAAATTAGTTTGATCTCTTGATTAGCTAATTCAGCCTATCAACTAGTCTGTGGATGATAAGGGATTGTAATTTTATGAGAAATCAAATACTTTTTCATTAAATTCCAAAAAAGATGATTGCAAAAATGAGCACCCCCATCACTTATAATGGATTTAGGAATTCCAAACCTGGAAAAAATGCTTTCTTTTAAAAATTTGATCACTGTTCGATGACCATTATTTCGTCCTGGAATTGCTTCAACCTATTTGGACACATAATCAACAACGACTAAAATATATAGATAGCCAAAGGAAGGGGGAAATGGTCCCATAAAATCGATGCCCCAACAGTCAAAAATTTCAATTACAAGAATTGGGTTCAAGGGCATTATGTTTCTTTTAGAAATGCTCCCCAACCTTTGGCATCTATCACATGTTAGACAAAAGGCATGGACATCTTTAAAAAGTGTGGGCCAATAAAATCTACACTTCAAGATTTTTGTAACAATTTTTTTAGATGAAAAATGGCCACCAAACGCTTCAGAATGACAAAAAGATATTACTTGTCTACTCATGATCGGGGATGCAACACCTTATGATTTGATCTTTACAATCCTTAAACACGTATGGATCCTCCCAAAAGAAATTACGAACCTCCCTCAAAAATTTATTCTTATCCGTCATTGTAAAAGAAGAAGGAAACGTACCAGTAACAAGGAAGTTAGCAATATCAGCATACCATGGTGTTTCCATGACTGTGAAGAGTTGTTCATCAGGGAAATTTTCATTCATTGGTAGGCCATCCTCATGAAATTCATATATTAACCTGGATAGATGATCTGCCACCACATTCTTGGCACCTTTCTTACCCTTAATGATCAGATCAAACTCTTGTAATAAGAGTATCCATCTTAAGAGCTTTGGCTTGACATCTTTCTTTGTGAGCAAGAATTTTAATGCTGCATGGTCAGTGAACACAATAACAGAAGAACCAACAAGAAAAAAATTTTCCAGAGCAAAAACTATAGCAAACAATTCTTTTTCAGTTGTGGAATAATTCATTTGAGCATCTTTCAAAGTTTTGCTTGCATATTAAATCACATAAGATTTTTTATCCTTTCTTTTTTCCAACACAGCTCCTACAATATAATCGCTTGCATCACACATCAATTAAAATGGTAGAGTCCATTCAGGTGATTAGCACAAAATATTCCATATATTGTATATTGTTATGGCCTTTTATACTTGGTTTTGTTGTGATTTTGGGTAGAAATATGATTAATCTTCTCTTTAATGGAGTTTTGTATATATGTAGGTTAAAATATGTAAATGGCTTGAGTTAAGCCCCCATTGAAGTGTTTGAAATAAATGAAGATGATGGGATGGCTTAAAGGAAGGATTGGAGGGTAAAGAAACCAAGAAAAATGCAGTTTGTATAAAAACCTTCCGAAAGGTTTTACCTTGGTCTGCCTTTTCATAGACAAAATCTTTCGGAAGGTTTTGTCTACTGGAATGAACCTTCCGGAAGGTTTTACCTGCTGGTTTCCTCAAAGACTCAATGGAATTTACTTCTCTCGCTTCTTTGTCCTCTCCTGGGTGCTTAGTAATATTGAAAATATTAAGCTCAAGAGTCATATTCCCAAAATTTAATTTCATGACTCCATTCTTGCAATTGATTAATGCATTAGAGGCTGCTAGGAAGGGTCAACCAAGAATGACGGGAATTTGGTTCTCTGAATGCATTGCTGGCTGAGTGTCCAAAACAACGAAGTCAACAAGAAAGTTGAAGTTGTCCACTTGAACAAGGACATCTTCAACAATGCCTCTTGGGACTTTGACAGACCTATCTTCCAATTGGAGTGTAATACAAGTGGGTTTGAGTTCACCTAGACCCAATTGTTGATAGACATAGAAAGGGAGCAAATTGAAATTGGCTCCAAGATCCAGCAGAGCTTGTTCTATTATGAAGTATCCAATGACACATGACACAATTAGACACACCTAGATCCATGTATTTTGGAGGGGTTTTGTGTTGAAGTAGGGCACTAGCTTGTTCTGTCAAGAAGGCCTTTTTTTTTTTGAATATTTTGGCTTCTCTTGATTGTGCTCAAGTCTTTTACAAACTTGGCATAAAAGGGAACCCGCTTGATTGCATCCAGAAGTGGAATATTGATTTTCACTTGCTTAAAGAGCTTAGAGATTTCTGGATGGTTATTCAACTTTTGTACTATTTTGAGTCTTTTAGGAAAAGGAGCAAGAATATGACAAGAAGGATCTTTTTCCTTTGATGGTTCTGGCTCTTTTTCAATTGCAAGTTTAGGCTCAACTGGTTCATTGACTGGGATTGAGTCAGGTCGTACCTTAGGAATTAACATGTCTCTGGTGGGTAGTCAGTTTTGCTCTCTAGTCATCATCTTCTTTCCCCGTGAGAAGTAGATGGTTTGGTTTCAACCGTGCTAGGAGAGGCTGAGTCCCACATCTGAGAACTATCAGATATAGTGTCAAAAAAACTAAATGCCTCCTCTAGACTCTTTCCCATGAAGATCCTTGAATCTCTCCCAACATTGGTAAAATATTTCTCCCTCTTTGACCAAAAAACCATGATTTACCTTTTGAGTGCATTGGTATGGTGTAGAGGAAAAAACTTTCCAAAAAACTCATTCTGTAGTGCATGCCAATTTGTTATTGAATGGGCTTTTAAGAGTTTAGTCATTGTTTAGCTTTCTCCTTTAAACAAAACGGAAAAAGTTTCAACTTGGCTAGTTCAGAATTGTCTTTGAATGTTCCTCATACCTCCTGATTCAACCTATTCCGTGATCTGAATAATATTATACACCCAAGTATAAGTGGTCGAATTGTAGTTTTCTCGGTTTAAGTCCAAGTATCGATCCCATGAAGAGTTTTAATAATTTAAGAAAAAAAATAAAATAGGGAAGTGGTTGTTTAAACTAAGATAGCATGAGATAGTTTGTGATGTGAGCTTAGATTGATAACTAGTCTAATTAAACGTATGTTTGCAGATAGATTGCGTAAAGATAGTAATATAAACAATATCCTTCAATTTAAGGGTCTCATATGCTTTATATTGGACAACTACTAAAAATGCTACCTTACAACAATTAACTTCCATGTTACAGGCAAGTCAACTGGTAGGTTTGATGTCTATACACCATCACACAACAACTTCTTAGGTTAGCTGGTGGTATCCATGACAATTGATTATCCAAGTATACCAGAATAACAAGACATTCATGAGGAATACTTGAATTACTCAATTGATCCCATGATAGTAAGTGTGTATATAATAAACCATAACACAACAACTTCTTAGGTTAGCTGGTTATAGATGTGTCAATTGACTAACTCCAATAAACAAGAAGGACAAGACATTCCTGAGGAATACTTGAATTATCCAATTAGTCCATCTTGGATATATGTACCAAATAAAACATCCTCAGCGCCTTTAGAGGTCAAGCCAGACCGATGGAACACGACAAATATTCAATTGGCACATGTTATAATGTATAAGTACATAAGAAACCATAATATAACAACTTCTTAGGTTTGTTGGTGGTATTGGAAGTACTAGTTAAACAATCCTAGCAATCCAGAAGAGCAAGTCATTCATGACGATCACTTAGATCATTAGTCTGATGATTATAGCATGCTACAGTAGAACATCCTCAGAGCTCCGGTGGAGGACTAGCCATACCGATGCAACACTGTAGATATTCGTTTGGCAATATTGTTGTATATAAGTTTAACAACCCTAATAGCCCAGAAGGACAATCCATTCATAAGGATCATTTAGGTTTAGTACCATGCATTAGTAGAACATCCTTAGAGCTCCA
Organism: Ilex paraguariensis; assembly: GCA_963454935.2. Taxonomy (NCBI): domain Eukaryota; kingdom Viridiplantae; phylum Streptophyta; class Magnoliopsida; order Aquifoliales; family Aquifoliaceae; genus Ilex; species Ilex paraguariensis. The sequence goes on along the minus strand of CAUOFW020000800.1, from coordinate 183,137 downwards.
GTGGAGGACTAACCATACCGATGGAACACCGTAGATATTTAACCGACAGGTCGATGATGCACTGATGACATAATTCCAGGGGTAGTACCAAAATTACGTACATCACTGTATCATTCATGAAGTGTAGAATACATATATATGTGTGTGTGTGTATATATAAAACATCAGCATTTTCAGAAGTTAACCAATATTATACAAATGTTTATCTCTCACTAGAGGATATAAGTAATTACTTATACCCCATTGCTACAGACAAGCAAGGAGTGCGGGTAGTTTTCATTACAACAGTAATTAAAATACAGACTCTAATATTTCTTTCACAAAGAACAACTGAAACACAACCACCTTTATTATCAGTCACGACAAAAAGGTGGCAGCAGGTCAACTATCCAAATAGAAAGACACAACAGAAATGTAGAAATATAGAGTTTCGATTGGTAGTGTATGATGGACCAGATTTGGGTATGGGATTTTTCTTTCTCCCTTTCTTTTTCTCTTTCTTTTCTTTCTTTGGATTTCTCTCTCTAGAGCTTTCTCTATCCCCAGCCTTCTTCTCTCTTGCTTCCCGCCGAAGGAAGAGGCCATGCATGGCCTTTATATAATCATTGAAGAAGCATGAGGTGTAAGCCAACTTGGACCACCGTCCAAACGCCCCTTCGCCGTCCGGACGGTCTTGCTTTGCTGGAGTGCTTATCTTTATTGTGCTGGCCAATTCTAGTTTATTTTACACTTTCCTCCTTAGTTCTTTCAAGCTTTGACATATTACTCCTTGTAATTTCTAGTTGTTCCGCACAAAAACACTAAAATTTCAGACATTATACAAATAAAACTCTAGCTTACGCACAAACCATAATTAGCAATATTTAACTTATTTATCTTACTTAATGTACTTATTTACTATATTAATTTATATACTAATTAAGATTAATCACACTCCCCAACTTAAATTTTACTAGTCCCTAGTAAATTATAAAAATTATTAACAAAATAAACTACATGCAGAGGTAAAATCAATTTCGTAGATTTTTTCACGATTGCATTAAGCATATGCAACAAGCCTTTAAACCTCTAGGTGATCCCTAGTGGACGAGTTCTGTTTCGTGAAGGTTTTTAGTGAAGCTACCTACAAACTTTAATAATTAGGAATTCATAATTCATATTTTTCACAAGTAAAATTAAATTAATATTCTTATGCATTGCTAGAATATTTTCTTTTTTTGATCACTATAAGAGTAACATACGTTAGTTGTAATATTATCTATATATTTTTATAAAAACTTGTATGTTTGTGCAATGATTTCTTTATTTTCAAAAAACACTTAAAAAATATTACCATCTTTCATGGTAGTCTTTATGTCAATCCTCCCTTGGAATACTTTCAGCAAAGAATACACATATGTTATAGTGATTGTTTCCTCAATAACTACATGTGATTGGAATATTATTAACAAAGCAAATAATTTTGCATGTAGTAAATTAGAAGTACGGTTATTCGAATAGAATTAGAATTTGACATAATCTCATTAAATAATATTAACACTATATTAAACATATTATTAACATTTTTCTTTTTAGAATGATAGGATTAATACAAATACATGATTTTAGGAATCAAAAAGGACTTTACTAGGGTTGTAATGTGGTCATTGGGTTAAGGTTTATGAACCGACATCATTGGATTTCAAATGCTATCTTTTAGTATTATGGCACACCTCATTATTTTCTTCGCATGATTTTGCATGTTTATCCTTTTTCATTTTTTTCCATTTTTCACTTTCTCGGCTCTTTTCTTTTTTCTTTTTTTTTGAAATTTCTTTTTCAGATCATTCTTTTTTCTTTTCTTGTCCTTTTCTACCTTTTTTTCTCCTCCTACTTTTCCGTATTCTGCTGATTTAAAAGAGGGTGTAAGAAAATTCGATAGCAAGGGTAGGTTTAATATATTTTTATCTAGCTCGGGTATTTCTTGGGTTTTAAGAAAATAACGTATAATTTTTCAGGCTCAATCACGGCTGACTAATGATATAATTTTGTAAGAAATGATTAACGCTCAAGATTAATCAAAAATGGCCTAAGATCATTTTCTGTAGATCGTGCATTAGCATAATCTCTAAATATAAGTCTAAGGAAAATGCTTAACAATATAATTTAATAAGTGCTAATCAAAAAACCAAACTAATGAGATTATTCAAAGAAAGTTTACCAGTGAGTCGAAGATTTTTATTTGAGTAGATGTAGAATATCTCTCCAAGAAAGATTGGTTCAAAATCTTCAATAGGTCTTACATCCCCACCAGATATGCAAAAGAGGTGTAATATTTCACCATATTTTTAACAATAAAGAAATCTAATTGTGCTTTTTAAAATAAATTTAAACAAAAATCTATAATATAAAACAGAGCGACTTCAATATCCGACAGTTTCAAATTATTTCATCCATTCAACGGCCCACAATCATCCATAATATTATATTTTTCCCCCTAAAATCAACATTTCTCACCCACAATATTTTTCAAAATTTCTGAGCCTCTCAGTCACCTCATCTGTCAGACACTCCCCCACCGACACCAAAGCTATACCCTCTCCCTCTTTCTCTGTTATGCTCCAGCTACGCCACCAGCAACACCACTACCATAGCCACATCGTTTGCAACACCACCACATCGCCAGCTACATAGCCACCACCATCGCCAGCGACACAGCCACTGCCACCGCCATCGCCAGCAACACAGCCACCACCACACCCCTCCCAGGTATCCCTCTTCTCTGCTTCTCTCCGGCCCAACCCTCTACTTCTCTCTCTCCCTCTGCTTCTCTCTCTCCTCTGCTTTCACACACACACAATGTATACACACGCTAACACACCCATCAACCATACACTCACACATAAACTCATCGCCCATACACACACACACAAATAATTTCAAAATTAGGGCTATCAATTGGTGTAAATTGATGTTGTTAATTTGTAGTTAATAGGGTTGTGGCCCCTCGGGAAATCTCTATGCTTCCCCACAGGTTCATTCTTTGACTTTCTTTTACACTAAACGGGTCGAATCTACACCAGAAGATATCCTTTGTAAGTCTTGGATTCGGAGAATTATACCCAATTGCACACATAGGTTTTTGGATTTTGATTTGTTTATGATGCTTTTTTTGTCCTTTTGATTTCTTTAATGAATATCATTATGTGGTTTGATTTGGTATCATGGTGTTTCTTTAATGAAGCCTTTGTTTTATTAAAGATTCGTCTTTTTCGACAATGGGCAGTCACTTGTTTGATGTTCGATGAATCTTTAATGATGCTTTTGTCTTGGTTGAGATTGCTTTGTTTGCTGATGGATAGTTGGTTGTTTGTTGCCTAGAATTTCTGGCTTTCTTGGTTTCTTCTGTTTTTGCTCCTATAATTTAGCTGGCCTTCTGTTTTCGTTTTGGGGTCTTTTTCCAACTTTCTTTTGCTCTGAAGTGTGAATTTAAGTCTTTTGGTTCTAGATCTGTTTGATTGTCAAAGAATAAAGGTAGGAGAAGAAAAGAAACTGAAATTAAGCTTCATATTTTCATAACATCCTCTGATCCAAGCTTATTTCAACCATAATACTTGCTTGAGAGATGACTAATAATTTATACGTATCTACTTATTGCAATGAAAAACATATGAATTTAAAGAAAAATTTGTTCATTTGACTCTTCTCTTGCACAACTGTCAATGCATATTCACTCCCTTGCCCCATTTAACTTACTAGACGGATGGAGCATGCTGATGTGACTCAAAACTTGAATGCTTATGTTGTGTCTTTGCATAATATAAAATGTATTCAAACAACATTTATTTATTATCATTAATTATAAAAAAAAATTGTTGTTGAGATCTAGAGCTTCTTATACCAGTTGCCGACTCCGTTGACGATGACGCCTCTTCTAAACCCTCCTCTTATGCTTCCTCTTCTCATTACTCCAGCCGTGAGGTAACCCTTCTCTCTCTCTCTAAAAGAATTTGATTTGATTTCTGATTGTATGATTTCAGGTAACCCTACACCGTGCTTCATCACTTATATGCAAATTGTTTTGGATCTCATTCTCTCTAATGATTTCATATTTTTTTTCATTTTTTCATAATTTTTTCATTTTTTCTTATGTATTAAATTTGGAATACTAGAATGGCATTTGGGTTGTAGATTTTAATATTTATGGAACAAAAAACCCTATTAATGACTATTACAATGGAGCTTGAGATTGAGAAAACGAAAATCATGATGTAATAGATGGAGATTGCCTGTGATTGAGGCCCAATTTGCTAGCTAATGCTACTACAATGGAGATTGAGAGCAATGATCTGTGATGTGCATCATTCTTAAAGGACATTTGTTTGTTTGCTTTTATTTATAAGTTTTGTTTAGCTTTGATTTGTGTTGTGCATCATTCTTAAGGGAGTAATGGAATCTGAATTCATGGAAGATCAATTATGCAAATGCAGTTCATGAAAAGTTATCATGCTTAGAAACATAAATTAGATAAACTTGATAGTAACATCATGCCTATTTTTGACACTACACCTATCTACATGCATTGATAGTAACATTAATGTTTTATTATGGAACTGATCCACTGACTCTGCTCTCTTTCACCTGTATCTATTCACCAGGAAGCTCATTCTCACTATAGAAATATAGCCAATATTCCCACTTGTAAAGTTACTAATGCAGTGGTGGAATGTTTCAAGAATCAGTCTTTAACTGGATTATACAATCACGGAAGCTGCCCAAGAACTATCTTAAATAGACACCCAAAGGGAATTTCCATCTAGGTATGTCAATTTCCACACATTGTTCCTTAAATTCTGTGTTTTGTGTGAATAGTTGAGCTATTTTTTTTTCTGGGTCACTATTTGCACAGTGCGCTGACGCTATGAGGAATTGGAACTGATCAATTGGGTTTCTACCAACTCATCTAATGTGAAAGTCATGATATGGGCCTCCGCTATCCTTCTCGCAATGTGAAATTTAGCTAAATGTTATCTGTTAGCAGCTTAAGGTGTCAACAATACTGATCTAAGCTAATCCTTTTTTTATCTGTATAAACCATTTAGACCCTGGATTTTGAATTGTTTATGAATGATGGGCTATGAGTTTAAGAGTCATCTTTGAAAGGGAGGCTATGCTATTCAATTATCAATTTCCTTCAGTTTATACCTAAAGGGATTGAGATTTAGTTGGGTTTCACTAGGGAGAATGTTTTGTTTTGTTTTTTTGATAGGAAACGAACTCTTGTATTATGAGAAATAATAATAACACTAAGGAGAATGTCCAGTTGTTCAGGTATCTTACTTAAGGCTGTTATCTAACTTGTATGAACACTAGAGCTATTCTTGCTTACTCAATGTTTTCAAATTTTGAAAATGAAAGCTTGTGAAACAAAGCAAAGTTCGAACTCCTTGCCCATGAGATGGAAGACATTCAACGTGTCATGATTTTGGGAGTGGTGGGAGGTGTGGGTTAGATACATCTACCCTTTGCATTAGTTGTACAAAGTGGTTGCCTTTGAGATTTGAGTTTGACACTTTTATGACCACTAGACAATGGTTCCGGTGGAAGATGTGCAATCCACATGAACATATTCATCTGCGACCACCTTGAGCATGTTAAGAAATTGGTAAAAATGCTTTCTTAGTAACCTATGAAAATAAATCACACAGATTACATAATTGGGAAGCCCCTTTTTGGATTTTTTCTTTGATGAAATTTCAAATTGAATTTTTTATTTATCAAATTGGTTTCCCCCTCAAGGTTCTACTCTCTTTCTTTTGTTTTCCCATCTTAGGTCCCAATGGCATTATAAATTTGCTTGGGTATTTGTGAAGGATTTGACAAATGTAAAATTGGATGTAAAAGAATTCTCTGTTGTATTTCTTTTGTATTCACAGTGACTTCGATTACATTTTGACCATAGGTGGTTTGCTATTTGTTTGATTTTAGTTCGTTTGCCATTTGTTTGAATTTGATGGTTCTCTACATGTGTGTTGATTGTTCTTTAAAATTATGTTTCTATTCATTTTAGTTAGTTAAAATGTTATTTATTGTGCTTGAAGGTTTACTTTATTGTGCCTGAAATTTGTGCACAATAGAAATTTATTGTGCTTGATTTTGTCTTTAATATTTTGCTGTTATAGGTTATTTATTGTTATAGGTTATTTATTGTGCCTGAATTTATGCCTGATTTTGTCTTAATATTATGCTGTTACAGTGTCTTCTTAAAGTTTGATGAACTTGATTGTGTATTAAAGTTCTGAATATTTCATCCGTTTCCAAATCAGGCGTTGAGTTCCATGATTTATAATGTATGGATTCGAATACGAGAAGTTAGGGGTGACACAGATTCGGATATGAGAACCAGTTTTTTTTAAAAAAAAATCCAAAGTCAATTAATTATTATAATTTTTATTACTAATTGATGCACTTTTAGTAAACTATTTTGTTGTTTTATAGGGGTTTTGTGGGCAGATGCCGATTTGTTTGAAAATTCTTGCTATTTAGGAAGATGGCTAGTGGCATTTTTCATACTGCATTTGTTATCTTTTCATGCTTTTTTTGAAGGTGGGTAGTTGATTTTTTTTTTTCATGCTCTAATATGCCTAATTATCAGGTAGGTTAGTTGATATTTCATTTTTTAATTTTGTATTTAAGGGAATTATTTTGATTACTTTGGAGTATCTTTTTAAATTAATTCGAGAGAATTATGGAGAATTTGGTGGGGTTTTAAATACTTTTTCAAGAAAATCTCTCAAAAGCTATTGATTTGTTTAATTTTTAATGAATATTTTTTTTGGCAGTGGATACGCGTGATGCTTGGGTGAAATGAAATATGAGCAGAGAGTATGAGAATTTGTAGTGGGGACAAACCAGTTTTGACTAGATGTAATATGTTGGTGATAGTAGTGTTGCAAAATAGATGATTTTATATTGAAACTGTAGGTGCTGATGTTTATTTAAATGTAATTGACTTTTTTTTTACATCGTATCTTCAGGCATTGGGCTTTAATTAAATGATATCAAAAATAATCTATATCAACTTTTTGGAATGTTTCGTTTGTTTTTCAGTTCTGTATACAGGTTGATATTTTCATGGACTCCTATTTTCAAAGGAAATTATGTCAAAATTTTGAAAAAATATCAAGTTATTATTAGGTTTAATTAAATCTATATCAACTTTCTTTATTTAAATGATATAAAGAATAATCTATATCAACTTTTATTAATTAAATGATATCTATAATAATCTATGTCAACTTAACTGGATTTGTGTGGGTTTTTGTTTATTTTGTGTTTAAGATGGTAAACTAATTTTATGTTTATGGGGATATGTTTGTCTTGATGTGAAATTGTTGGCTGTTTTGGTTGTAGGGTATTGATGGTTGATTTTAGGGGATTGTTTTGTTTGTTTTTTACTTCTGTATACAGGTTGAAATTTTCTTAAGCTCCTATTTTTAGAGCAAGCTATGTCGAAATAGTTCCCAAAAAACATTTGGAAACTATATTAATTTTAATTTTTTTAATTAAACCACATTTAAGAATTTTTTTTAAAAAAATTAATCGGCTAGTTTACGTTGCACTGTACCTTCAGGCACGGGTTATCTCTAGTATTGAGATAATACACAACTAAAATATAAAAATCCCACGTAATCAAATTAAGACTATTCTTGCAAAGCATGTGAAAAATAACTTAATTTAACTATGAATTATATGAACTAGTATTTCTAACTTAAAAACATAAGTTCCATAATTTAACAAGAATAAACTTAAACACACTTAAGTTCAAAGCAAACAAATTTAAAACATAAATTAAAGTTCAAATGCATAAAGTAAAAGTGCATAATGTAAAATATGAGTGAAAGATAGCAAAGGTTTTCTGTAGAATTTCCACTTTTCAAGAAGTAGATGGTCCTCCACCAAAATAATCTCGAAGTATTCTCAACATCTCGACTTGATTTTTCTCATAATCAGTCAAGCGTTGATTTATTTGGGTGATGCTGGTACCGAGCTGATTGACTGTGGTCTCTAATCCTAGTAGAATTTGTCTGTCGGTTCTATCATCCACCGGTATGTATGGTTGATCTACTTGTGGTTCAGGCTGCGGTAGTGGGAAAAATTCTTCAAGAATATGGAATGGCTCTTCTTGTGGTGGAGGTGGTACTTCTTATTGCTCCTCCGGCTATCCTCCATGACTCTTTTTCAATGAAGTTTTATCCAATGCTCCAAAATGATCCACTATTTTCCATATAGGATTAATGATCACACCATTGTTCCTACATAGCTGAGAAACTAACATAGCATATGGGAGTGAGAGTTTCTTTCGATCTACTGTAAGTAATATTTGGTCCATTGATTAACCCTAATTAAGGCATAATTTAATAGGTAAATTGTGTTAGTTGAATAAAGTAAACTAGTCAAAATAAATCAAATTAGAGTTAGTGTGTGAATAAAGGATAATGCATTAATTGTTGTTCTTTTCAGGATTTTGTACATCAAAGCTACAAACTATAGGGGAGCCAATTGCATTAAAGCTACAAACTACAGGGGAGCCAATTATCAAAGCTCAAAACAAAGGGGGATCAAAGAATTCAAGGCCACCTAACAAGACTTTCACGCCACCTAACAAGATTCAAAGCCACCTAACAAGACTTTCATGCCACCAAACAAGACTTTTCAAGGCCACCTAGCAAGATTCAAAACCACCTAACAAGACTTTCACCCTCCCTTGTTGCCTATAAATACCACCCCTTAGGACTTGTAAATGATTCATCTTTTGATAGTGGAAAACCCTCCAAAAGTATTATTGCTTTCAAAAGTATTATTGCTTTCTTTAAGTATTATTTTCTTTTATTGTATTATTGCTTTCTTTTAATTTATTGTTTTCTTTTACTTTAAGTATTACTTTCTTTTATTGTGTTATTGCTTTCTTTTATTTCCATTGCTTGAGCTTCCTTCTTCCCTTAGAGGAGTGAAACTCTTCCACTTTTCTAAAGCTTTACCAAAGTCGTGAAGGGTGGAACGTGATTCACTCATTCTTTGTCGAAGATCGGCTCCTTGTGTAAAGTGTTTTACCTTGTAACTACTCTACTATGAGGGATAAGCATCACTCACTTTTCTAGCTTTAACAAAGCCATGAAGAGTGAGTAGTTTCTCATCCAATCTTTAGTAAGAGGTGATTATCCGAAAGTTATATTTATGCATTTCGTTTATGCTTAGCTCTAGTCTTTATTTCTTTTTAATGTCTTATCATCATATTGTTGTCTTTATTTTAAGCATGAATAGCTAAATCTTTTAGTTGGCAAAACTAAGAGGAACCTCCACTTGGGTATACCATTTCAACTCATTCTCCTCCCCTCTTTCAGAGTTCAATGGTTCGGTTTGACTAGGTTAAGGGTCGATAACTTGGTGAGTCTTTGATATTCCGTAGGCCTAGTCACGTTTTATGCTTAGATACTCACCAATCTTACCCCTAGCTTCCCACGAATCAAGCATTCATTCATGCTCTATTGGAGGAGGGTTTCGAGTTGAGATGACATTCCTATTGGAGTGACCTCTTGGATTTGCCAACATTTGTTTCTCATTTTATTTGCATCAAAACAACTTCACCAAACAACTTCCAACAATCAAAGATTTTACACTTTCTTTCTCCCAAAATCACCTTCCCCTCGGTTTACTTCCTTCCCTGTGGAAACGACCTTGGAATACCACCAAGTAAAACACGATTTGCAAAAGTCTCCTTGCACTTGGGGAGCAATTTTGTTCACACATACTCACATTTGAAATCTCATTCATCCACCATTCCGTTGCCCTTTCTTTTGACATCATCCCTAAGAGAGTGACACTCCCCTTCATTCATATACTATACATGCTAAAAGGTGATGTTTGCAGGTTAGGAAACAACAAGGAATTTTTTCAAGCATCCATGATCAAGTTCGGTAAGTCTATTGTGTGTCCCTTACCAAATGCATATAAGAAATAAGCCTGCTCAATATTAAATTGATTCTTTTGGGCTCAGGGTAGCAAACTATATATTGTTATCAAATTTAGAATGCGGTATTTGTCTGTCATATGTCCTTGTTTTATGTATTTATTTGGTCTACCCCAAGCTAACTCTGGGTTAACCATCACCTCTATCCCTATGTTATTCAAATTAGGTAATTTGGTGTAAGGATATTACGGGTTCTCAAGTCTCTGCATGGGTTGAAAAAGATCTGCTATAGTAGTCGGTGTAACTTGAAAAACAATATCCCATACGAACACATGCAATTGTCTTTCTCCAATTACCTCAGCATTACTGTAAAACTCACAAACTAAGCAGTCTAACATAATGTAACCATCCTTGGTCAGCAAGAATTAGTCTTACTCCTATGTTCTCAAAATCCTCGTAAATAACTAGCTTTTCAGAAATAGTAGTTTTAGTCAAAAAATTAGCATCATACCAGACCTGTTGTTCAAAATTTTCAAACATCACCTCATTGAAGATATTCCCTACTCCAGGTTGTTTTGGAAGTGGTTGAGGTGGATCCCTTTGTGCCCGACTCAAAGATCCTCTTGTTTGCCATCTCGAATCCATGTTTTTTGTGATTTCTCTTCAAATACTCCGTTTCAACTGATTTCAATTAGTAGATACCTTCAAAATGTGATGGGTAAGTGAATAACAGGAACAAATTTGAAGAAAAACGGTTCAGTGAAGCATATTTGAGAGAAGTTTCTTTGAGAATTTTGGCTATGTCAAATTTTCTCTTGTGAGGGAGATGAAGATGATCGATTTTTGCATGGAGGTAGTATTTATATGGGCTGGACCGTCCAGACGCTAGGCCCACCGTTTGGACGGTGCTGCCTATATGATTTTGGTGTTGTGCTCTGCAATTCCTGCTCTTATGATTTCCTGAATTTTTTACGAATATCCTGCAATTACAACATTAGATATAATTTAAATATTCTGCAAAACTTTGCTAACCACTCTTTTTCTTTTCAAAAAATTATTGTTTTTATTTTTATTTGTTATTTATTATTTACTAATTTTCCTAATTATTTATAGTTATTTATATTTATTTACAATTCTTTACAAGTATGTACAATTATGTACAATTCTTCCTAAAATCATATATCATTTTGATCATATTGATTCAGAGTCAGAACTTTCTATATCAATATTACCAGTGACACGGTTAACTTTATTTCTTACGTATTTTATTAACATTGAGGTAGAATAGGATGACATCTCAGGATACTCCTTACTCTGCCCATAACTAATCCACCGGAGACGATCTAATGCTTAACCTGAAATTGGTTCCGCACACTGATTATATTGTCTTAAATTTTCTAAACAACCACATCTTACACAACCACCGAGACAATTTGCTCGTCGGTGTTTGGCATATGTACTTTTTCCACATAGGGGTCTTGGTTGACTTTCAAAATTTTCAAAATTTCTTACTTTTCTTGTTTTTTGCATGATCAATGCATGTATATCTTTTGGAAGATGACGTAGTAGAATTAAACTCTGCCAGAATAGTTACTCGTCCATTATATATAAATTTTTTTTTCAATAAATAAGTTGAAAACTGACTCACTATCTAGTTCTTTAACGTCTGTCAGTCACAAAGACAAACAAATTTAAAATATAATTAATATACCAATAATAAATTCACACCCATACCTACCCAACTTAACCTAAATATTATCTGCAATGTAAAAACATTGATAATAAAAACCGACAATATGTTGTCGTTTCATCGATCGAGCTATCTGGTTGTTACTCTCTGTCAAATAAATTACAACTAATTAGTAACATTATTGAGAATTAAGTACTAATTTACCTTTCAGAGAATATAAACAGGATCAAAAAGTTGTACAAAAGTTATATCTTGAGTAAATCCATCATAATATAAGGACCGGTCCATCTTGATCTTAATTATCTTGGAAATAAATGAAGCTTTGCATTATATAATAGCACTTTTTGAGACGGTTCAAAAGATTTTCGCATGATATTTTTATCATGAAAAATTTTTGTTCTTGATTTCGCAATCTTTGCGTTTTCATAGGCCCCATTTCTTAATTCCTCTAATTCATTTATTTGAAGTTTACGAGCTATTCAATCTTTTTTCATATCAAAATTCATCATTTTGATTGCCCAATATGCTCGATGTTCTAATTCTATAGACAAATGACATGGTTTTCCATATAATAACCAATAAGGAGATATTCCTAAAATAGTTTTATATATAGTACGGTAAGCCCAAAGCCCATCGGTTAATCTTAAAGACCAATCCTAACGATCTGGATTTACTGTTTTTTCTAAGATATATTTTATCTCCCTATTAGCTAATCTAGTTTGTCCACTTGTCTGTGAATGGTATGGAGTGGATATTTTATGTGAAATTGAGTATTTTTTTCATAAGATTGTCAAAAACTCTATTACAAAAATATAATCCACCATCACTTATAATGGTCCAAGGAATTCCAAATCTGGATAAAATATTTTCATTCAAAATTTTGATCACTATTATAGGATCATTATTTTGACATGGAATTGCCTTTACCCATTTAGAGACATAGTCAACTGCAACTAAAATATACAGATATCTAGAAGATGGGCGAAATGGACCCATAAAATCGATGCCCCAACAATCAAAAATTTCAATGATTAAAATAGGGTTTAAAGACATCATATTTCTTTTTGAAATATTTTTCATTCTTTAACATCTGTCACAATTCAAACAAAATATATGAACAACTTTAAATAGAGTTGGCCAATAAAATCCACACTGCAGAATTTTAGCAGCGATTTGCTTTGAAGCAAAATGACCTCCACAAGCTTCAGAGTGACAGAACTGAATCACCTGACTTATTTCATAATTAGGTACACATCGTCTTATTATTTGATCTTTGCAATATTTAAACAAGTAAGGATCTTCTCAGAAAAAATTACGTATCTCACTTAGAAACTTATTTCTATCAGATCAGGTATACTGAGAATAAATTGTATCAATGGCTAAATAATTAGCTATATCTGCATACCATGGTACTTCTGTTACTGTTAATAGTTGTTTATCTAGAAAATTTTCTCTAATCGGAGTTTGTTCTTCCTTTATTTCGTAATTTAGCCTTGACAAGTGATCTGCTACCACATTCTCTACTCCTTTCTTATCTTTGCTGATTAAATCAAATTCTTACAGTAATAATATCCAACGTAGGAGACGTGGTTTAGCATCCTTTTTAGTAAGTAAATAATTTAAAGCTGCATGATCTATAAATACAATAATTGACGATCCAACCAGATTTGAACGAAACTTATGTAATGCAAATACAACAGAAAGTAATTTTTTTCTGTAGTTGAATAGTTCATTTGCGCTTCATTCAAGGTTTTGCTTTTATAATATATAACGTAAGGTTTCTTATCTTTCTCCTAATATATAATCACTTGCATCACACATTTATTCAAAAGGTAAAAACCTATTAGGAGGTTGAATAATCGGTGTTGGAATAAACATGTTTTTTAATTTATCAAATGCAAATTGATATGCGTTATTCCATTTTAATAATGTATCTTGACATAGAAGATTACATATAGGTCTGGATATTGAACTAAAAATTTTTATAAACCTTCTATAAAATCCTGCATGACCTAGAAACTAGCGAATATATTTTACTGTTTTTGGTAAAGGCAGATTAGCTATCAGATCAATTTTTGATTTATCAACTTCAATTACTTTTTTAGACGCTACATGACCTAGAACAATACCTTTGTGTAACCATAAAATGACATTTTTCTCAATTTAATACAAGGTTTGTTTATTCACATCAAATGAGCACTTTCTCAAGATTTTTCAAACATATATGAAATGAATCCCGATATACTGAAAAATCATCCATAAAAACTTCTAAACATCGGTCTACCATATCACTGAATATGCTTAACAAACAATGCTGAAATATAGTTGGAGCATAACATAGTCCAAAAGACATCTTTTTATATGCAAAAGTACCAAAAGCACATGTAAATGTAGTTTTTTTTTTTTTATCATCTATCACAATTTCAATCTAATTATAACCAAAATATCCATTTGAAAAATAGTAATATGCATGACTAGCTATTCTTTCTAGTACTTGATCTTGAAAAGGCAATGAAAAATGATATTTTCTAGTGAGCGAATTTAGCTTACGATAGTCAATACATACATGTCAGTCTGTGACTATACGCATCAGGACTAATTCATTTTCTTTATTTTGTATTACAGTAACACCAGACTTCTTTGAGACTATTTGTGCAGGACTAACCCATTTACTATCAGATATAGGTTAGATAATATTTGCATCTAATAGTTTAAGTACTTCATTGCGAACTACCTCTTTCAAGTGTGGATTTAATCTTCTTTGCATTTGATGAGATGGTTTAGCATTTTCTTCTAAATATATACAATGAGTACATAGAAGTGGGCTTATACCTTTTATATCAGTTATTGTCCATCCAAGAACACTTTGATGATTTTTCAATATTTTTGTTAATTCTTTTTCTTGAATTTCAGATAATTTTGCTAATATGATTACAGGATGAATTTCATTTTTTTCTAAGAAAACATATTTCAAATTGGTTGAAAGGGGTTTTAAATATGGCTTAAAGGCTTTTATATTGGATTCTACAGATTTAGATAACAAACTTTCACATTTTGGATTTCCTATATTTTCAGACTTATTATTAGATACATATTCTAATGTATATAATTCTTTTTCCATAAAAAATTTTTCAAAAAAACTTTGAGTTAATGACTCAACACAATTTATTTCATGTACTTCATCTTCTTCTCTAGGTTGTTTTGCATTGTTAAAAACATTTAATTCCAAGGTCATGTTTCTAAATGAGAGTTTCATGATTCTATTTCTACAATTAATTAACACATTTGATGTTGCTAGGAATGGTCAAACTAGAATAATAGGTATGTATGCAGATGCATGAAAAATTGGTTGCGTATCTATTACGATAAAATCTGTTGGAAAATAGAATTGATCAACTTGGATGATAACATCTTCCACAATCCCTCATGGAGTTTTTATTGATCAGTCTACTAATTGTAGTGTAACACTAGTAAGTTTTAGTTCACCTAACCCTAATTGTGTATAAGCTGCATATGACATTAAATTACAACTAGCTCCAAGATCTAGTAAGGCTTGTTCAATTCGAAAATTTTTAATGATGCATAAGACTGTTGGACTTCCTGGATCTTTGTACTTAAGAAGAGCATTATGATGTATTATAGTACTGACTTGTTCAGTTAGAAATGTTTTTTCTGGTACATTTGTTTTTCTTTTTATCGTGTAAAGATCGTTTAAAAACTTGGCATAAGCTGCAACTCATTTAGTGGCATCTAACAAAGGAATATTAATACTGACTTGTTTAAATAGTTCCATAAGTTCATAATGATCTTTTTCAGATGAAGGTTTCTTGACCCTATGAGAAAAAGGTAAAGGAACAGGACATGGGTGATCTTTTTCATTTTGTACTTCTGGTTGCTTTTCAATTGAAGGTTCAAGTTCGAGTGATTCATTGACAAGAATTGACTTCCACAATTTCTTAGGGATTTTAGGTGTAATAGTTTTATCAATTACCTTACCACTTCTTAACATTGTGATTGCTTGTACTTGACTTGGATAAGGTTCAGATGATACAGAATTAGCTTGACTTTGACTTTACGGAGGTTTAGGCTGAGAAGAAAATTTTTCTTTTTCTGACATACTGAGGGATTGAGTCAACTTAGCTAGATGACTCTTGATATCTTCAATACTCTGAGAAGTTTGGGCTTTAAAATCATTAAAAGCTTGCATTGCTTGAGTGTTAAAACTCATTTAACTTTGAATAAATTGATTCATAGTATCTTCCAGAGTTCTGCATTATGGGGATTGGTATGGGGGATAATGTTGTTGATTCTGTGACTGTGGTGGACCTTGTGTTTGATTTGTAAATTGTGTATATTTTTCAACTAAAATTTGGATGATTTCTCCATCCTGGGTTCTAAGTTTTAGAATATAGATTCCAATAAGACTTATTATAAGTTGGAATTTGATTTGATTGTAAACCCCACATTCTTATCTTTATATAGCAACGTAATTATGTTTTGAAATACTAATATATGTGACGATGTATGCATGAACTATGTGAATTGTAAGAGTAGAAATAAAATTGTTAGTTGAGGTAATAGGGTATGAATTGGAAGTTAGGAAGTATTCCGAAGTTCAAACAAATTATTAGATAAAATTTGGGTAAAAAGGATTTTGGACACTTTCTAGTATTTGGACCATAAAGTTTTACCCTGATGCCCATTTGAGCTGAAATTTTTACAGTGGATAACAGCTATCCAGGACTACAAAAGTGTATTTCAGAAAATTTTTCCAAATCGACATTTAAATAGGCCAAAACTTCACAGGAAATGTCAGCAGAAATAGGAAGTCCGTTTGAATGTGAAAGTACATTCGAATGACCTACGTTCGAAAATGAAAGTCCATTCAAATGAAAGTGCATTCCAATACTTTGTCTCTAATGGAAACACAAAATTACTTGGAGCAAATGATGTTCAAACGACAAAATGATGTTCGAACGTGAGTTACGAAATCTAGGTTTCAAAATCGCGCATAGGAGACCATTTCTTCCACTATAAATACTTAAGGACACCTTCATTAGCCCCATTTCAACATTTATAACCCTGGAGAGGCTTAGAGAGGAAGAAATAAAGGAAAAAAAATACAAGATCAAGAGGGATTTTCACATTAAAGAGGATCAAAGCTTCTAGTTTTTTTTCAAGAACACCAAGGAAAAAGAAAGGTAAGGATTTCTTTCCACTATTGTCCATTGAGGCTAGGGATTATATCTATGTATGTTTTTCTTCTAAATCTTAGATATATGGTATGAAATCATTATTTCTTGATACTCTTAAAATCCTTCTCATGTTTTGAGTGAAGTTATGGGTTGAAAGCCATAAAAACCCTTTTTTTGACATCAAAACCTAGTTTTTCAAAAGAAATGGATTTTTCTCTTGATTTTTCCTTTGTTCTTGATTTAAAAACTCTAGTACCTAGTATTGAACAATAAAATGATATTTTTGATGATCTCTTGCTTATTTTCTTAAATTTTTCTATTGAAATAATACATGTGAAATTTGGGGATTTTGGATTTTACTTGGGATTGGAGAAATTGGTTGGGTATTGTATCTCTTGTGGATGTTTGGATGACCATGGGTGGCTGTTGACCGGGTATCGTAGAGTGGGTAGATGCGTTTCTTAATCCGTGCAAGTTTGAATTTTTTCTACCACTCGTAATGGGGTTGGTGTTTTGCGAGGACCAAACCACTATTCGCTCACATGGTATCGAGGTTGAGGGTTAATATACTATTCCTGGGTTGGATCTGTCACTGCCAATGCATTGGTATATGCCCTTCCTAAAGTTGGATATCCTTGCGATGATTGGGTGTGTGTGTGGGGGCTAGGATATTCTCAATATGTTTATTCATGCGATGTCATACATCATACCTGAGATACAAGTACAGATACAAATACAAGTTGTGGATTGATATACATTGTGGGCTATTGTTTATTGTGCAAATGGTTGGTTATGGTTTATTGTGGAAAGGAGTTTATGGTGGAATTGGTTTGTTGTGAAATTGGTTATTGTGGAAATGGTAACTTGTTGGGAATTGTTATTTTTGGGAATTGGTTTTACTTTTTCATTTATTTATTGTTATTGTGTAAACTTGAGATCCACTGAAATGTCTTTGTTTTCCTTCAAAAGCTATATATGATATTTGTAAAATGAGACCAACTATTTTATATGCTTTTGAAACTTTATTCAAGTTTGGGAGGATTTTTCTATAGAGCTTAGTTCTCACCCCCTACAAACAATATCTTTTTCAGATTATGGTATAGAGGAAGAGCTCGAAGTTGATGAACCGATACATTGGGAAGCTCCAATAGATGGAAACGTGGATCCCGAGGTCTCTTATGTATTAGACTAGGAAATTCATTTTGAGGCAATGAGAAGTCTAATATTTTTGTTATTCTGTTGCAAAATAATAGTTGATTTTTGGGATGTAATTGCCATAGTTGGGCATATTCTTTTGAATGATGTTGTATATATTGTGGATGATGAATGAAATTCTCTTTAGTTATGAAGTTGATTTAGTTGCTCTCATTATGTGAATGATTTTAGATAGTAATGTCGTCCAAGGGGGAATTTGGGGCATTACTAGATTGCTCAATTAAAACTTCTTTGAATGTATAGTTAGACATTCTGCTATAGGATGTCCTGACAACGCACAAATTTCACATATTTGATTAGTAGTAGAAATAACAAACACTTGTTTTATTTTTTTTTCATCTCTAAAGCTTCTAGTTTTTGAGATAAATTAGTCATTTTAGCTCTTAAATCATCATCTTCTTTTAATATATATTTCCCTCTTTCGAATGTAGATGACTTAGTTTCTATTATATTTGAAGAAGTTGAGTACCACATCTGGGAACTCTCAGAAATAGTATCAAAAAATTGGAATGCTTTTTCAGGATTTTTACTCAAAATTTCCCATGTGCCATCATTTCAGTAAACTGTCGCATTGCAGGTGGAAGAGCATCATAAAAAAAAACCAACTAAAGTCCAGTTTTCAAATGCATGATGTGGACAATTCTACAGAAGATCTTTAAATCTTTTCCAACATTGATAAAAAATTTTACCTTCTTTTACAAAAAAATTCATTATTTGACGTCTTAATGTATTAGTACGATGTACATGAAATTTTTTTAAAAAAACTCAGCTTGCAAAACTTGTCAATTTGTGATAGAATTAGCTCTTAGAGAGTTAAACCACTGTTTTGCTTTATCTTTCAAAGAAAAAGGAAAAAGTTTTAATCTAATTATTTCAGAATTATCTTACAAAGTTCCACAAACTTCTTCAAATTCTTTCATATGTACATAAGGATTCTCAGTTTTCAAACCATGAAACTGTGGTAATAATTGTATTGTTCCTGCCTTAATATTAAGATTTGGAGCATCTGTTGGAAAAAAAAAACATAACGGGACATTAATTCGTGTAGGATGTAAATATTCTCTTAATGGTCGAATATTTTGAACTACTTCTTGTTCTCTAGGTTGTTCTTTTCTAGGTACGTTTCTGGCCATACTTAATTCAAATGATTCTTGTGTAGATGAAGATGACGAAGATGAAGACGCAGGAGATGACTGATTTACAAAACCTACTGATAAATGAACAGACATAAACTATCAAAGAAAACATATATATAAATTAAACAACTTTCGTATTTTATTTAATTTCAAATTACCATAACTCTCTGGCAACGGTGCCAAAAACTTGATTCAACCTATTTCATGATCTGATTAATATTATACACCTAAGAATAAGTGGTTGAATTGTAGTTTTCTTGGTTCAAGTCCAAGTATTGATCCCACAAAGAGTTTTAATAATTTAAGAAATAAAATAAAAATAGGGAAGTGGTTCTTTAAACTAAGATAACATGAGATAGCTTGTGATGTGAGCTTAGATTGATAATTTGTGAAACCAGGGAAAATTTGATCTTTTTTCCGACAAAGGGCAAAATAGTAATTTGCCACTATTATGCGGGATTAAAATGCATATTTCTATAAAGCTCAGATGAATCAACGGACTTCACCATTAGATTTGTATCGCAAAATTGAGTTACCACATCAAATTCTGATATAGTCGAATTTTACACGTTTTTCAAGACAATTGAGTGACGAATGAACTTTTAAAGGTCCCCAAAAATAAAAATTATAAAATTTTCTTATAATTGAATAAAATTTCAAATAAAATTAATTTGAACTAAAATCGAAATTTAATTAAATCATTTCGGGTTAAAAACGAACTTGGAAGTGATAAACGAGCGGGACAATGTGGACCACACAATTAAAAAGTATAAATAGGGCTAAATATCTGAAAATCAGATATTCTCACCCTTGTTTAGCACACCACACGTTGGAGAAGAGAGAGAAGAGGGAGAAGAGAAAAAATGTGACACCCCAAAATCCAGGGATCCGTTGATTACCCATCAACCCGCAGAATACCCGTGGATACCGAGTATTTCGATATCACGCCATTATGCCCCATTTACCGGAAACCATAATGTTACAAAATTTGGAAAAAGTCTCCTTTGTACGGGAAACTCTATCCAAAACACAACCTATGCAATCATATAATAACAAGACTCATCCGAGGTCCAATATTCAACAATAACCACACCGGGTCCATTTATCCATACTCATACAAAACATGCAAGGTTATATTAAAATTAGTCCATAAAAGTTCAATTATAATTCTTTACATAAATTACATGCTGAAATTAAATTACAAGTCTAAATTTTACAAATAAAAGATTAAAAGCCACAAGTCGGCGTTTCTTCAACCATGGGACCCCGATTGTGAGCCGTCCGCTGGAGCATAACCCGCACCTGAAATGTTTCCCGTATAGGGTGAGCCAACGCCTAGTAGAGTATATCCTACAAGGGCTACTCCCCACCCTAGATGCATATGCAATGTGAATAAGCAACAAACAACATTTAACAACCATTCATACAAGAATATGCATTCAATGTTAAAATGCAACCATGTCAGGCCATGAAATGAGATGATATTCACTCATGCACTTAAACCCAAGTCTCACCGACTTGCACAACACAATGCAATGCCAATGTGTAATGACCCGCCTTTGACGAAAATACGTCTAGTGATCACTTTGAATAAAAAAATCATGCATTTTATAAATCAGATCATTATTGGATGGTACACATTAAATGAGTATTTTCTTATAAATCAAAATCTTGTGTCTTGTTGGGCAACGGATTTTTTATTTTATACCACCGGTTCCGTATACCATACTACACTTTTTTGAAATTTCACCACAGGAGAGTGTATAACCAAGTCACCGAGTCTTGCACCCGAGGGAGGAATCTACCCCTTTTTGCTATACCCAACACAATTTTTCCATGCAACATGCGGCCCAATGGGATCTTTGATCCGACCGTACCGATTCTACATATCAATCACCAAAAATGGTGTTTAATATCACAATGCACTCACACCCAATATATGCAATGTAATGAACCATTGCACACAACAATTATGTCCAACATGCTATGAATGTCATATGGACCCATTTCAATCGCATATCTCAACATATGTCATGGTATTTGATATCTAATGCATATGCTGGCCATAATTCTCCACAATGTCAAAACATCAACTAGCATGTATTAACATTCATATCCAACACAATTCACAAGCATGTTATTACATAATCTATGCCAATAACACACTTAATCATTAAGGCATAATATAACACATAACAACCCATGTAATGGCTCTTATCTAAGCCACAAAATAGCCCCTATATAAGCCACCAAAATAGCCCATATAAACTACCAAAACAACCCATATAAACCACCATATAACAGCCCGTATATAGCCCACAAAATGGCCTAAAAATAGTCCGCGAGATGGCCTAAAAATAGTTCGCAAAATGGTCTAAGAACAGTCCATAACATGGCCTCAAAATAGTCTATACAATGGCCTCAAAACAGTCCATAACATGGCCTAAAAATAGTCTGTACAATGGCCGAAAAATAGTCCATAACAGAGCCTAAAAATAGTTTGTACAATGGCCGAAAAATAGTCCATAATTCAGCCACTTAAACAGACCAAATTCAGCCCCTTAACAGTCCATTTGGACAGCCCACATATAAACCAATTTCAGCCACTAAAAGCCCACTTAAGGTACGAATAAAACAAAGGTAGGAGGGAAACCTATCTCTTGTAGCGTGGAGGACGTCATAGAACTTCCAAGAATACAAACAATAGCCCAAGAACTTGATTTCTCCAAAATCTTTTCTTTGGATCTTTGGTGAAATCTACTTTTCTTGGTATGTAGACGTAGCTTCGTCGCGGTGATCGACTTTAACTCTTGGTCCGAGTTAATCCGAACGACGGAACTTCGAAGATTTGGGAAATAAGCCTTGAAGAACTATTTTTTCTCTTTCTCTCTCTCTCCTCTCTCCTCTCTCCTCTCTCTATGGCTGGCCAAATGGGACTGAATGAATGAGATATTTTCTCAAAAAATCTGATTTGAAGTCTATATTTATAGTCTCAAATGTGCGGTCCACATCGCACCGCATATTTTTGACTTTCGGGTCCGTTTTTAGTCCCGAAACGATTCATTAAGTCCCGGATTAAGTTCAAATTAATTTATTTGAAATTTTATCCAATGTGAAGGAAATTTTATAAAACTCATTTTTGGGGACCTTTAAAATGTCATTTGTCATGCAGTCATCTCGAATAACGTGCAAAAATCTGACTATCTCGAAATTCGATAAAATTTGACATGGTGACTAGATTTTGCAATACGAATCAAACGTCGAACTCCGCTTCTTCATCCGAAGTTTAGTACATGAGTATTTTAAATATGCATTATTGTGACAAATTACTATTTTACCCTTTTTAAGAAAAAGTTCAAATTTACCCGAGTTTTACATTCTTCCCCCTTTAAAAGAATTTTGTCCCCAAAATTCACATACACATACACATACAATCATATGCACATGTAATAGTCATTTAATATCTAATGACTATAAAAAAGTACCTTCATCCTCGAATAAGAAAGGATAATTGTTACGGATGGTGTCCTCGCGCTCCCATGTCACCTCCTCCATTCCTCGGTGCTGCCACTGTACCTTCACTAGCCGCACGATCTTGCCTCTCAAAACCTGTTCCTGGCTATCCATGATGCGCACTAGTCCCTCCTCGAAGGTCCCACCAGCATCAACAACAAGCTCTCCCCAATCCACCACATGAGTCGGATCCAGGGTGTATTTCCGAAGCATAGAGACATGAAAAACCGCATGAATACCCAATAGATTTGGCGGTAACACCAACCGGTAAGCCACTGCACCCACCCTCTCGACTACCTCGAAAGGCCCTATATACCTCAGCGATAGCTTTCCCCGCTTACCAAACCTGACCACTCCTCTCTTAGGCATCACCTTCAAGAAGACATGATCTCCCACCTCAAACTCCAAAGGTCGCCGCCGTCTGTTGGCGTAGCACATCTGTTGGCTCTGAGCCGTGAGAAGACGCTTTCGTATCAAGTCTACCTTCTTAGAGGTGTCCCTAACTAAATTCGGACCAGTAGAGGATCCCTCTCCCACCTCCGTCCAACAATCAGAGAACAACATGCCCTCCCATATAATGCCTCATAGGGTGCCATCTGTATGCTCACCTGATAACTATTGTTGTATGCAAACTCCACCAAGGGTAAGTGATCTTTCCAACTACTCTTGAGATCTAGGATATATGCCCGTAAAATGTCCTATAAAGTCTGGATAGTCTTCTCGGATTGACCGTCCGTCTGGGGATGAAAAGCAGTGCTCATCCTCAACTGTGTCCCCATGGCTGGCTGAAAACTCTCCCAGAAATGATCCGTAAATCTGGGATCCTTGTCCGATATTGTAGATACGGGCACTCCACACAGCCAGACAATCTCCAGTATATACAACCTACAGAATTCCTCTAGTGTGAAGGTCATCTGCACTGCTAAAAAGTGTGCCGACTTGGTAAGCCAGTCCACTACCACCCACACTGCATCATGACCCTGCTATATCCGTGACAAGTGAGTCACAAAATTCATCGTGACATGCTCCCACTTCCACTCAGCTATGTCCAAAGGCTGGAGTAACTCTGCTGGTCTCTGATGTTCAGCCTTTACCTGCTGACATGTGAGACATCGACTAACAAAATTTCCAACATCTTTCTTCATCCCGCTCCAATAATACTGGCGACGAAGATCATGGTACATCTTCGTGCCACCTGGATGCACAGCAAAATGAGAACCATTGAATTCTCTAAGAATTTCCTCTTTGAGTTCTGTAGACTTGGGAATCACAATCCTTCCCCTAAGCCGAAGACTACCATCTGAGTGAATGACCCAGCCCTTGTCACCTGTACCTAACCGTACTCGATCCCTAATAGATGATAACTCTGTTCCTGTCCCTAGGACTCAATCACTCTGCTTAGTAGGGAAGGTGTAGCCACCAAACTCCCCAAAGTACCCTGAGTATGATCTCTATAGTGTAGCCCGAACTGTCCCACATTCTCGAGCATTTGCCACTCCTG
The DNA here is from genome assembly GCA_963454935.2 of Ilex paraguariensis. Taxonomy (NCBI): domain Eukaryota; kingdom Viridiplantae; phylum Streptophyta; class Magnoliopsida; order Aquifoliales; family Aquifoliaceae; genus Ilex; species Ilex paraguariensis. The sequence continues at coordinate 158,938 of CAUOFW020000800.1, read as the reverse complement.
GGAAATCACACTAGCTAATACTCCTTGTGACTTTCGGCTGAGTGCATCAGCCACCACATTTGCCTTACTAGGATTGTAATGCAAAGTGAAGTCGTAGTTCTCTAGATACTTCATCCACCTGCGTTGCCTCCTGTTATGGTCTCGCTGTGTAAAGATATACTTTAGACTTTTATGGTCTGAAAACACTTTGAACTATTCACCATATAAGTAGTGGCGCCAAGCCTTCAAGGCAAAGACAATGACCGCCAACTCCATGTCATGTGTGGGGTAATTCTGCTCGTGATTCTTTAACTGCCGAGAACCATAAGCTACCACCCTCCTGGACTGCATCAACACACAACCGAGTCCGTCCTTCGAGGTGTCACAATACACTGTGTACCTCTGTCCCCTTTCCAGAACAATTAAAATAGGAGCTGAAGTAAGCCTTCTCTAACTCTTGGAATGCCTTCTAGCAAGAATCATTCCATTCAAACTTGACCTCTTTTCGGGTCAACTTGGTCATTGGTGCAGCTAATCGGGAGAAGTCCTCAATGAATCGCCGATAGTACCCTACCAATCCCAAGAAATTGCGTATCTTGAAGACTGACTTCGGCCTCTCCCAATTCATAACTGCTTCAACCTTCTCTAGATCTACAGACACACCCGAAGCCGACACCACATGTCCTAAAAGCTTCACCTCCATAAGCCAAAATTCACACTTGCTGAACTTGGCGTACAACTTATGGTCTCTCAAGATCTGGAGAACAATCCTCAAGTGACCCTCATGCTCCTCCTCAGACTTGGAGTAGATCAGGATGTCGTCAACAAAGACCACGACGAACTGATCTAGGTAGGGTTGGAACACCCTATGCATGAGATCCATGAATGCCGTCGGGCCATTTTTCAATCCGAATGGCATAACAGTAAACTCAAAATGCCCATATCGCGTTCTGAATGCCGTCTTGGGGATGTCTACCTCCCTAACCCTCAACTGATGGTAACCGGTGCGGAGATCTATCTTGGAGTAGGTCCGCGCCCCTCTCAGCTGATCAAACAAGTCATCAATCCTCGGCAAAGGGTACCTATTTTTGATAGTAACCCTATTTAACTACTGATAGTCTATGCACAATCGAAGGGTTTTATCCTTCTTCTTGCCAAACAATACCGAATCGCTTCAAGGTGAAGTGCCTGGTCTAATGAAGCCCTTGTCCAATAATTCCTGCAACTGGATCTTGAGTTCTTGCAACTCAGCTGGCGTCATCCTATGTGGAGTCACAGAAATGGGCGATGTACCGGGATGCAACTCATTGGTGAAGTCTACATCCCTATGTGGAGGTAATCCCGGTAGTTCATCTAAAAAAATATCCTCATACTCACATACAACCCGAGGAAAGCCGAACTCCTGTCTCGCCTCGTCCTCCAGGGTAAAGCTTGCAAGCGAACCCATCAACTGTCCATGCCATCTAGAGTCGTACACGGCCTGAGGTAAAGCATCATGCTTTTCCCTCTGGAACTTCAAACAAATACTCTCTGGCGTATAAGTAGTGACCCTTTTTCGATCACAATCAATGACGACTTGGTGTGTTGTCAACCAATCCATTCCAAGGATAACATCGAACTCCGACATGTCCATGACCCTAAGGTCCACAGTGAGTAGGATCCCCGAGATCTCTAACTCATAACCCCGACATATTTGGTCCACCCTCACCCTAGCTCCTAGTGGAGAACTCACATGCAATGGTTCTTCCAAGGTTTTAACCTCCAAACCCAAATCTTTCACACATGATGCAGCAATAAAAGAATGAGATGCACCATAGTCAAATAATACCCTGGCCCATAAGCGATAGAGTAGAAATATACCCTGTATCATCGACGGATCTGTCAGCTCAATCTGTGGCACTATGGAATAGACACGCCCCTGGGTTCCCAAAGTACCTACTTGTAAGCCCTAGCCTCACCCTCGACCCATTCCCTGGCCCATCTTGCCTGCTTGCGGAGTTCCCACTCGTGAAGTTTGTAGAAGCCTGTGCAGCACCTTGGAACGGATACTGACTCCTCTGGCCCATAGTGGGGTAGGAAGGAGTATAGTGAGTCTGTGTGTGCCCCATCAAAGACTGGGATTGAGATGCCCCATAGCTTTGGGATCCTTGCCTTTGAGGGCAATCCCGCTTTATATGCTCTGATTGGTGGCAATGATAGCAAGTCTTTTGGCCTGCCTGGTTAGGAGGCCTTTGATTTCTCCTGCCTTGGGAGGATTGACCTTGGCCTTGATAGCCACGACCCTATCATTGAAACCTTTGTGGAGTAGAAGTCCTCTACTTCTTTCCTAAACTAGAAGAAGAGGATTGACCCTTCTTCTTCTTATCCATCACATCCACCTTTCTTTTATTGGCCATTGATGTGCCGATCATCAACTCCAAGTCTTGTAGAAGAAGACCCATAATCTTGCCTCGGATGGACAACTTCAAGCCATCCTCAAACTTCCTCACCTTGGCCATATTAGTGGCCACATAGTCATCAACGAAACGTGCTAATTTTGTGAACTTAGCCACGTATTCCAGCACTGACATTGTTCCCTACCTTAAGTCTAGAAACTCTCAAGCCTTCGCATGCCTCGCAGCTGCGGGGAAATATTTGCTCATAAAGAGCTCCTTGAACTCTGCCCAAGTCATGGTCTCCAAATTCTTTGAGTCCTTGACCCAATACCACCACACCTGGGATTCTCCTTCCAGCTGAAATGTTGCTAGTGTTACCTTGGTGGCGTCGGAGGTGATCTCCATAGCCCTCAAGATTTGTCAACTTGTCCAAACCAATGGTCAGCCACCATCGGATGTGCCCTTCCCATGAAGATCGGAGGCTGATGTGCCTTGAACCTTTGGAGGTTGTTCGAGCTTCCTTGTCCCACGTTTGCACCAGTCTATGCAATAGTGGCAGTCGTAGCACTAGCCTGTGCTATGGTAGCAGCCGCCGTACCAATAGCCTCTATAAGGGCTTATTGGTAATAGGTCGGTGGTGGTTGGTTATTCTTCTGTCCACCCCCGATGTCCCCTTCCTCTAGTTGTCATCTACACACACATAAGATAACAATAGATTAATTACTTAATATCCCAAGTTAGGGATCAAGTATTAAACTTTGAGATTTCTCTCTTTGTCTAACTACTACAGCATGTGTCAACCACTAATAGATATCAACGGCCCCAACCATCCCAGTTCATTCTTTTTTGAAGCCCAAGGTTATGTTTTACCCTAGGGTTTCTCCTTTCCATATACATTTTACCATGCATATATTCACATAACAAGTAACACATAGCATGTAGCAAGTAGAGCACATAACATGAAATGCATATGGAATGCAATGGTCTAGACCCATGCCCATCACGCCCTAGGTTATTAGTATACCTATGCTCTGATACCAAACTGTGACACCCCAAAATCCGGAGGTCCGTTGATTATCCATCAACCCGCAGAATACCAGTGGATACCAAGTAATTCAATATCACGCCATTATGCCCCATTTACCGAAAACCATAATTTTACAAAATTTGGGCAGAGTCTCCTTTGTACGGGAAGCTTTACCCAAAACACAACTTGTGCAATCATATAATAACAAGACCCATCTGAGGTCCAATATTCAACAATGATCACACCGGGTCAATTTATCCATACTCATACAAAAAATGCAAGGCCATATTAAAATTAGTGCATAAAAGTCCAATTACAATTCTTTATATACATTACATACAAAAATTAAATTACAATTCTAAATTTTACAAACAAAAGATTAAAAGCCACAAGTCGGCTTTTCTTCAACCATGGGACCCCGATTGTGAGCCATCCGCCGGCGCATAACCCGCACCTAAAATGTTTTCCGTATAGGGTGAGCCAACGCCCAGTAGAGTATATCCTACAAGGGCTACTCCCCACCCTAGATGCATATGCAATGTGGATAAGCAACAAACAACATTTAACAACCATTCATACAAGAATATGCATTCAATGTTGGAATGCAACCATGTCAGGCAATGAAATGAGATGATACTCATTCATGCACTTCAACCTAAGTCCTCACCGACTTGCACAACACAATGCAATGACAATGTATAATGACCTGCCTTCGATGGAAATGCATCCAATGATCGCTTTCAATAAAAAATCATGCATTTTATAAATCAGATCATTATTGGATGGTACTCATTAAATGAATATTTCTTATAAATCAAAATCTTGTGTCTTGTTGCTCCCCTTTGGACATTTGGATTTGCACCTATATTGTCAAAATTGTCACCCGCATCCTCGGGTTGTTCTTGGTCAATATTCATGGTAGGGGCCAAATTTTGTCTAACAAGTCGATTTCGGTCATTCCGCCTCCACATAAAACAAAATATATACAAATAAAGCTATACACAAACAAGATTATGTACACGGAACAACGTACCTCAGCCCATGATGAAGATCATGGGACTTACCTCCGTCGTCCAAAAATCACCTTCTTGGTTTGACATTTGCCTTCCCCGGCAACGACACCAAAATTGCTTGACAAATTTCCTTGTTGTTTCCTAACCAATAAACATCACCTTTTAGCATGTATAGTATATGAATAAAGGGGAGTGTCACTCTCCTAGGGATGATGTCAAAAGAACGGGCAACAGAATGGTGGATGAATGAGATTTCAAATGTGAGTATGTGTGAACAAAAGTGCTCCCCAAGCGCAAGGAGACTTTTGCAGATCATGTTTTACTTGGTGGTATTCCAAGGTCATTTCCACTGGGAAGGAAGTAAACCGAGGGGAGGTGATTTTGAGAGAAAGAAAGTGTAAAATCTTTGATTGTTGGAAGTTGTTTGGTGAAGTTGTTTCGATGCTAGTAAAATGAGAAACAAATGTTGGCAAATTCAAGAGGTTACTCCAATAGGAATACCGTCTCAACTCGAAACCCTCCTCCAATAGAGCATGAATGAACGATTGATTCGTGGGAAGCTAGGGGTAAGATTGGTGAGTATCTAAGCGTAAATCGTGACTAGACTTATGGAATATCAAAGACTCACCAAGTTATCCACCCTCAACCTAGTCAAACCGAACCATTGAACTCTGAAAGAGGGGAGGAGAATGAGTTGAAATGGTATACCCAAGTGGAGGTTCCTCTTGGTTTTGCTAACTAAGAGATTTAGCTATTCGTGCTTAAAATAAAGACAACAATATAATGAGAAGACATTATAAAAAAAAATAAAGACTAAAGGTTAGTATAAGCAAACTGCATAAATTTAACTTCTGGATAACCACCTCTTACTAAAGATTGGACAAGAAACTACTCACTCTTCATGGCTTTGTTAAAACTAGAAAAGTAAGTGATGCTCATCCCTCCAAGTATAGGAGTTACAAGGTAACACATTACACACAAGGAGCCGATCTTCGACAAAGAATGAGTGAATCACGTTCCACCCTTCACGGCTTTGGTAAAGCTCTAGAAAAGTGGAAGAGTTTCACTCCTCTAAGGGAAGAAGGAAGCTCAAGCAATGGAAGTAAAAGAACAATAACACAATAAAAGAAAACAATACTTAAAGTAAAAGAAAGCAATAAATTAAAAGAAAGCAAGAATACAATAAAAGAAAGCAATACTTTAAGAAAGCTATAAGCAATAAGGAAGGCAATAATACTTTTGGAGGGTTTTCCACTACCAAAAGATGAATGCTTTACAAGTCCTAAGGGGTGGTATTTATAGGCAACAAGGGAGGGTGAAAGTCTTGTTAGGTGGCCTTGAATCTTGTTAGGTGGACTTGAAGAGTCTTGTTAGCTGGCTTTGAATCTTGTTAGGTGGACTTGAAAATCTTGTTAGGTGACTTTGAATGTTGTTAGGTGGACTTGAAAATCTTGTTAGGTGGCCTTGAATTCTTTGATCCTCCAGTGTTTTGAGCTTTGATAATTGGCACCCCAGTAGTTTGTAGCTTTAATGCAATTGACTCCCTAGTAGTTTGTAGCTTTGACGCACAAAATCCTGAAAAGAACAATAATTAATGCATTATCCTTTATTCACAAACTAATTCTAATTTTATTTATTTTAACTAGTTTAACTTTATTCAACTAACACAATTTACATGTTAAATTATGCCTTAATTAGGGTTAATCATTCATCCCATTCAAAACCCTTGAGGAGAGGTCTATGTTATGCCCTTGCCCTAGTGCATAGATCAATTGTGCCATCTAGGGAAAAATCTCATTTTTTTTCTTCCTATTGGCACTCGGTTCGCCACTGCAATCAAATTAAGCATCTTGTACTTGTAGTCAGCTCTCCTTGTTTCAAAAGTTTTTTCCCTCCCCATGAAAAATCAGCCTGCCCTGTCAACTTTCTTCCAACAACATTCAACACCACATTTTTCTTGGGCAGATACATTGGGTTTTCTACCCGAGGCATGTCTTTTCTTACCTCCAAAAGACATGCCTCATCCACATCGATGTGGGTGCCTCAAACATACGTTCAAATTGTGTCGTTGATGATCTCGGCGTTGGAGTAGAACTCCCTCACCAAGTCAACAACGGTGTCTCTGCCGTTTCTCAAATGCCACACCCATCCCCTCCTCTCCGTCTCTTCCAACAACCCTAACTCAGCAAACTCTGTAATTACTACATCTCGTTCACAAACTACAGCATGATTTTAAAAAACATTTTCATACCTCTCAGCCTTGAGGGCGCTGGGAAATCTAGTACGATCGTATCTCTTTCTTCTTTGTTTCCCTTCCCCTTCTTGAATGAATTCTTCTACAAAGTTTGGCTCTTGATTTACTGGTGGAGTGTGCCTAGTAGGGAGCTTAACCCTAGGCATTGTGTTGTTATCATTTTTGAGCTTAAGAGGTGATGAAAAATTTTGGTTATCTGGTGAAAATTGGGAATTTTTGTTGTGGAAAAGCTTTTGGGTGGGTGATTTGTGGTGGAAATGAGGAATGAGAGGAGTATTAAGGGCTGGGGAGTGAAAAGGGACCCTAGGGTTTAGAGGATTTTTGAGTTTTTTGGAAATTTTGAACTAAGGAAGACGACCTAGGTATTTATAGTCTGAGGAATAACGTTCGAACGTTGTATGAAGGATTTTAAAATATCATTCGAACGTTAATGCCGTTCGAATGTTGTGAACTCCCAGCGCTTTTAAGTTTTGTTAGAGACCAAAATACTGTAAGCTTCTGTCATTCGAACGTTTGATTGGCATTTGAACGTTATTATTGTTCGAACGGGCTATTGGCATTCGAACGAGATGAGCTCCCAGTACTTTTGTTTCCATCAGAGACTTCATCAGAGGCTGAGTATTGTAAGTAGTCTACGTTCAAACGTCACTTGGCGTTCGAACGTAGAATCAAAACTCAAAAAATTTTCAAAATTTTTTTTTTCCTGCACTTATTTTATGCAAAACAAAAGAGGGAAAAATATTCAAATTTGAACCAAAAGTTCGTGGCGTCTCTGGACAGATCCTACCCATGCTTCAAGTTGGTATTTTGGGACATTCTTTAATCGGCCCATGTTTTTATTTCAGTCAAAAGAGTTTGTACAAAACAAAAGAATTTTTTTTTTTTTACAGAAATTCGGACCCTTGGCTTTCATCCTAACTATTCTAATTCGAGTCTTCATCTGTCCCCGTGCCATCTGAACAACCAGTAACTCTCCCAATTTCCTGTCTCACAAACCGGTTAAGCAATGTACCGAAATAGGATGGCGTGTCAGAATAATTCTTACTCTGCCCATTTACTATCCAGTCTAATTGATCGAACGCTCGACCGAACATTGGTTCAGAACACTGATTATATCTCTTCTCCTGAAAATATCTACCACACTGTTTATAGGCACCAAGTCTTTTGGCATGACGGCATTTGTCATAGGTGCTTCGGCTGCATAGGGGTTTTGGTTGTTGTTCCCAGATCTTAGTCTTTCTTATCAATCTTGCTTGTCTCATGATCACAATGTGCACATCAGAAGGAAATGTGCGTAGAACTCCTAAACTAAACCATAAAAGTTTATCATCCATGCTTTTTATACTATTAAGACTCACTATCTGGTTCTTTAACGTTTGCCAGTCGCAAAGACGATCAAAGATGACCCACAAACATAATCATCAAAATATAAAACATGGTAAAACTACAATACACAATCTGGTCAAGAACAACAACAATAGCAGCAACAACAACAACAAAAAAAATTTTAAAAATTTTCTAGCAGGCTCAGGCTCATATAAACTGTAGTTGTCTCTCCCCAATCTAAACTGAACATTGTCCCTAATGTTTCGAATTTATCGATCAGGTGAGCTTTGAATGGTAGAGATCTGGTTCATTAGCCGAAACCTACAACCAAAATACATAAATTAACCATCTCGTTGCAAATCTGGGTTAGGGTGATATCCCTTGATTCTGAGTGTAGACAGAAGAAGCATAGCCATGTACAAATAAAGTAAACACATGTAGATTATGAGACAAAGGATGGGATCTTCTGGTAGTATGGTCATGGTGTTGTTAGGTCCAGAGTTTCGTAACAGCGGAGAAGAAGAAGAAAAACAGAAGAAGAAGAAGAAGAAGAAAGAAAAGAAAAGAAAGGGGAAAGGGGCCGAGGTGCATGGAAAGGTAGGAAAACGGGGTGCGGCCTTATAAAAGCGGTGGTGTGGATTGGGTTGGACTGGGTTCTCCCTGACCCGGCCCTTTTTTGTGTCGATAGGCACTTTTCTCGAAGCGCTGTTCTGGATCCATTAAAAGAATGGTCTCCACATTTTTGACAAAGTCCTCCACAAAGGGTTTCAATCTCTGACCATTGATGGTAAAGATATTACCGTTTGATGGATTCTCCATTTCCACTACCCCATGTTCAAACATTTGTTTGACAATGTAAGGTCCAGTCCATCTTGATTTCAACTTTCCAAGAAAAAGGCGGAGTCTTGAATTGAAAAGTAGAACTTTTTGATCTGGTTCAAAAGACTTTCACACTATGTTCTTATCATGAAAAATTTTCATCCTGGATTTTGCAATCTTAGCATTTTCATATGTTTCATTTCTTAATTCCTCCAATTCATTAATCTGAAGTTTTCTTGCTAGTCCAGCTTTGACCATGTCAAAGTTCTTTGCCTTAATAGCCCACTATGCCCTATGTTCCAATTCCACAGGTTGGTGACAAGGCTTTCCATAGACTAGTCGGTAAGGAGCCATGCCCAAAATTATTTTAAAAGAAGTACGATACGCCCAAAGTGCATTAGTTAGTCTTAACGACCAATCTTTGCGGTCTGGATTTACCATTTTTTCTAAAATTAATTTGATTTTCCGATTAGCTAATTCATCCTGTCCACTAGTTTGTGGATGGTATGGAGTTACAATTTTGAGAAAAATCAAGTATTTTTTCATCAAATTCCAGAAAGGTCGATTACAAAAATGAGCACCTCTGTCACTTATGATGGATTTTGGGATTCCAAATCTAGATAAAATATTTTCTTTTAAAAACTTGATCACTATTTAATGATCATTATTCTGACATGGAATTGCCTCAACCCATTTGGATACATAGTCTACGGCTACCAAAATGTATAGGTAGCCAAATGAAGGGGGAAATGGTCCCATAAAATCAATGTCCCAACAGTCAAAAACTTCAATTATCAGAATAACAAAATACTATTACCTATTTTCTTTCTTGAGTGGGGATGCAACATCTTATGATTTGATCCTTACAGTACTTAAATACGTACGGATCTTCCCAAAAGAAATTGCGAACCTCTCTAAAAAATTTCTTTTTGTCTGTGGGGAAAAAAGACAATGGAGTGTTCTAGTAGCAAGAAAATTAGCAATATCAACGTACCATGGGGTCTCATCAATTATGAACAGTCGTTCATTGCGGAATTTTTCATTGATTGGCATTCCATCCTCATAAAATTCGTAAGTTAACCTGGAAAGATGGTCTACTACCACATTCTCAATGCCTTTTTTGTCTTTAATGATCAAGTCAAACCCTTGAAGTAAGAGTATCCATTGCAAGAGCCTAGGTTTAGCATCCTTCTTTGTGAGCAAAAATTTTAATGTTGCATGGTTAGTGAACACAGTAACAAAAGAACCAACAAGATAAGAACAAAAATTTTTCAAAGCAAAGACTATGGCAAGTAATTCTTTTTCAGTTGTGGAATAGTTCATTTGAGCATCATTCAAATTTTTACTTGCATAGTAAATCACATGTGGTTTCTTATCTTTTCGTTGACCCAACACAGCACCTACAACATAGTCACTTGCATCACACATTAGCTCAAAGGGTAAAGTCCAGTCAGGGGGTTACATTATTGGGGCAGAAATTAACATGACTTTAAGCTTGTCAAAAGCTTTTTGGCACATTTCACTCCAATTAAAGATTACGTCCTGACTTAGGAGATGACACATGGGTTGAGCTATGGTACTGAAATCTTTTATGAATCTCTTGTAAAACCCTGTGTGTCCCATAAATGATCGGACATCCTTTACAGTCTAGGGAGCAGGCAAATTCTCAATCAGATCTATTTTGGCCTTGTCAACTTTCATGCCCTCAAACGACAAAATGTGACCTAAGACAATGCCTTGTGTTACCATGAAATGGCATTTTTCCCAATTGAGCACCATATTTGCTTCTTGACATCTTACCAATACTTTTTCTAGGTTGGCCAGACACAAATCAAATGACTCACCATACACAGAGAAGTCAGCCATGAACACTTCCAAAAATTTCTCGACCATGTCACTGAACAGACCCAACATACATCTTTAAAATGTTGCAGGTGCATTACAAATTCTGAATGACATCCTTTTGAATGCAAAGGTGCCAAAGGGGCATGTGAATATGATTTTCTCTTGATCATTAAATGCTATCTTAATTTGATTATATCCGGAATAACCATCTAGGAAACAATAAAATTTATGCCCTGCAATTCTCTCTAGAACCTGGTCAAGAAAGGGAAGAAGGAAATGGTCTTTTCTGGTTATCAAATTGAGTTTTCGGTAATCGATACACATCCGCCATCCTGTGACGACTCTAGTTGGTACTAGTTCATTTCCATCATTTTTAACCACTATGACTCTAGAATTTTTAGGCACAACTTGGGTTGGACTAACCCATTTGCTATCGGAGATAGGGAAGATTATCTCGGCATCTAAGAGCTTTAAAACCTCTACCTTTACTACTTCCTTCATGTGAGGGTTCAGTCATCGCTGTATTTGACAAGAAGGTTTTGAGTCCTCTTCAAGGTAGATAGCATGATTGCAGATTAACGGGTTTATATCTTTCAAGTCAGTGATGGTCCACCCAATGGTGCTTTTGTGGCTTTTAAGAACTTCAATCACTTTAGACTTTAGCAAGTCTGTGAGCTTACACGAAATTACCATTGGGAATGACTCATCCTTTCCTAGGAATGTATATTTGAGGTCAGATGGGAGAGGTTTCAATTCAGGCTTCGGTGACTTGTCACTTGATGAGAGTGGTTTTGTGTCACTTGGTGATAGTTCCTCGAATTTGGGGGTCCATGTATTAACAGCATGAATTAGGCAATTCTTTGGATCATTATCTATGGTTTCAGATGTGATGGATTCTGACAAAGAAAGTTCAGTGAAATTTTCATAGAATGTGTTGTTGAGATGGTCTTGGACAAAAGACTCAATGGAATCTATTTCTCTTTCTTCTTTGTCTTCTCCTGGGTGTTTGGCAACATTGAAAATATTCATCTCAAGTGTCATATTTCCAAAGGTTAATTTCATGACCCCATTCCTGCAATTGATTAGTGCATTTGAAGTTGCTAGGAAGGGTCGACCAAGAATAACAGGAATTGGATTATCTGAATATTGTGTTGGCTGAGTATCTAAGATGATGAAGTCAACAGGGAATACAAAGTTGTCCACTTAAATAAGTACATCTTCAACAATACCCCTAGAAATTTTGACAAACTTGTTTGCCAACTGAAGTGTGACACTTGTGGGATTGAGTTCCCCCAGACCCAATTGCTGGTAAATAGAGAATAGGAGCAAATTGACACTTGCTCCAAGGTCTAACAGTGCTTGTTCGATTCTGAAATTTCCAATGACACATGACACAGTTGAACACCCTGGATCTTTGTATTTTGGAGGGGTTTTGTGTTGAAGCAACGCACTGGCATGTTCTGTGAAAAATGTTCTTTTTTGAACATTCTGGCTTCTCCTGACTGTGCATAAGTCTTTTAGAAACTTGGCATAAGATGGAACTTATTTGATTGCATCGAGAAGTGGGATGTTGATTTTTACTTGCTTGAAGAGCTCGTAAATTTATGGCTGATTATTCAACTTCTGTGCAATTTTGAGTCTATGAAGAAAAGGAGCAAGAATAGAACACGAGAGTTCTTCTTCCTGTGATGGTTCTGGTTCTTGTTCAATCATGGGCTCGGGTTCCTCTTCTCTCACAAGTTCAGGCTCATTCGATTCAAGCTCAATTGGTGAGTTGACTGGAATGGATTTTGGCTTTGGAATTAGCTTGTCTCGGATCGTATTGTCAATTACCTTGCCACTTCTTAGTGTAGTGACAACTTGGGCTTGACCTTGTGGATTTTCCATGGATGAAGGATTTTATACTTAAAATTGGCCTTGTGGTGGTTTTGGTTGGGCAGGAAACTTGCCCTTTTCATGTGTGGTCATGGATTAGGTCAACTTTTGGATGTGATTTTTAAGATCCTCGAAAGATTGAGTGGTCTGGGTTTTGAAATCAGTGAAAGTCTGAGTGGAACTGTGGTTGTAGTTCATTTGGCTTTGCATGAATTGGTTTAGTGTGTCCTCAAGGTTCCTCTTTTGTGGTGGTGGGTATGTGGGAGGTCCTTGAGGTGGTGGGTGTGAACCTTGTTGGTTCATTGGAGTTGGTTGTGTGTTTCTCCAACTAAAATTTGGGTGATTTCGCCACCCTGGATTGTATGTTTCAGAGTATGGGTTGGAGTAAGGCTTGTTGAAATTAGAGACAACATTTGTTTGTTCCAACAAAACCTCTTTGAATGCGGGAATTGTGGGACACTCCCCAGTAGGGTGTCCTGTTAACACAGATCCCACACACTTGTTCTATGGGAGAGCAAACATCAATTTGATGAACTTTTTTCATCTCTAAAGCTTCAAGCTTTCAAGATAGGGTGGACATTTTAGCTCGAAGGTCATCATCATCTTTCAAGACATACTTACCCCCTTGAGAAGTAGATGGTTTGGCTTCAATAGTTGTGGGAGAGGCGGAGTCCCACATCTGAGAACTATCAGATATGGTATCAAAGAAATCAAATGCCTCCTCTGGACTTTTTCCCATAAACTTTCCCTGAGTCATCATTTCGACAAACTAACGTAGTCTACAGCACAGGGAGTCATAGAAAAATCCTACCAAGGTCCAATTCTCAAAAGCATGGTGTGGGCAAGACTGGAGTAGATCCTTGAATCTCTCCCAACTTTGGTAAAAGGTTTCTCCTTCTTTGATCGAAAAATTCATGATTTGCCTTTTCAATGCATTAGTGCGGTGTAGAGGAAAAAACTTTCAGAAAAATTCATTTTGTAATGCCCGCCAGTCAGGTATTGAAAGAGTTTTTAAAGAATTTAGTCATTGTTTAGCTTTATCCCTTAGGAAAAAGGGAAAGTTTCATCTTGGCCAATTCAGAATTGTCTTGAAAATTTCCACATACTTCCTCAAAATCTTTTATATGCATATATGGGTTTTCTATTTCGAGTCCACTAAATTAAGGAAATAGTTGAACTGTTCCCGTCTTTACAGTAAAGGGGGGTGCACCTTCAGGAAAAATAAAACAAGAGGGGACACTATTCCTTGTGGGATTTAAGTAATCCCTCAGAGTTCGAATGTTAGGTACTTTCCCTTCACTTACAGGAATTTCCTCTTGTCTTTCACCATTTGTCATTTTACTTTCACAAGAGTCTGCTACTGATCTAGGTGAAAGTGGTTCAGATTGATTCACAGATCCAGAAGATTCAACTGACAAATTTTAATAGTGAAGGACGCTTTTAGACATAAAAATAATGAACACAACTTAATATACATCAAAGCAAAGTTATACACAAAAATGAGGTCTTTTTACCTTATACTGTAAAACACCTTTTATGTCTCCTTGGCAACGGCGCCAAAAATTTGACTTGATCCGAAATGTGTACACCCAAGTGTAGGCGGTCAAGTTGTAGTAATAATCCGGTGAAGTCTGGAGTCGAATCCACAAGAAACTATAATTGGTGTTTTTGAAGTAAGCAGTAACAGAGACCAAGTGACTTTGGAAATGTTAAGTGTTTCGAGTGGTGGGGTTTTCTTGATTAGAATAGAATATTCTTTTCAGGAGTTTTCTAGACAAAATATAAGATTCTCAAAATGAAACAACCACCCTTAGCTCAAGGACTAGGACATGTAATAGAGTATCCATTTTGTTATGTTTGCGCTTTATAACTCAATTAACTCCCGTGTCAACAGCAAGTTAATCGGAAGATAAAGATGGACTTTGAGAATTAAGCACATGATTCTGATGCCTTTCTAGAAGTTTACAAGAATTGTCTATGCCGAGACTTAACCCATCTACAAACAAGCAAGTGTTTCTACAAGGCATCCAACCATGGCATTAATGATCCATTCTTTGAATAAAGCGCAATGATAGTAGGGATTGAAAGGTTGTCATGAAGAGTTAGCCGGGGTACTTGCATTGAACCAACGGATCTTTCTATGCAGGATTCATCCATATCATAGATGGAGCCCTGGTTATACAAAGGACCTTGATGTTTGATAGGTACATTCAATCACCCAATGAACAAGTGAAGTATAAACCATTAAAGCATGAAGAAGTTGCATAGACATAACTGTTGGATACTCTTTACATATTCATCTCCTCTTACTAAAGAGTGAATGAGGAACTACTCACTTTTCATGGCCTTGGCAAGGCTAGAAGAGTGAGTGCTTCTCATCCCTCTAAGTAGAGAAGCTACTAAGTAAGGCAAACTAAACAAAAAGCTTTCCTTCAATGAAGAATAAGTGAATCACTTTCCACCCTTCACGGCTTTGGTAAAGCTCTAGAAAAGTGGAAGAGTTTCACTCTTCTAAGAAAGAAGGATGCTCAAGCAATGGAAGTGAAATACATAAACAATAAAAGTAGAAGAAAGCCAGTTGACTTTTGGAGGGTTTCCACCACCACCAAAAGATGAACTACCTCTCTTAATACTTTGTAAGTAAAAGCAAGTACAACTACAAGGGGAGTCTAAGCCTCCATCATGGTTGTCACAACATGAATGTAAAGACTTAGTATAAATAAATGAAAGACTTCAACTACAAGGGGAGTCTAAGCCCCCAACATGGTTGATATAAATGGAAAATGAAAGCATAAACATGAAATATTCAAGAACTAGATTACTAAAACACTCTTACTTTACAAGAATAAAGATTGCTTCCTCCTTTCTCTCTAAGTGGAAGAATGCCTTTTAAGCTCCCAACAAGGGAGTATTTATAGGAAAGGTAGGGGAGGGGGTAGGAGATAGGTGAGGATGAGTGAATAGTGTTTGCCGCCCATGGGAGTCAACTATTCTACAGGCAGTCTACAGGGGGACGTTCGAACGTTATCCGGCGTTCGAAGGTCAAGTCTGGCTTTGGTTTGAAGGCGTTCGAATGTCAAATGACGTTTGATTTCTTCCACTCGAGTGGTCTGTGGTCACTGACTTGGTCTCTGACTTAGTCTCTTCCATACGCCTTGACATCATTGACTGTGCACTCTGCAACTCCTTAGTCACTCAAGACAATGTTCAAATGTGGAGTGACGTTTGAATGTTGTACTCAAGTGCTTCTAGTTCTTCTCTTTTAGTTGACTGTAACACGCCGTGTCTCAGCAGCTGGTCTTGGCAGGGTTTCAGATGACGTTCGAACGTGGGTTGACGTTCGAACGTCCTTGCTTTGTTCCAACCTTCTACATTTTTGCTCCCTTTTGTGCTGGTGTTACATTCAAGTGTTAAGTCTCTAACCCATCTCATATAAACACCCTAGGTTAGAAAATAAACTTAAGTAGGAGGGAACCCTACCTCTTGAAGCCTAAAACCAATGTAGAAAGCCTTCAAGAACACCAATGGAACCCTAGCCTTGACTTTCCCCAAATCTCATTTTTGGAGCTTCGGTGAAATCTTCAATTTTTGGTATGGTCTTGTAGCCTTCAATGAGAAGAACAACTTTCCTTCTTAGTCTGAGTGGATTTGTAGAGCTATACGGAGCTGTCCTTTGTGTAACTCCACTGCTGCTTGCTCCAGTCCTGATCAAACCTCCCCTTGCGAAGTTCTGTCGTCGCTGGTTGTTGTTTCTATTCTGGCATCGTATCAGAGTGGTTAGCTCCCTTAGGCATTGATAGATGCCATTCAGGGCATCTGGAGATGGTGGTAGTGGATTTGCTTGGCCATCACGTCCACGTTTACCCTTCATCCTGCACATCAATTCACAATTTAGTTTCATTGATATACAGGACATCCCAACTGTCACTTTAACCTAAAGTATAAGGCTTGTATAAAATTTTAAATCCCCAATTTTGTTCAACCTAGTCCTATCTCTCTAGTGGTAATCCATAACCTACAGCTCCCATGTCAGACCTACAGTCTAGGCTCTGATACCAAAATTTGTAAAGCCCCAAAAACCACCTTGGACGGCAGTACAATTTAAAACCATTCACATCATGAGAGCAACTAATATAATCCATCAATAAATAAAAATCCATTCATCATATCTAATATTTACAACATTATCCCAAAAGAATATGCCCAACCATGACAATTACATCCAAAAGAATCAAATTTAACTTGCAGCGGAATAACAAAAATATTAGACTCTATCGAGTCTCAAAAGGAATTTTCTAGTCTAGCACCTAGGAGAGTATAAACCTAAGCATCCACCTCGGGTTCCACATACCCATCTAGTGGAGCTTCCCAATGTACCAGCTCCTCAACTCCGAACTCCTCCTCTAGACCACAATTTGAAAAATATAGTTTGTAGGGGGTGAGGACTAAGCTCTGTAGGAACATTCCTCCCAAACTCAAACAAGATTTAGAAAACATGTAAAACAAGTTGGTCTCACTTCACAAATATTATATATTAATTTTTGAAATAAAATCAGGACATTTCAGCGGATCTCAAGTTTACACAATAGCAATAAATTAAGTGAAGTAATAACGCCAAATTACAGTTAACAAATCGTCTACAACCATAAACCATTTTTCACAAGTTCTTGTAGAGTCCCATACCTCCACAAGCCCTTGTAAGAAACCTTTTCTGGTACAATAAACCATGAACCCATAACTTGTATTTGTATATTAGGTATAATGCATGATTCGTATGAATAAACACATCAAGAATATCCTGGGTCACACACACACACCCAAATCCTCGCAAGAACATCCAACCTTTAGGAAAGGCGTATACCAACTTATGGTAGTGACGAATCCAACCCATGAATAGTATACTAACCCTTAGTCTCGATAACATGTGAGCGAATGGTGGTTTGGTCCTCACAAGGCACCAACCGCACTACGAGTGATAGGGAACCTTCAAACCCACACAGAGTAAGAAACACATCTAACCCACTCTACGATATCTGAACAATGGCCATCCATGGTTATCCAAACATCCACAAGAGATACAATATCCAATCAATTTCTCCCATCACAAATACATTTAAAAATCCCCAAATTTCACAAGTATTATCCCAATGGAACAATTTAAGAAAATATGCAAGAGATCCTCATAAATACCATTTTTTGGTTTAATATAAAGCACTAAAGTTTTGAAATCAAGAAAAAAGGAAAAATCAAGAGAAAAATCCATTTCTCTTGAAAACTAGGGTTTTGAGTCAAGAAGAAGAGATTTAATAGTTATCCCACCATAGATTGTTTAAAACGTGATAGTGTTTGAAAGAATATCAAGAATCAATTATTTACTAACAAATAAATAAGATTTAGTATCAAAAGAATACATATAAGAAAACCCTAGCCTCAATGTAAGAGAATAGGAAGAACCCCTACCTTGGTGTTCTTGAAGAAATCTAGGGTTTTGATTCAATCCAAAGCGCAAATCCCCTTTTATCTTGTGTTCTTCTCTTCCTTTCTTCCTCTATAATGTTTCCTAGGGTTTGAGGTGTTGAAATGGGGCTAAATGGGACATCTTTATGTATTTATAATGGAAGGAATCGGACCCAGATCACGACTTAAAATTTCTGGAATCTGTCGGACGTACCGATACGGTATGGCTACTGGTCTTTGGCGTACTAGTACGCGAACCGGTACCCTTTGGCAGTTTTGTCCCTTTTTCCTTTTTTTCATTTCCAATCCACCTTTAACCCTTCCAAAGCCAACCCAAACTTATACAAAATACTTTTGAACATCAAACCTAGTTGGTATAACTTCTATTACAAACGATTTCATATATTTATCCGGTTTTCACAATATCATTATTTCTACGGTTATAACCTATATGGTTCATTTCTATGCCATTACATATATGAAAATTACTACACAATTTATTATGATATTACTATAATCATGTGGGGGTTTACAATCCACCCCCCTTAAAGAAAGTTTCGTCCTCGAAACTTACCTCAAGTATCGAATAAATGGGGGTACTTCCCTTGCATTCTAGCTCAGGTTCCCAAGCAGCTTCTTCCACCCTATGATGTTGCCACAAGACCTTCACCAGTTGGATGACTTTATTGCGAATTAGTTTCTCCTTGGTATCGAGAATCTCCACCGGTTGTTCTTCATATATTGCTCCATCTTGAACTTCGATATCCTCCAAATCCACAACATGCATGGTATTCGATTGACACCTTCTTAACATTGAAACATGGAATACATCATGCATAATTGCTAGATCTTCAAATTATTTCCTATTCATTGGATATCACTTCTCTTTTGAATATACCAATCATTTTAAAAATCTCATGTTTGCTTTTTACATGTAGCTTATTCATAAGCATTTCACAACAACCAAATTCCATTTCATTAATGGGATTACTCACCATTCCTATACCCAAATTACGTTATAATCTAAAACTTAGCAATGCCATTACGACAAGATCTACAACGATTCCTTAAATAGATATATCATTCTTAATGACTTTGTTTCTCACTAAGCTAGAGAAACTCACAATATTTAAAATCTAATAATACTTCACATCCTATGGACATTTTTCAATTTCGGTAGTTTGGTGGACATCGCAAGACTCCCAACAATTATAACCATCAAACTATACACCAAGTTTTCCAAGAAATTGAATCTCACTCTTTAAGATTATTCTCTCTACATTCACCACTGTAACCATAACTAATGGTTAATTCCACTAGTTTAATTATAATCCCATGGTTCGCTGCACACTCTGATATAAATTAACATCGACCAATTTCACAAACCATAACTAGCCACAAGATAAGAATTCTCATAGGTTTGAAAGTTTTGATAGGATATGTCAAGTTCCACCAAAGTGTACAACTGAAACCTAACCACATTGTCCTCCAATTATAGCTTCTAAAATGTGTACACTAACGATCTGCGAGTTACTAGGATATCCATAGTCATTTATCCCAAAAATTATACAAGGCTTCTACATCCATGTCAAAGTCAATCTTCATAGGTATCATCATTGATTCTTCAAATTACATCTTTCCAATTATCATCACTCACCATAAAGTTCAAATCTTCCATACTCATATTAACAATCCTCAAGTATAACTAATCATACCTATCTTAACAAAGTACTAAAAGAGACAAGAGAAAGAACTTCATATACCTCCAACACGACCCAATAACATTAAAAGATTTCACAGAACAATAGAGGTTCATATCAAACTTTAGATATTATTCGTATTTTAATACTTATTTGATATATCTAACCTCGATCTTTTTAAACCTCTATAGTCTTTAATCCTACAATATGTAGGGTCAAACGTAACTACTATAATTTAGTCAGGCCTTCTAGATTTCCTTTTTACATGTATATGAGTTTGTTTCCATATCTTAATGTACAATTTCCAATCAAAATTTGTAGATACAAATGAACTATTAACTACACACTCACCCAAGAGATTCTCAATTGTTAATATTTTAGAGAGTCTAATTATAGTGAACTGGGTCTACAACAAAATAAGATTACCTAAATATAACATCCTCAATGAGTATCCTATGTGTGACCCTTCTAATCCATCAATACTTCCAACGTAAATTTAATCAACTCTCCATCATATTTTTAAACTAATATTAGTAACCTCAAGTTTGTGGCTATGAAAACAAACTCTTATCCATTTAAGAACCATAACCACAATTCCTATTGCTATTCCAAAATAGGCTTTTATTCAATGTTACCTCACCATATTCCTTCAATTGATCATATTTGAGAATTATACTATCTCATACCATCATACTCACCTTATAGGAACACATAATACTCCCACGATTCATATCATAAAAAAAAATAAAAATAAAAAACTACATTCATTCCTTAATTTCTATGAATTTTTAAGTACACACATCAATTTCCATAACCTTATTATTCAAAACTTAGTCCATCTTAAAAACGTCTAAGTTGACCTTACCTCCACACATCGAAATCGGGTTATCACATCTCCTAGACTTCCAAAAATATAAGCAAGAATAAAATAGTAGAATAAAATACTTAGAGTTGGCAAGACACCAAGTCATAATCTCATTTATATTGTTATCCATCAAAAAACTTCAATTAGCATGGGGATATCTCTAAATCAAAGCCTAAATAGTGATGGAAGCTTGCTTAAGGATAAGTCCTTCAGAGTCTAAGAAGAAAAGCACGACATTTTTCTATCCAAGGAACACCACAACGCTGAATTTTGATCAACTTCAAAGAATAAACTGATTTAACTCAGGTATTTCTAGCATGTGTGACCTATATGGTTGGAAAGATATACGAGTCAGGATTCTAACAAAAAACGACAGCGCACCATTTGAACTTTCCAACAAAGAGTTATGATCAAATTAGTAAAAGGTAGTCTGTGTGACTGATGGTTCTGCTATACTTGTCCAATTCAAGTTTGGGTGTCATTTATCACAAATCTTATCTCATACCCATCTCCAATATAGATAATACGACTTGCATAAAGATTCATGCTTAGCACTATTTTCTAACCAAAAGTCAAATTACCATCCGTCTCCAAGAATAGTCCATAACGACAGGATATTAAACTAGCATATCCATCTCAAAAATTTTTGCCAACACCTCTAAGCTAGGTAATCCAAGAATTCGAACCAATAATCAATCCATAACCTAACTAAACAACCAATCCCACTTATCTTATAAACATATCACTTCAAACAAAGTCAAGCCTAGAGTTTCCTTCACCCTCACCTAATACTCCCTAATTCGAAGCATACAACCTCTACACACCCGTCGAGTATCCAACCGTTCTCCTATAGGCATGTTCTAGCTTCTCAAAGTCCAATCCAAAATGAAGATCATATGTAGTGTGTATGAATGAAAGAGTAGAACTGGGATCGAATAAAGTTAGGGCCCAAGAATTTTAAAGAAGAACTATACCTTCAACAACTACATCGAAAACGTCTTCCTCCGGTTAGGTCAAAGCAAAAACTCTTTCTTGCTTGGTACCACCTAGGGCTATAGCTCCTAATAGTTTTGGTTGTAATGACTTCTATCGTGGTGGCTTATTTGCATGTACTTGTCCCGTTGCTTGATTGGTCTTTGTTGGAATCGATGGGCAGTTATTTTTGAGGTGCCTGAATCCTCCGCATGTGAAGCATTGACGTGGATCAGTGTCTGCTCTATTTCGAGTAACCCCAGCTCCTCGAACAACTTGATTCCTTTGCCCCGAAGCTTGGCCACGTCGGTAGTACGGAGCTGCCCTTTGTGTAACTACATTGCTGCTAGCTCCAGTCCTGATCAGACCTCCCCTCGCCAAGTTCTATCATCGCTGGTTTTTGTTTATATTCTGGCATCGTACCAGAGTGGTTAGCTCCTTTAGGCATTGGTAGATGCCATTCAGGGCATTTGGAGATGGTGGTGGTGGGTTTGCTTGGCCACCACGTCCCCGTCCACGTTCACCTACCATCCTGGACATCGATTCACAATTTAGTTTCATTGATGTACAGGACATTCCAACTATCACTATAACCTAAAGTATAAGGCTTGTATAAAATTTAAAATCCCCAATTTCGTTCAACCTAGTCCTATCTCTCTAGTGGTAATCCATAACCTACAGCTCCCATGTAAGACATACAGCCTAGGCTCTGATACCAAAATTTGTAAAGCCCAAAAATCACCTTGGACGGCAGTACAATTTAAAACCATTCACATCATGAGAGCAACTAATATAATTCATCATTAAATAAAAATCCATTCATCATATCTAATGATGACTGGGTTTTACACCTACAAATTGAGTACTTTTGGTTGATGAAATTACAAGTTTTTAATTATTTTATGTTTCTTTTTATTTTTTTTGTGTGTTTTGATGTTATTTGGTAGGAATCATCATTTGGAAGCAAACAAGATCATTTGGAAGGAAACAAGGTCAATTTGGAGCCTAAATGGGGGATTTTTGAAGGCTGAGCAACAAGGGAGCTGAAGGCTTAATAAAAGCCAGCGCTGTTCTAGTGCAGAATCAGTGCCCCTGCACCCACATTCTGCCCATTCAGCGCCTTTTCAGCACCTCCGCGCTTGTGTTGGTCTGTGACGCGAATTTTAACTTATTTTTGACCCAAAATTGGACTCTAAAGCTACATATATGCTAGGGTTTGTGTAGGGATGATATATTCTGAATTTTGGGGGCTGAAAACATCTGGAAAAATCAAAGAATTGGAAGAAAATTGAAGACAATAATTGAAGGAATCGACACGAAAAAGATTGGACTTGAAGGCTAGAGAAAAATTGGAGACTACAACTAAGTTTTCATTCTTTTCTCTTACCTTTACTTCTTGATTTTCTGAGATGTTGTTTAATATGAGAATGATGTTTTCCAATTACATTATGAACTAAAATTATTATTAAGATTGCAATGGAACCTATGAATAGTTAAATTAATCTACTCTCGTTTCTAGTTCTATTGATCTTATATGAGTTGTTTGTCATATTTTGTGCTTAATATATGATTATGTGGCCAACAATTAATTTGATTCCTTAGATGAAATTGAGAGATGAATTTTAGGGATGGATCGGAATATGATGACATGTGTCTGGTTAATTCTTCTTAGGATTGAATTGCTAGGTTTGTGTATAGGATAGAAATATACATATATGTCGTGTATAACTTTTATGAGAGTTTGAACTTAATGAATGTATTCCAACTTATTTTGCATAAGAATATTGTAATTTCATTGGGAGAGATAACTTTATCTAACTATTGGAAGAGGTTTGATAAATAACTTTGAGTTCTCAGTTAACAACTTATTTTGATCAATCAACTGGAAAGAGAGTGGAAATATTTATACAAAGCATTAATGAAAGTTGTAATCTTAAATTATTTTATTCGGTAAATTCAATCCATGAATTTCATGAAAATTCAAGAACAATTAAAAATTTTCTAAGTACCCACCACTCTTCAATTTTTTTTTCTTTTTTTTTACAACAATACTAACTTAATTTACACACCAACATAAATATCAAGATGTAACTTTCATGCATTAATCAAACCTCATACCCAACATCATACATCAATATACAACATCTAAACACATACAAAATACCATCCTTGAAACACATGCAACACTCAAAATGCCTAAATAAAAATAGGATTTCTACATATTGGAAGAAAGAAAATGAATCATAATTCTTACCTTGTACTCACACTTTTTTTTTTCTTCTTTTCTTCTCTTTTCTTTTCTTTCTTTCCTTCTTCTTCCCTTGGTTTTCTTCGTCTTTCCCTCTTGGTTCTTCATCTAGCTGAAATATCCCAAGTGCAAACTCTTTTTTTTTTTTCTTTCTTTTTGCATGCAAGACATGCCTTGCATGTCTTGCTAAGTTGAAATATCATCACGACCCCATTTTATATATATATACATATACTCCCTAGTTTATATATGTTTATACATGTATTCTTTGCACATATTTATTATATACATACATATATACAATTATATGTATGTACCCATTTTTTTCTTCTTGTATACATAGTTATACATAAACATGTATATACATATACTCAAATTATTGACAATCTATTAAATTCGTCTCTCAGACCCTTAACCACTCCTTGTATATACTAATACATTTTTTTTTTATAACAATAAATTGATGTCACATGCTTGTCACCCGATTAATTCCACATGCGCTAATGTACATAAAATAATAAAATAATATCACATGTCTACATTCTTATTGCACTTTTCACACTTTAAATAAAACAATTCTCCCTATAATCATTCTTTATAAAATTATCTCTAAATATTAAAACATTCATCGTTCAGGTTTAGGTCTCATATCATTACTCATAATTAAATACTAAACGTCAATCCTATGCATGCATGTCACATGTAAATATGCTTATGACAAATATTATATATTTATCATGCATGTTCGAGCCTTACAATGTTTCCCTCCTTAGAAATTTTGTTCCCGAAATTTGACTTACTAGTCTAAAACAAGTGAGGATACTTAATTTACATGCTTTCCTTTGCTTCCCAAGTTACTCTTTCAACTGTTTGATTCTGCCACAATACCTTTACTAATGGTATGACTTTCGTTCGAAGCACTTGATCTCGTCGATTCAAAATTGCCACAGGTTTCTCCACATAAGTAAAAATTTCCTATTTCCTAGTTCCACCGGCACCGTTGCTAGAATGTGAGAGGGATTGGTTACATATTTTCGGAGCGTTGACAAATGAAATACATCATGTAACCGAGACAAATTCACTGGTAATGCTAAACGATATGCGACAGCTCCAACTTTTTTAAGTATCTTAAATGGACCGATGTACCTTGGACTTAATTTCCCTTTCTTCCCAAACCGCAGAACCCCTTTCCACGGTGAAACTCGAAAAAGTACTTGATCACCAATATAAAATTTAAGATCTCGTCTCCTATTGTCTGCATAACTTTTCTATCGACTTTGAGCGATTTTTAATCACTCTTGTATCACTTTCACCTTGTCCACCATTACCTACACTAATTATGGACCCAGTATCTTTCGTTCCCCCACCTCGGTCCAACATACTAGCGTTCTACAACGTCGTCCATATAGCGCTTCATATAGAGCCATGCCTATGCTAGATTGGAAACTATTATAATAGGCAAATTCAATCAAGGTTAAGTGATCATCCCAGTTATCCCTGAACTCCATTACACAAGCTCTCAACATGTCTTCTAAAATTTGGATCACCCTTTCTGATTGTCCATCTGTTTGAGGATGAAAAGCTGAACTGAGCTTTAGTGTGGTACCTAGAGCTTGTTGTGAACTTGGCTAGAACCGTGAAGTAAACATTGGATCCCTATATGCCACAATTGACACCGGTGCTCCATGTAAACACACGATTTCATCCACATACAATTTAGCATATTTCTCCAAAGGAAATTTTTTTTTTATCAGGAGGAAATGAGCAGGCTTGGTTAAAAGATCAACTATTACCCGAATGGAATCATGTCCCTTCTAGGTTCGGAGCAAACTCAGCACAAAATCCATCGTGATATGTTCCCAATTCCATTCTGGAATACGGAGTGGTTGAAGTAGTCCCGCAGGTCGCTAATGCTCCGCCTTTACTTGTTGACATACCAAGCACTTAGACACAAACTTAGCTATTTCCCGTTTCATTCTCATCCACCAATAATATTCCAGAATGTCACGATACATCTTAGTGCTCCCTAGGCTAAATTGTGTGCCTTCTCCAAAATCATGCGCTTAATTTCCAGGTTGTTACGTACATAAAGACAATTTCCAAACATCAATATATCATCCTTTCGCACTTTAAAATCAGTTTGATGCCCACTTCCAATCTCCTCCCTTATCTTCTTCGCAAATGAATCCTATAGTTGTGCATCACGGATTTGATCTTCAAATAACATTCTAACTTTAATTTGCCCCATTACTACATCATCTCCCAACAGTTGAAATTCCACACCCAAAGCCTTTAGCTCTGCCAAGGCATTCACCCGCACACATTGCACACATGATAACAATCCCGATGATTTACGACTCGAGGCTTCTGCCACTACATTTGCCTTCCCTAGATGATAATGAATAGTGCAATCATAATCCTTCAATAACTCCATCCATCGCCTCTATCTTAAATTCAACTCCTTTTGCGTGAACAAGTACTTTAAACTTTGATGATCAGTATAAATTTCACAAGTCTCTCCATATAGGTAATGTCTCTACAATTTCAAGGCGAACACAATTGCAGCCAACTCCAAATCATGGGTAGGGTAATTACGCTCGTGAGTTTTTAATTGTTGAGAAGTGTAGGCGATCACCCTCCCATCTTGCATTAATATACAGCCCAACCCCCGATGTGAGGCATCACTGTAAACTATAAAATTCTCGCCTTCGGTTGGAAAGGTTAAAATCGGTGCAGAAACCAACCTTATTTTCAACTCTTGGAAACTTTGTTCACACTTATCATCCCATTGAAATTTAACATCTTTTCTAGTGAGGTGGGTCAACAGCATCGCAATTGAAGAATATCCTTGAATGAATCTACGATAGTAACCCGCCAACCCCAAGAAACTTCTTACTTCTGTTACATTCCTTGGTTGCTCCCATTTTACCACGGCTTCAATTTTCTTTTGATCAACTTGGATGGCATCTTTTGACACCACATGTCCAACAAATACCATGCTATCCATCCAAAATTCACATTTGCTAAATTTGGCGTACAGTTGCTTTTCCTTTAAAGTTTGTAAAATAATTCGCAAATGTTGCTCATGTTTTACTTCATTATGAGAATACACCAAAATATCATCTGTAAACACAATTACTAATGCATCCAAGTAGGGTTGAAACACCCTATGCATCAAATCCATAAAAGAGGCCAGAGCATTTGTCAATCCAAATGGCATAACTAGAAATTTATAGTGCCCATACCTAGTTTGAAATGTCGTCTTTTGTACATCAGTTATCTTTACCCTTAACTGGTGATATCCCGATTGTAAATCAATTTTGGAATAGACTTTTGTTGCCTGCAATTGATCAAAAAAATCATCTATTTGTGGGTATTTATTGCGAACATTTACCTTATTAAGTTGTCGATAATCAATACATAGACGCATAGTACCATCCTTCTATTTCACAAATAACACTGGCGCTCCCCATGGTGAAGTACTCGATTGAATAAAACCCTAATTCAATAAATCTTGAAACTGTTCCTTCAACTCTTTCAACTTAGCTAGTGCCATTCGATATGGGGCAATTGATACGGGTGCAGTTCTGGGTGGTAATTCTATCACAAGTTCTACTTCCCGATTAGGTGGCAACCCAGTTAATTCATCTGGAAAAACATCAAGGAAGTCCTTCACTATTGTTACCTTTGTTGGTTCAACTTTATCCTCAGCCACACTCCTCACATATGCCAAATAACCTTGGCATCCTTTCTTAAGCGACCTTCGAGCTTTGATTGCTGATATAAGACAATTTGGAGTTACTTTTCGTTCATCTTAGAATTTAAATTCGGCTTCGCTAGGTGGTTGAAAAGTAACCTCCCTTTTAGAATAGTCAACCGAGGCATGATAGGCCGATAGCCAATCCATCCCCAAAATCACATCAAAGTCACACATATCGAGTGAAAGTAAATCCCCGAATAATTCTCGTGTGTCAATTCAAATTATGCAAGCCTTATAAATAGTGCTAACTATCACTACCTCATCCACCGGGGTTGCTATGGATAAATGATAATTCAAAGGTGTGGCAATGTGTTTCCAATGCTTACTATAGGTGTGTGCAACAAAATAGTGTGTGGATCAAGGATCAATTAAAGTTTGAGCATTTTCACCTAATGCAAAAATTGTACCTATAACCATATTGGGCGACACATAGGCATCTTGTTGTGTCATAACAAAAACCCGTCCCTGAGTTCTGGTAGCACCAACAGACCCCTTACCTGCACCTTGCATCCCTGCCAATGTTGATGTATCTCTTCTCCCCAGATTTACACTGTCCACTAAAGGTGACATGACAGATTTGGTTGGACATTCACGTGCAAAGTGCCCCACCTACCCACACTCATAACATCGTCGAGCTACACTAGCTAATCCTATTTGAAAATTCTGAGTGATGTGACCTTCCACTCCACATTTAAAACAAGTAACATGAGTGTCTCATCCACTCGATTGTCCCCTACCCTGAAATCCTATCGGGGGTTTAAAGGAAGCATAACCCTGTAAGCCACTAGATTTACGAGAATTTTCAACACCTCCTATTTGTGAGAACTTTGATCCTTGCCCCTTCTGTCCCGAAGTCTAACCCCCAGATAGAGATCCCATACCAAGAACAGTGTCAAACTTTCTCCTCTTGAATTGCTCCCATCGCCCCCACTGATTTTTTTACATCATTCTCAACAACCAAAGCTTTATTAACCAAGGTCACATAACTTGTTAACTCAAAGGCTAAGAGTCGACTCTGTATAGGGTAAGCTAATCCCCACTTAAACTTCTTGCACAGAGCCTCATTAGTTTGAACAAAAGCCTTTGCAAAACATGACAATGTAGTGAATTGTTTTTCATACTCTACCACCGACATCCTGCCTTGAGTCAAAGTAATAAATGCTATCTCTTGCTCATACCGATACGACTCAGGAAAATACTTGTCATTGAACACTTTCACGTATTGATCCCAAGTAATATGCAATAGTGCTGGAGCCACATTACCGGCTACTTGACCTTTAACTCCGACTACCGGTGCACCAAACAGTCACCTGGCAGCCTTCCACCAAAATTTTGCTTCCTCCTTAAGCATAAAGGACGCAAGTGTCACTCATTGATCATCATAGAATCCCATAACTTCAAAAATTGATTCCATCCATTTTAGCCAGTCCTCCGCCTTCGATGGATTAATTGTCTATACAAACATGGGAGGATCCAACTTCATAAACCTCTCATGAATCATACCTTGTGGTTCCCCAAGGGGTACATGTGGCCTTGCCCTAGTGGCTGCCTGAATCTCTGTTTGCAATTCCATAATCCGATTTGTTGATGTCGCCACCTACACCATCACTTCCAACACCCTCTGAATCATATCAGGTTGATTTTGTTCACCTTCCCCACCCTTTTGTTGTTGTCCCCCTACCTCAACCAAAACAGGAGCATGAGAACTTTCAGCTTCCCCTTGATTTTGACCCTTGGGAGGATCCATTATACTTTCAACAAAAAGTTGTAATTCATAATGTACACAAATACACATGTACTTAGCATTAGCACCTTAACTCATCTCTACTCACTAACTCAAACAACTTAACCAGTCCACTATCGACCTCGACATTTATGTCTACTATAATGCCACAAAATTCGGGAGTCCTTTGTTAACTCTCTAACCATCTTTGACACCCCTAAAACTAAGGATCCTATTGACCATCCGTTAACCCTCATAAATACCCGTGATTGTCGCATGATCCAACACCACGTCAATAGTTTCCCAATTGCCAGGATTATAACTCACGCATGAAACTCGTGTACTTTCTATCATTTAATCTAACCATGGACCAATGTACCCCATTTCATTCTCTATTATAGTCCATTTGCATTATAGGGACTAAAGGATACATAGCCCAAAGGCCTGGGAAAAGGATTTTAACAAAAGTTCAAGATCTACCAAAGTGTACCGGTATGCGTACCGATACAGGTTGCTCACTGGACCTCACCGTACCGGTATGATTTGCCTTCTAGACCTCGCCGTACCGGTACGTGTACCAGTACGCTGTGCCCATTTTTCCTTATTTCACCTATTTTACATTTCCAATCCATTTCAAACCATCTCATTTTCATCCAAAACATAGATCATTGAGTTTTTCACCTAAAACATATTATATACAAAGTCTGTTACAAACCATTCCATACATTTACATGTCAAATGGAATTTTAACAAAAGTTTTACACCAAACTTGTATTCAAAGCCACAACTTGGCTTTTCCTCACCCAAGAGGCCCAGAATGCAAGTCGTCTGCCGGAGTATGTCCCACACCTGAAATGTTTCCTCTATAGGGTGAGGCAACGCCTAGTAGAATACTTCCTACAGATGCTACTCCCCAACCTAAGTGCATATGCAATGTTCACATGCAACATTTCATAAACAACCATTGTTCCAATCAAGATTAATTAATCTATGTTGGAATTTAACATGTCATACCATGATATGAGATGATACCCATTCATGCAACTCAACCCGAGCCCTCACCAGCTCCTTTCCCCCATGCAATGCCATGAGTATTATGATAGGGTTTTCCAACTCCCGCCATTGGTTTCACTTATCCAATGACTGTTTTAAAAGTTTTTCAGGGTCTTTGTAGGGGTGGATGTTTATGGACTCACACCAAGGGTCACCCAACCCACACAAAATTTACGGACTTCCACCGAGGGTTCCGCGTACACCCACACACTTCATGGACTATACCAAGGGAGTGCATATCCCATCATCGGGCCTTGCACCCGAGGGATCTTCTAGCCCTTCTTGTTAACCCCAACCCTAATCACCATGTAATCCACGAGACTCGGCCAGGTCTTCGAGCAAGCTTACTCGAGCCCACCAGTCATCCATCGAGCGTAGTGTTGACAAACAACCATGCACACACACACACCCATACATGCGATGTCTCCGTGCATATGCAATGTAATACACCATTGTTATTTCAATTGTCTTACCCACATGTAATGAATGTAATATGAGCAACTTTAACATATATTTTCATAATTTCATGCCCATTTATATCATAAGCATATAATAGCCAAATTTTATCTAATGTTAATATATAAAAAAAAACATATATCAACATGTTCATATCCAACCAAATCCATAAACATGTTATTTCTTTTATGCCAATAACACACTTAATTTCTAAAGCATAAATTCAACACATGGCATGCCCACATATTACGAATTGTTCATGAATCATTTTAGGGCAAATTTACATAAACCCAAGGTACGAAATTCCATGGAATTACACACGCAATCACCACACATATCAATTTCAAGCTAGGAATTCATTTGTTAAACCTTTTGCATACACATTTCATATATTTCCACCCATAAGCAAGTGACATATATATCTATCAACCCACCTATTACATACAACACCCTAGGTTATAAAATAAATCCAAGTAGGAAGGAACCCTATCTCTTCAAGCATAAAGAACACGTAGGGAAGCTCCAAGACATCAATTTGAACTCTAATCCAAGCTTTCCTAAAATAGCATTTTTCAACCTTCGGTGAAAACCCTCATTTTTGGTATGTAGGCGTAGCCCTCGACGAGGTGACCGACTTTAACTCTTGGCCCGAGTGGATCCGAGCACCGTGGAGTTATAGATCGTAGAGAGAAGGTGGAGGATCCAACTCTTTCCCTCTCTTCTTCTATTGGCTAACGGCTGGACAAAGAATGGGAGAAAATTTTGATTTTTCCCCCTATTTATACTTCTTAATACTTGGCCCACAATCCGCCACACGACCCTCTTTTCTCTGGGTCCATTTTCGCCCTGAAATGATTAAGTTTCATCCCGATTCATGTTCAAAATATTTTTATTTTTAAATTACCTTAAATAATTTTTCAACTTTTGAAATTTTATCAAAAAACTCATTTTTGGGTCACTGGAGACTCGATCGTCTTGTAAAACGTAAAAAATCTAACTATCTCAGAATTCGATGAAATTTGATAGGGTAACTAGATTTTGCGAGACGAATCGAACGCTGAGGTCCGTTTCGTCATCTGAGATCTAGAAAAGTTAAAGTTTATAACCCGTATCGTAGTGACAAATTACTGTTTTGCCCTTGTTATAAAAAATTTAAATTCACTCGGGTTTTACATTCTTCCCCCCTTAAAAGAATTTTGTCCCCGAAATTCACACACACACATACACACTTAACCGCATGCATATGCAACAACGACATTATACTTAAAATTATAAACTTGTACCTCCATCCTCGAACAGGAACGGATAGTTAATACGTATAGTGTCCTCACGCTCCCATGTCACCTCCTCCATGCCTCAGTGCTGCTATAGCACCTTCACTAACCTCATGGTCTTACCTCACAAAACCTGCTCCTGGCTATCCATGATATGCACCGGTCCCTCCTTGAAGGTTCCATCCACATCAACAATCATCTCACTCCACTCCACAACATGTGTTGAATCTAGAGTGTACTTCTGGAGAATAGAGACATGGAACATCGCATGAACACCCGATAGATTTGGTGGTAACGCTAACCGGTAAGCCACTGCACCAACCCTCTCAAGTACCTTGAAGGGCCCAACATACCTCGGTGACAGCTTTCCCCGCTTACCAAACTTGACCACTCCTCTCTTAGGCATCACCTTCAAGAAGACATGATCACCCACCTCAAAATCTAGAGGTCATCATCATCTGTCAGCGTAGCTCTTCTGCCGGCTCTGAGCCATGAGAAGACGCTTCTCAGAGGTGTCTCTAATCAAATCTGGACCCGTAGAGGGTCTCTCTCCCATCTCCGTCCAACAAACTAGAGATCGACACGGCCTCCCATATAATGTCTCATAGGGTGCAATCTGTATACTTGCCTAGTAACGGTTGTTATAGACGAACTCTACCAAGGGCAAGTGATCTTCATAGCTACCCTTGAGATCTAGGACACATACTCGTAGCATGTCCTCTAATGTCTGGATAGTCCTCTCAGACTAACCATCTATCTGGGGATGAAAAGCAGTGCTCATCATCAACTGTGTCTCCATGGCTCGTTGGAAAGTCTCCTAAAAATGAGTTATAAACTTGGGATCCTGATCCGATACTATAGATACGGGCACCCCATGCAACCGGACAATCTCCCATATATACAACCTATAGAATTCCTCCAAGGTGAAGGTCATCCACACAACCAAAAAGTGTGCTGACTTCGTAAGTCGGTCCGCAATCACCCACACCGCATCATGTCCCCACGATGTCCGTGGCAAATGGGTCACAAAATCCATCGTGACATGCTCCCACTTCCACTCGGCCACCTCTAAGGGCCGGAGTAACCCTGCTGGCCTCTAATGTTCAGCCTTAATCTGCTGACATATGAGACATTGTCTGACAAAGTCTCCAACATCTCTCTTTATCCCGCTCCAATAATACTGGCGACGAAGATCATGGTACATCTTCGTACCACTTGGATGCACAACAAAACAAAAGTAATGAAACTCTCTGAGAATCTCCTCTCTCAACTGCGTAGACTGGAAAACCACAATCCTTCTCCTAAATCGAAGACTACCATCCGAGTGAATGGCCCAGCCCGCATCACTTGTACCTGACTGTACTCGGTCCTTGATGGATGATAATTCTACATCATGTCCTTGGAACTCAATCACTCTGCTCAGTAGGGAAAGTGTAGCCACTAAACTTCCCAAAGTATCCTAAGTCTGATCTCCATAGTGTAGCCCAAACTGTCCCACAGTCTTGAGCGTTTGCCACTCCTGGGAAGCCACACTAGCTAAGACTCCCCGTGACTTCCTACTGAGTGCATCAACCACCACATTTGCCTTACAGGGATGGTAATGCAAAGTGAAGTCGTAGTCCTCCAGAAACTCCACCCACCTGTGTTATCTCATATTGAGGTCCCACTGTGTAAAGATGTACTTCAGACTTTTGTGGTCCGAAAACACCTCAAACTGCTCACCGTATAAATAGTGGTGCTATGCCTTTAAGGCAAAGATAATGGCCGCCAACTCCATGTCAGGTGTGGAGTAATTCTTCTCATGATTCTTTAATTGCCGAGAACCATAAGACACCACCTTCTTGGACTGCATCAATACACAACTGAGTCCGTCCTTCGATGTATCACAATACACTGTGTACCTCTGTCCCCTTTTCAGAACTATCAGAATAGGAGCTGATGTAAGCCTCATCTTCAATTCCTGGAATGCTTTCTCTTAAGCATCATTCCACTCAAACTTGACCTCCTTCCATGTCAACTTGGCCATAGGAGCAGCTACTCTAGAGAAATCCTTAATGAACCTCCTATAGTACCCCACCAAGCCCAAGAAATTACGTATCTCGAAGAATGACTTCGGTCTCCCCCAATTCATTACTGCTTCCACCTTTTTGAGTCCATGGATACACCTGAAGCCGACACAACATGTCCCAAAAATTTCACCTCCATAAGCTAAAATTCACATTTGCTAAACTTGGCGTACAACTGATGATATCTCAACATCTGGAGAACGATCCTCAAGTGACCCTCATGCTACTCCTCATACTTGGAGTAGATCAAGATGTCATCAACAAAGACTATAACAAACTGATCTAGGTAAGGCTGAAACACCCTATGCATGACATCCATGAATGCCTCTGGAGTACTCGTCAATCCTAATGGCATTACTGTGAACTCGAAATGCCCATACCGTGTCCTAACCGCTGTCTTAGGGATATCCGTCTCCCTAACGCTCAACCGATGGTAATCGGTGCGGAGATCTATCTTGGAGTAGACCCGCGCTCCTCTCAGCTGATCAAACAAGTCATCAATCATTAGCAAAGGGTATCTATTCTTGATAATAACCCTATTCAACTGTCGATAGTCTATGCATAGTTGAAGGGTTTTGTCCTTCTTGGCAAACAACATCGGAGCGCTTTGAGGTGAAGTGTTCAGTCTAATGAAGCCCTTGTCCGATAATTCTTACAACTAGACCTTAAGTTCTTAAAACTCAGCTGGTGTCATCCTATGTGGAGTCATAGAGATGGGAGATGTACCCGGATGTAACTCAATGGTAATTCTACATCCCTATGTGGAGGCAATCCCGGTAGTTCATCCAAAAAAATATTCTTATACTCACATACCACCCGAGGTAGACCCAACTCCTATCTTGCCTCGTCCTCCAGGGTAAGGCTTGCAAGCCAACCCATTAAGAGTCTGTGCCATCTAGATCCATACACAGCTTGGGGTAAAGCATCATGCTTTTCCCCTAGAACTTAAAACAAACACCATCAGGTGTGTAAGTAATGACCCTCTTTCTATCACAATCAATGACGACCCGATGTGCCGCCAACCAATCTATCCCTAGGATCACATCCAACTTTGACATGTCCATGACCCTAAGGTCCATGGTGAGTAGAATCCCCAAAATCCCTAACTCACAGTCCCAACATATCTGATCAACTCTCACCCTATCTCCTAGGGCAGAACTCACATGCAATGGCTTTTTCAAGGTCTCAACCTCTAAGCCCAAGTCTTTCACACATGATGCAGCAATAAATGAATGCGATGCATCCCGAATCAAATAACATTCTAGCCCATAAGCGAGAGAGTAAGAATGTACCATGTATCACCGACGGATCTGCCAGCTCAATTTATGGCACCATGGCGTAGACACACCTCTAGATTCCCAAAGTCCCAGCTTATGAACCCTAGCCTTGACCCATAACCTTGGAATCCCTATCTCTAAGGGCAATCTCGTTTCATGTGACCTATCTGGTGGCAATGAAAACATGCCCGTGAGCCTGCCTGGCTGGGAGCTCTGAAGTGTCTCCCGCCATGGGAGGATTGACCCTGGCCTTGGCCTTGATGACCACAGCCCTATCCATGGAATCCTTGAGGAGTAGAAGTCCTCTGCTTCTTTCCAGAGCTAGAAGAAGAGGATTGACCCTCCTTCTTCTTATCTTTAACACCCGCTTCCCAGATGTTTCGTGCATCTTCTACGTCCCTCTCAATGGCCATAGTTATGGTGACCATCGAGTCCAAGTCTTGCAGAAGAAGACCAACAATTTTACCTCGAATGGACAACTTCAGCCCATCCTCAAACTTCTCACCTTGGCCACATCTGTAGCCACATAATCATCGGTGAAACGTGCTAATTTTGTGAACTTAGCTATGTATTCCATCACCGACATCGTTCGTTGTCTCAAGTCTAAAAAATCCCAGGCCTTTGCATGTCTTGTGGCTACTAGGAAGTACTTTCCCTTGAAGAGCTCCTTGAACTCTACCCATGTCATAGCCTCCAAGTTCTTGGAGTCCTTCACCCAATCCCACCACATTGGGATTCTCCCTCTAGCTGAAATGTTGCTATGTTTATCTTGGTGGCGTTGGAGGTGATCTCCATAGCCCTTAATACCTTATCAACTTGCCGGAACCAATAGTCAGCCACTATAAGGTTCACCCCTCCCATGAAGATCGGAGGCTGATGTGCCCTGAACTTCTGGAGGTTGCATAAGCCTCATTGTCCTCCAGTTGCACCAGTCTGTGCAATGGTGGCAGCCGTAGCACTAGCCTGTGCTATGGTAGCAACCGCCTTACCAATAGCCTTCACTAAGGCTTGTTGGTCAAAAGTCGGTGGTGGTTGGTTATTGTTCCATCCACCCCGACATCCCCTTCCTCTAGTTGCCATCTACACACATTTCAAATAACAGTAGACATTTACATAACATCTCGAGGTAGGGATCAAACTTGAAACATTGAGATTTATCTCCTTGTTTCCCTAGTAGAGTCTATGCCACCCATTAGTAGACATTTATACCTTGAACTATCCCATTCATTTTTTTTCTAACTCCCAATGTTATATTTTCTAACCCTAGTATCCCTTTCCACATACATTTTACCATGTATATCATTTACATAATCACATAGCAAGTAATCATGTAACAAAATGTAAGCACATAAGATGAAATGTACAATGCATGCAATGGTCTAAACCCAATGCCCATCAAGCCCTAGGTAATCCGTATACCTATACTCTGATACCAAGCTGTAACGCCCCAAAATTCGGGGGTCCTTTGTTAACCCGTTGACCATCTGTGACACCCCTAAAACTGGGGGTCCCATTGACCATCCGTCAACTCGCGAAAATACCCGTGATTGTCGCATGATCCGACACCACGTCAATAGTCTCTTAATTGTTGGGATTATAATTCACACGTGAAATCCGTGTACTTTTTATCATTTAATCTAACCATGGACCAATTTACCCTATTTCATTCTCCATTATAGTCCATTTTCATTATAGGGACTAAAGGATACCAAGCCCAAAAGCCTGGGAAAAGGATTTTAACAAAAATTCAAAATCTGCCAAAATGTACTAGTTTGCGTACCAGTACGGGTTGCTCACTAGACCTCACCGTACTGGTACGATTTGCCTTCTGGACCTCGCCGTACCGATACGCGTGGCCATAGACCTTGCTTGAGCTGCCTACTTTAGGAGTTGTTCCGACAAACTTTAAAAGCGAGTTTTCAATGGGAAAGACTCATTCTTTCACTCCCAAGCAAGAGCCCACTTTTTTTCTACCCTATACAACATTTCCAAGTGATCAAACTTCATATTAAGTGAGATTAAGTGTTATTTTGAGTTTAGATTGTAGTTTATCATACTCATTTCTACATTTTCACCAATTGTATATGGAAAATGCCGCCAAGATCTAAGAAAAGGGTGAGGGTACAAGCTTTAGGTTGTAGAGTTCATTTTCAGAAATCACAGTTTCAAAGAGTTGTATAGGAGCCCATTTTCATCACAAACTGTGCTTGTAGAGCGCTGAGTTAATCATATTGGGGTAAGTAACACTTCTATCCCTTCGTTACTTGACTCAAGAGGGTGGACTAAGCTATTTAAGGCTCCTATGCCTGCAAACATAAACATGGTTAAAAATTTTTACATACACATTGGTGACACTATAGAGGATAGTGAGCATTTCACAACATACATCCGAGGTATGTTGTTCAAGTTTTCCATTGACCTCATTGCCACCACCCTACGTCTTCCCAAGGTAGCATGTGATCCTTATGACTTTAGACCTAAGAATGCAAATATCCACACTATCATCATTTGTCTCAGTGTTGTATGGACTCTCATATGCGGATGGTTGAAACCGCTAGTTGTGATACCATAAGGACTTGACTAGGGATTATAGGTCTATAAATCAGATTGTCAACTACAACATTAACCTGAAGACTCATATTTCCACTTTCCCCACACCATAAGCCTATTCGCTACATGCTATTGGTACAGTTTTGCAGATAGATGTGTTATTTGTGATATTTTGAGTCATTCAAGAGCATTTGACGAGGGGAAGATTACAGACACTCTGCCATTTGGTTCTCTGATCATGCTAGGGCATTGGTGAGGGGAGAATTGGTTTTGGTTCGAATGCCTCCCAAAACCAGAATTTTCTATTCTGGTAAGTGAAGATACTAGGAGCCAGCACCATCCGAACGGTAGGGTAAAAATAGGCCTCGATTAGCTTTTAAGGTTTTCTCCATTTTTAACCCTATAAATACCCTAGGGTGTGCGATCTGAGGTCTCTTTACCTATTTTTCAATCCCAAGAACCTTAGGAAAATTTGAAGACAAGAAAAGGAAGAATAACGGGAAAAACCTTAAAGGATTTACGAGTGAAAATTGCACCAAAACAAGAAGGATCTATAATCTACAAGATCATGCTAGGGTTTCTTTCTCAAATCTATTCATTGAGGATTAAGGTTATTATATGTATCTTTTTTATTCCTATTATAATGTATATGATAGATCTATAATGTTTTTACATTCTTTTCAACTATAGAAATCGTTTCTTGGAAAAATTACATGATTTATATCAAAAATTAAATGTTCTTGATTCAAAAACTCTAGATCTTGAATATGATCAAATTGTTTATATTCTTGGTGATCTCTTGCATTTTCTATTGGAATTTCTTATATCTTGAGAATTTTGGAATATAAATTATGGTGTGCATGAATTTTAGAGAAATTTATGAACATTATCTCTTGTATGGTTAGGTCTGAAGAACTTGGGTTCCCTTCAAACCTATGTCGCAGAGTACTTAGACGTGTTTGTTACCTTGAGAGATTTGAAGGTTTTCGTAGTGGGGTTGGTTATTTGCATGGTTCCAACCCACTATTTGTTCACAGCAAATCAAGGCTGAGGATTGGTATACCACAATTCTAGGAATATTTTTTCAATGCTGATGCATCAATATACATGCTTCATCAAACTTTGTAACCCTACAGGGTATTGTTAAAAAGGCCGAGATTTGTGGACTAGATTTATTCAATGTGTGGATTCTTCCAAGTCAACTTGCATACTTGAGAAATATTTGTTATGGTTCTTTTGATATGAAATACCTTTATTACGATCTTGTGTTTACTTGAGATACTCTTGCTAAGAGCTTATATTTTATGAATTTATTTGATGCTGCCATGAATTTGTTATTCATGTATTGTACACCTAAGATCGCTAAATATCACTATTTTTTCTTCAAAGCTATATATGCTAGTTTATTAAATTCAAGGCCTACCTATTTTATCAATTTTATAAAAACCTTGCATAGGTTTGGGAGAGTTTATCTATTGGGCTTGTGTTTCTCACCCCTTCCTTACATTTTTTAGATTTTATATTTGAAGAAGATATTAATTTAGGTGAGCATGAGGGCTATGAGTTGAAAAGAAGATTAGGATGTGGGTCCAACTTTGGAGTAGTAGAGAGTTATTCTACTAGTCTTTAGTTTATAAGTTTGTTTATGGGAACACTATTTGGATTGCTTACCAATTTATTTGAGATAATGGTTTCTTTCCTCTTGAGAGTCCTTTCCCCTCCCTAGTGGATCCATTCCCCTAAGTAGCTTTCTCAGTCATTGCATTTCCCGATGGTTCATCTCTGATCTTTGTTCTCCCTAGAAAGGCCCTAATGATGTCTCTCTTTTTTTCATTCCTTCTCCCTCCCTGGACTATCTGTATTGGGTAACCCTTTCTATCCAAAAAATCTAAGTAATGAATTTCCATTTGAACTCCCCTTAAGGTTATTTCCAACTTATTCCCTTCCCCTTTCTTTCTATATCCCTTAATCCCATCTCTACTGCTTTCCTTATTTCTATTATCCTTATTCAACCTCGCCTCCCTTAAACTAACCCAAACCTCTCTGCACTGTGTATCCATCTAGCAATCGCCATTTGGTTTTCTTTCCTCCTTTTTCCTTTCCCTTTCATAGAGTAATTGAAAAGACACAAATTTTCAATGCATTAACCACCCTCGCTTATCCCTTTTTTCAAACCCCTCTACAACCCAAGACTTTCATCAGTTTTGTTTCATGGGGAAGATAATCTCTAAATCTGTCTTGAACAAGAATGGTGTAAATAGCATCTTGCTAAATACATGGAAAACTCAAAAAGGGTTTTCAATGACTCATTGGGATAAGAATATATTCTTATTCCTTTTCAAGTCTGAGAGTGACAGTGATAAAATCTTTTGGAAGGACCTTGGTTTGTTATGGGGAATCTTGTGGGATTACCCTTCGAGATGATAACTAAGAATACTTCTTACAAAATTGGAAATTTTATTGGGGTTCCAACCAACTTGAGGATTTCAAATCAGAGCTTCTTCTATCAAAGAGTTACCTCTAGATTAGATGTGAAATAGATATTACTGAGCCTTTGAAGAAGGTTTTCTACCTAATATGTGAAAATGTGGATAGCATTTGGATTTCTTTCAAATATGAACGGCTTTTAGACTACCGCTACTAGTGTAGAAGAATTGGCAGTAGTTAAAGTCTCTATTTAGAAAAATTAGAAGATCCCCTAGAATTTGGCCTTGACTTAAGGGCTATGGCTACTCAGAACTATTCTTTTTGTAAAGAAAATTGGATGCTTGGGGAGTCAAAACCCTCCAAACAAAGCCCATTCTTGATTAAAAATCAAGGTTCTGCTAGAGAAGAAGACCATATCCCTGCGCATGAAGGATCAGAACCAGTAGCTAAGCAATGTGCCTCTAAGGATGTCAATTGCAATTGTTGGTCAGATGGTAATGGAACCTCTCAAATGCATGATTCTTTTTCTACTAACAGGGTAGAGCCACGTGGAACTCCTCAATGGCTGCAAAAGATAGAATCCTTACCTGTAAGGGGAGTGGAAAGTTTTGTAGCAGAAGGTACGTACCCATCCCTAAAAACCCTAATTCCTTTTATTCCAGCATTCAAGACATAGGGAATGGTTAATGTGGATATTCCATCATCATTTTTCTTAAAAAAGTGTAAGAATAGAAAGGATGTGGATCAAAGAATCTTGGGCTATTTTGTAACTAAGCCCCCAAATAGCCATAGTAAGGATGAGTATTTAACTGGTATTTTAGCCCAAAGCCCATCACAAACTGTAACACCCCAAAAACCACCTTAGATGGCATTACAATCTATAAACCATTGACATCATGAGAACAACTAAATAATTTCATCATTAAAGAAATTTCATTCATCAAATATAACATTTACAATATTATCCCAAAATAATAGGCCAACCATGGCCATTACATCCCAAAAGAATGTGATAGACTATGATAATTACATCCCAAAAAGAATCACATTTAAACTTGCAGCGGAATAACAAAAGATTAGTCTTTACATAATCTCAAAAGAAATTTCCTAGTCTAGCACCTAGGAGAGTATAACTCTAGACATCCACCTCGGGATCCATGAGCCCGTCTAATGGAGCTTCCCAATGTGTCGACTCCTCAACCCCGAGCTTTTCCTCTACACCACAATCTGAAAAATATAGTTTGTAGGAGGTGAGCACTAAGCTCTGTAACAACATTCCTCCCAAACTCCAACAAAGTTTAGAAAACATGTAAAACAGTTCGGTCTCACTTTTAAAAATAGCATATATAACTTGAAAAAAAATAGTGACAATTTATTTGATCTCAAGTGTACGTAATCGCAATAATTTAAATGAATAGTAATACCAAGTTACAATTAACAACCATTTCCTACCATAACCATTTCCAACAAGTTCTTGTAGAGTCCCATACCTTTACAAGCTCTTGTTGAAAACCATTTCCAAACAATAACAATAATCTCATGTTCTCATGTATGTTGGTTGTTTCCCATGAATCTACACAACGACTTTACCTCGTTCACCCAACCATAACCACACAAACCACTTTAGGAAGGGCGTATACCGTCTCCCACAGCATTGACGAATCCTTCCCAGGTAAGGTATATCCACCCTAAGCCTCGAACTTACATGAATAGTAGTGGTTGTTCCCACAATCAACAAACCACTACAAGTGTTAGCAAACCATCTCACCCCCACTGGGATAGACTAATCTCTAACACTCTATGGCAGTGCTCGAATATAATTCAAGTCCATCACAACAACCATACAGGAGATGCTATAACAAACATTTGCTTTAAAACACAAGAAAATTCAAAATCCCCAATTCTCACAATTTGTAATACAAGAGAACATTTTAAGAAAATAAGCAAGAGATCATCACAACATCATTTTATTACTCAACACAAAGCACTAAGTTTTCAATGTCAAGAACAAAGGAAGAATCAAGAGAAAATCCATTTATCTTAAAAAAACTAGGGTTTTATGACAAGCAATAAATATCATGGTTATATAACTATAACTTTGTTTAAAATATGGTAATAATTACAAAAATCTCAAGGAATCATGATTTCATAGCATATACATATGATTAAAAGTGGAAACATACATATATATACATGCCCTAGCCTCAATGGACAAGAATGGAAGGAACCCTTACCTTTCTCCTTAGCTTTGGTGTGAAGGACAAGAAGATTTGATCTTGAATCACCCTTAAAACTCTTGTTTTCCCTTTCTCTCTTCCTCTCTAAGTCTTTCTATTAGGGTTCTAAGAGGTTTGGGGGTGAAAGAATGGGAGCAAATCGAGTGAAAATGGGGTTTTAGAACATAAAAATCCTGATTTTTTAACGGTCTACCGGTAGTTCGTATCGAGCTACCGGTAATTCGAATCCACTGGCAACTTACTACTTGTTGAGCTACCGGTAGATCCACTCGCAACTTACTACCTGTTGAGCTAATGGTAGTTCAGATCCACTCGCAACTTACTACCTGTTGAGCTACCAGTAGTTCAGATCCACTGGACAGCGTACTACCGGTAGGTCCTATCCAGATTTGCCTATTTTCCTCTATTTTTCATTTCAAACCCATTCCAAACCCTTCCAAAACCAACCCAAACTTATACAACATACATTTGTACATCAAACATAGTTGGTATAAGTTCTATTGCAAACGATTTCATATATTTACAATTCAAAACAAAGTTTAAACTAAATATTTACCTGATTCTACAGTATTAACATTTTTATCTCTACTCTTACCATCTACTTGGTTCATACATACTCCATTACGTATATTAGCATTTTGAAAACATAATTACATTGCTATTTTTGATAATACGAATGTGGGAGTTTACAATCCACCCCCCTTAAAGAAAGTTTCATCCTCGAAACTTACCTTAATTAGCAAACAAATGAGGGTACTTCTCTCGCATCTCTAGCTCTGGTTCCTAAGTAGCTTCCTCCACCCCATGATGTTGCCACAAGACTTCCACCAGTTGGATGACTTTGTCGCGAAGCACCTTCTCCTTGGTGTCGAGAATCTTCACCAGTTGTTCTTCATATGTTGATCCATCTTGAACTTCAATATCTTCCAAATTCATAACATGCGTTGTATCCAATTGACACTTTCTTAACATTAAAACATGGAACACATCATGCACCCCTGACAACTGAGCGGGTAACCGAAGTTGATACGCCACTTTGCCTACAACTTTGAGC
Organism: Ilex paraguariensis; assembly: GCA_963454935.2. Lineage (NCBI taxonomy): Eukaryota > Viridiplantae > Streptophyta > Magnoliopsida > Aquifoliales > Aquifoliaceae > Ilex > Ilex paraguariensis. The sequence goes on along the minus strand of CAUOFW020000800.1, from coordinate 115,306 downwards.
ACTTCAAAGGGTCCGATGTATCTTGGTGCTAATTTCCCCTTCTTGCTGAATCTAAACACTCCTTTCTTGGGTGACACCTTGAGGAACACATAATCCCCCTCTTGGAATTCCAAGGGTCTTCTTCTTCGATCCGCATAGCTTTTCTGTCTACTTTGTGCCGTGCGTAGTCTCTCCCAGATGAGTTGAATTTTCTCTGCAGTCTCCCGAATAATTTTTGGCCCAAACAAACTACTCTTTCCAACTTCTAACCAACAAGTCGGTGACCTACATGGTCTCCCATACAGTGCTTCATAAGGTGTCATGCCGATGCTAGATTGGAAACTGTTGTTGTTTGCGAATTCCACTAACGGCATATGATCACTCCAGCTTCCCTTAAAGTCCAACACACACGCTCGTAGCATGTCTTCCAAAATTTGTATCACCCTGTCAAATTGGCCATCCGTTGGAGGATGAAAAGCGGTGCTAAATCGTAACTCTGCCCCCATAGCTCGTTGTAAACTTTGTCAAAATTATGCCACGAAGTGAGAACTGCGATCCGAAACAATAGAAAGCGAAACTCCATGCAATCAAACAATCTCGCGAATATAGAGCTTACTCAAGCTCTCCAAGGTGTCCGTGGTCTTCATACTCAAGAAATGAGCCGACTTGGTAAGTCTATCGACAATGACCCATACGACATTATGACCGCATGAAGTCTGTGGAAACCTGACACGAAGTCCATGGTGATGTGATCCCATTTTCACTCTAGAATAGGCATAGACTGTAATAATCACTCCGATATTGACACTTCATGTCCCTATACATCTTGGTACTGCCCGGATATATGGAGAATTTTGAACGATGGCACTTACCCAACACTTCTTCGCTTATTTGCTCATTATTTGGTATACTTAATCTTCCACAAAACTGTAACTCATCATTATGCATAGACCAATTCTCAATAATCTCATTCTTCTCCAATTTCCCTCGGTATCTAATCATTGCAACTTAACAATCCTTTGTCGAAGAATTGGTTGAGCTACAAGATTAAATATTCATGGTCTATCCTCTTGTTGATCCACTAATAGGTCAAACTCCTCCAAAGCATCGATCATCTTCCACCTATGAACAACAAGAACATTGATTTCATCTAGAGACTTTCTGCTAAGTGCGTCTGCTACTACAGTTGCCTTCCTCGGATGGTAGTTGAGTGTGAAATCGTAGTCTTTTAGATATTCAATCCACTTTCTTTGTCGAAGATTCAAGTCTTTCTGTGTGAACACATACTTAAGGCTCTTATAATCAGAAAATACTTGAAACTTTTCCCCGTATAAGTAACACCTCCATAATTTAAGAGCAAAAACCACAGTGGCAAGCTCCAACTTGTGAGTGGGATAGTTCTGCTTATGAATCTTGAGTTGCCTCGAGCCATAAGCAACTACCTTACCTCCTTGCATTAGCACACATCCCAAACCCGTAGCAAAATATCAGTGTAAACATCGTATCCTTCCCCACTACTCGAGATAACAAGGACAGGAGCTGTTGTGAATCTCTCGTTCAAGGTACGAAAAGCTAGTTCACACACTTGAGTCCACAAAAATTTTTCTCCCTTCTTCGTAAGGCGAATCATCGACATTACGAGCTTTGAGAACCCTTCTACAAACCTCTGGTAGTAGCATGCTAAACCCAGAAAACTACGTACTTTGGTCACATTCTTTGGTGGTTCCCACTTCATCACTACTTCAATCTTGGCGAGGTCAACAGCTATCCCTTGTTCGGACACAACATGACCAAGAAATTTCACTTCCTTAATCCAAAACTCGCATTTACTCATCTTCACATACAACTTATGCTCTCTCAGTGTTTGTAGCACAATCGAGAGATGGTGTTCATGTTTCCCTTGGGTCTGTGAATCAATCAATATTTCATCAATAAACATGATAATAAACTGATCTAAATATGGCCGAAATACCCTGTGCATCAAATCCATGAAGGCTGCAGGGGCATTAGTCAATCCGAACGAGATCACCGTATATTTGAAATGACCATACTGGGTACAAAAAGTTGTCTTAGGAATATCCTCCTCCTTGATCCGCAGTTGATGATACCCTGTGCGAAGATCAATATTAGAGTAGTACTTAGAACCCCTCAGTTGATCGAATAAATCATCAATTCGGGGCAACGGATATTTATTCTTCACTGTTACTCGATTCAACCTTTGGTAATCTATGCATAACCGAAGTGTTTCGTCATGCTTCTTCACAAAGAGGATCAAGGCTCCCCAAGGTGAAGTGCTCAAACGATCTCTGTTGTAGTGGCTTCGGTGGTAGTGACTTGTTTGCATTCACTTGCCTAGCTACTTGATTGGTTCTTAGTGGAAGCGATGGGTAGTTATTTGTGAACTTTGTGGCATAGCGGGATAGTTCGTCAAACCTCCTCTCATACTCAGCCACCATCATGTTTCCCTGTCGTAGAGCTAGGAAATCTGCACTTATCTTGTCCTTGAATGATTCAGGAAAGTTTTTATCTTGGAAGATTTAGTTGAACTCTTCCCAAATGAGCGCATCGGCGTTCCTTCTTCTCTTTACTGAATCCCACCAATGGTCAGCCTCCCCCTCAAACAGATATGTTGCAAAGCTGACCCAAAAATCCCTGGTAACTCTCATACCATCACACATCTTCCTTATCTGACGGATCCATTTATCCACATCCAAGGGGTTAGAGCTCCCTTGGAAAGTGGGTAGGTGTTGTCTTAAGTGGGAATGGGCAAAGGACTCCAAGAACTTAGAGGATATGACATGGGGAGAGTTCCGGAAGCTCTTCATGGGAAAGTATTTCCTAGCGGCCACTAGACATGCAAAGGCTCGGGAATTCTTAGATTTGAAACAAGGGACAATGACGGTGCTGGAATACTTGGCCAAGTTCAAAGAGTTAGCCCGTTTTGTCGATGACTACGAGGCCATAGATATGGCCAAGGTGAGAAAGTTTGAGGATGGTCTGAAATTATCCATCCAAGGTAAAATTATGGGCCACTGCCTGCAAAACATGGATTCGATGATCACGATAGCTATGGCCATTGAGAGAGAAGTTGAGGACGCACGGAACATCTGGGAAGCAGGTGCCAAGGACAGGAAGAAGTAGGGCCAATCCTCTTATTCTAGTTTGAAAAAGAGATAGAGGATATTTATTATACAGAGATAGGGCCATAGCCATCAGGGCCACGACCAAGGTTGATTCTCCCAAGGCGAGGGAAACCCTATGACAACTTATCAGGCTGGTCAACAGACATGTTTTCATTGCCACTAGTCGGGTCATATGAAGCAGGATTATCCTTAGAGGCAGGGATCCCAAAGCTACGAGTTATCTCAGTCCCAATCGTCAATGGGGCATGTACAAACATATTTTATTCCTCCCTACCCCACCATGAGCTAGGAAAGTCAGTACTAGTTCTAGGGTGCTACTCAGGCCCTACCACTTCACGAGCGAGGACTCTACAGTCAGTCCAGATAGGCCAAGGCATGGGTTGAGATCGAGGACAGGGCATGCAGGCCAGGACTTTAGAGACCTAGGGGCGTGTCGATGCCATCACACCTCAGATTGAGCCAGTGGATCAATTAGTCATTCAGGGTACATTTCTACTCTCTCGCTTATAGGCTAGGATGTTATTTGACTCTGGTGCATCACATTCATTCATATCTGCATCATGTGTGAGGGATCTAAGCTTAGAGGTTAATACCTTGGAAGAGCCATTGTTTGTGAATTCACCCCTAGGAGCTAAGGTGTGTGTTGATCATATATGTCAGAGCTGTGAGTTAGAGATCTCGGCGATTTTACTCACCATGGACCTTAGGGTCATGCACATGTTGGAGTTCGATGTGATCCTCAGAATGGATTAGTTGGTGGCACATCGGGTCGTCATTGACTATGATTGGAAGAGAGTAACTACTTGCACACCGGATAGTGTTTGTTTCAAGTTTCAAGGGGAAAAGGATGGAGCTTTGCCCCAAGCCATGTATGACCCGATGGCACAGGTAGTTGATACCCTAGAGGATGAGGTGAGATAAGAGTTGGGTCTATCTTGGATTGTGTGTGAGTATGAGAATGTTTTTTTAGACGAAGTACTAGGATTACCTCCCCATAGAGATGCATATTTCAGCATTGAGTTGCATCCCGGTACATCACCTATTTCTATGACCCCAAATAGGATGATGCCAAATGAGTTGCAAGAACTCAAGGTCCAATTACAAGAATTGTTGGACAAGGGTTTCATTAGACCCAACACTTCACCATGGGGCACTCCGGTGTTGCGTGCTAGGAAGAAAGATAAGACCCTTCGATTGTGTATAGATTATCGATAGTTAAATCGGGTTACTATCAAGAATAGGTATCATTTACGGAGGATTGATGATTTGTTTGATTAGCTGAGGGTAGCGCAAGTCTACTCCAAGATAGACCTTCGCACTGGCTACCATCAGTTGAGAATTAGGGAGACAGATATCCCTAAGATATTGTTCAGAATGCGGTATAGACATTTTGAGTTCACTGTGATGCCATTCAGATTGATGAATGCCTCAGCAGCATTCATGAAGCTCATGCATAAGGTGTTCTAACCCTATTTAGATCGGTTCATCGTGGTGTTTGTTGACGACATCATGAGCTACTCCAAGTTTGAGAAGAAGTATGAGGGTCACCTGAGGATTGTTCTCCAGACCTTGAGGGACCACTAGTTGTATGCCAAGTTCAGCAAATGTGAAATTTGGCTTATGGAGGTGAAATTTTTGGGGCAAGTGGTGTCAGCTTCTAGGGTATCCGTGAACCTGGAGAAGGTTGAGGCAGTTATGAGTTAGGAGAGGCCAAAGTTAGTTTTTGAGATACGCAATTTCTTGGGATTGGAAGGGTACAATAGGAGGTTCATCGAGGACTTCTCCCAATTATCTGCACCTATGACAAGATTGACCCGAAAAGAGGTCAAGTTTCAATGGAATGATTTATGTGAGGAGGCATTCCAAGAGTTAAAGAGAAGGCTTACTTCAGCCCCTATTTTGATAGTTCTAGAGAGGGGACAGATGTACACGGTATACTATGATGCCTCCAAAGACGGACTGGGTTATGTTTTGATGCAGTTCGGGATGGTGGTAGCTTATGGTTCGTGGAAATTAAAGAACCACAAACAGAATTATCCTACACACGACATGGAGTTGGTGGCCATTGTCTTTGCCTTAAAGGCATGGCACCACTATCTGTATGGGGAGCAGTTCGAGGTGTTTTCAGACCACAAAAGTCTAAAATATATTTTCACACAGCAGGACCTCCACATGAGGCAACACAGGTGAATGAAGTACTTGGAAGACTACAACTTTACTTTGCATTACCATCCTGGTAAGGCAAATGTGGTGGCTGATGCACTCAACCGGAAGTCATAGGGAGTCTTAGCTAGTGTGGCTTCCTAGGAGTGGCAAATGCTTGGGACTGTGGGATAGTTCGGGCTACGCTACATGGATCAGGCTTAGGGCACTTTAGGGAGTTTGGTGACTACGTCTTCCCTACTGAGCAAGGTGTTCAAGTCCCAGGGGTAGGACACAGAGATATTGTCTATCAGGGACCGGGTATGGTCAGGTACAAGTGACGAGGGCTAGGGCATGTATACGAATAGTAGTCTTTGGTTTATGGGAAGGGTTGTGGTTTCCCAGCTAGTAGATTTAAGGAAGGAGATCCTTAGGGAGTTTCATTGCTCCCGATTTGTTGTGCATCCAGGTGGCACGAAGATGTACCATGATCTTCATCGCCAGTATTATTGGAGTGGAATAAAGAGAGACATTGGGGACTTTGTTAGACGATGTCTCACGTGTCAGCAAGTCAAGGCTGAGCACCAGAGGCCAACAGAGTTACACGAACCTTTGGAGGTAGCTGAGTGGAAGTGGGACCATATCACAATAAAGTTTGTAACCCACTTGCCACGGACACCGCAAGGACATGACGCGGTGTGGGTCCAGTAAGTCGACACACTTTTTGGTTGTGCCGATGACCTTTACACTAGAGGAGTTCTGTAGGTTGTATATACGGGAGATTATCTAATTACATGGGGTACCCGTATCTATAGTATCGGATCAGGATCCTAGGTTTACGGCTCATTTTTGGGAGAGCTTCCAGCGAGCCATGGGGACACAGTTGATGATAAGCACAACTTCTCATCCCTAGACAGATGGTCAGTCGGAGAGGATCATCCAGATATTAGAGGACATGCTATGGGCATGTGTCCTAGATCTCAAGGGTAGCTAAGAAGAGTATTTACCCTTAATGAAAATCGCCTACAAGAACAGTTATCATGCAAGCATTCAGATGGCACCCTACAAGATAACTTTATAGGAGGCCTTGTTGTTTTTTGGTATGTTAGACAGAGGTAGGAGAAATACCCTCTATGGGTCTAGATTTGATCAGAGACACCTTGAAGAAGGTGGACTTGATACGAAAGCGTCTTCTTACGACTTAGAGCCGACAAAAGAGCTAAGCCGACAAACAGTGACGACCTCTGGAGTTTGAGGTGGGAGATCATGTCTTCTTGAAGGTGATGCCTAAGAAGGGAGTGGTCAGGTTCAAAAAATGGGGAAAGCTGTCACCGAGATTCATCAGGCCCTTCGGGGTACTCGAGAGGGTGGATACAATAGCCTACAGATTAGCGTTACCACCAAATTTATCGGTGTTCATGCAGTGTTTCATGTCTCTATGCTCCGAAAGTATACTCTAGATCCGACACACGTGGTGGATTAGGGTGAATGGATTGTGGATGCAAATTGGACCTTTAAGGAGGGATCGGTGCGTATCATGGATAGCTGGGAGCAGATTTTGCAAGGCAAGACTGTGCCGCTAGTAAAGGTGTTATGGCAGTACCGAGGAGTGGAGGAGGCGACATGGGAGCGTGAGGATACCATACGTATCAACTATCCATTCTTGTTCGAGGATGGAGCTACAAGTTTTATAATTTTTAGTATAATAATATTGTTGCATATGCATGAGATTAAGTGTGTATATGTGTGTGAATTTCGTGGACGAAATTCTTTTAAGGGGGGAAGAATGTAAAACCCGGGAAAATTTAAACTTTTATGGAAAAGGGTAAAATCGCAATTTGTCATTACAGTACGGGTTGTAAACCTGAAATTTTCTAGAACTCGGATGATGAAACGGACCTCACCGTTGGATTTGTCTCGCAAAATCTAGTTACCCTGTCAAATTTTGTCGAATTTCGAGATAGTCAAATTTTTTATATTTTATGAGGCGGTTGAGTCTCAGGTGACCCAAAAATGGGATTTTTAATAAAAATTTCAAAGTTGGAAAATAATTTAAGACAAATTAAAATACAATTATTATGAACTTGAACCAGGATGAAATTTAATCATTTTGGCGCGAAAACGGACCCTAAGAAAATAGGGTCGTGTGGCGCGTTGTGGACCAAGAGTTTGGGAAGTATAAATAGGGGGAAAATTCAGATTTCACCCCCATTTCTTCAGCTGGTTTCAACGTGAGAAGAGAGGAGAGGGAACAAAAAGGAAATTCTCACCTACTCTCTATGATCTATGAAGATTAAGTAATCAAATCCGCTCGGGCCAAGAACAAAAGTCGATCTCCTCGTCCAGAGATACGCAACCACACCAAAAATGATGGGTTTCACCAAAGTTTCAAAATTGAGTTTGGAGAAATCAAGGGTTTTGGGTGAAATTGGGACTCTTGAAGGCTTGTACCAAGTGGGTTTACTCTTCAAGAGGTAGGGTTCCTTCCTACTTGGGTTTATTTTCCAACCTAGGATGTTATATGTAATGGGTAGGTTGATAGAATTATATATCACTTACCAATTGTTGTGAAATTGATAGAAATGGATATTAGAAATGGTTTAAAAAAAATTCCTAACATGGAATTGGTATGTGGTAATTAATTCCATGAAAATTGGTGTTATGTGGGCATGTTTTGTGTTTATTTTGTGCTTGGAGAATTAAGTGTGTTATTAGCGTATGTTATGTGATAACATGCTTGTAAATTGTTGTTGAAAATAAATGTTGACATATGTTCATTGATATATTGACATTATGATAACGTTGGTGATTATATGCATAAGATATAATTGGCCATGGAACATGTGTATGTGTGAGGTTAAACTTGCTCATGTGACATTCTTTACATATGGGCATGATACTGAAATAGCAATGGAGCATTACATTGCATTTGCACAGAGAAATCGCATCCATAGCCATGTGTGTGGGTGTCTATATGCATGGTTAAAATCAAACACCAAATAGGTGGACGATGGTGGGTTCGAGAAAGTTGGATCGAAGATCCGACTGAGTTGCACTATTGTGTGGATAAAGAATTGGGTTCAAGTTAGAAAGAAGGGCTAGACTATCCCTCGGGTGAGAGACCCGATGATTGGAGATGCACTCCGTTGATATAAAAGTACATAAAGTGTGCCGGTGTATGAAGAACAGTTGGTGGAAGTTCATAAATTCTGTGTCGGTTGGGTGCCATTGGTGTAAGTCCATAAATACCCACCCCAAGAATAGACCCAGAGATTTTTAAATAGTCATTGGGTGTGTAGCGCCAGTGGCGGGGCTTGGAAAGCCAGCTTTAATTACCCATGGCATTGAATGGGAGAAGAGGAGCCAGGAAAAGCTCGGGTTGGGTTGAATGAGTGAGTCTTATCACATTTCATGACATAATATTGTTAAAATTCCAACATTGAATATATATTCTTGTTTGGAATGTTGTTGGTTGTAGAGTGTTGCATGAACATTCATATGCACATAGATTGGGAAATAGCCTCAGTAGGAAATACTTTACTGGACGTAGCTCACCCTATATGGAAAAATATTTCAGGTGAGGGATATACGCCAAAGGAAGGCCCTCGCATGGGACCTCAAGGATGAAGAAAGCCGAAATGTGGCTTTGAATTCATTTTTGTAAAGCCGTTGTAAAATACTTGTGAAAATTATATTTTCGACATGTAATCGTATGGAATTATTTGCAATAGGACTTGTATATAATGAGTTTAGGTGAAAAACATTGTTAAATATGTTTTGGATGGTTTTGGAATAGTTTGGAATGGATTGGAAATGAAAAACTGTAAAAATAGGCAAAAGTTGGCCAAGGGTACCGGTACTGTGTACCAGTTCACTGAAGTCTAGTGGGCAATTGGTATCGGTACTGCGTATCGGTACAACGAGGTCCAGTGAGCAAAGCGTACCGGTACTCTTTCCAAAATTTTGAAATTTTGAAATTTTAAAACTACTTTGCCAAGCTTTTTGGGCTGTGGGTTCTTGGGTTCCAAGGATATAAATGGACTATAATGGAGTATGAATTGTGGTATATTGCACCACGGTTGGATCAAAGGATAAAATGAACACGGGTTTTACGTGTGAGTTAAAATCCCGATAAAGGAGATGTTATTAACGTGGAGTCGAGTGTGTGACTATCACGGGTATTTTCGCTGGTTGAGGGTTGGTCAACGGTTAATAAATGACCCCCGATTTTAGGGGCGTCACAACCTCACAATGCCTTGGCTTATTTCTAAGGATTTTAACATTATTGGTTCCATATGGGATAAGAGAGGAGGTAGATTGAGATGTTGGAATACAATTGAGGAATCCCAAGGTTTGATTTCTAATTATGGGGTTTTGGAACTTTACATCAAAGGTCCCATCTTTACATGATCTAATAACAAAGAGGGAGAAGATAGTGTTAAGGAAAGAATTAACCAAGCCTTGGAAAACCCAGAATGGAGAAGATCCTTTTCATTTGCTTAGGTCTATCATGAGCCTAGAATGGGCTCTGACCGTGGTCCCATTGTGATAAAATTTGAAGATGGGAAATGTAAAATTCCTTACCATTTTAAGTTCAAAGCCATGTGGATGGAGTTTGATTCTTATGAGAATGAGATTAAGAAGGCTTGGGTTAGGCAGGAAGACTCTCCCAGTCTGGCCTCCATCTATGGGAAGCTTAAAAGTTGCGGCTCTAATTTGATGTCTTGGAGTAAAGAAGCTTTTGGTAATGACAAAAGGAGCATGGGGAAGTTAAAATTAGACTTGGTCCATGTGCAATTGACATAGCCTATTGTAACGCCCCAAAACCCACCCTAGATGACATTACAAACTAAAAACCATTCACATCATGAGAGCAACTAAATAATTCATCCATAAGAAATTTCATACATCAAAGGTAATCTTTACAATCTCGTGCCTAAAAGAATACGCCAAAACATGACAAATATATCCCCAAAAGAATATAATCCCAAAAGTAAGATAATTACATCCCAACAGAATTAAACATAAACTCGCAACGGAATAACAAAAGAGTCTAGACTTCACAATATTTTTAAGTAAATTTCCTAGTCTAGAATAAAAAGTAATGTTGTTCTAAGCGTCCACCTCGAGATCAACATGCCCGTCTATGAGAATCTCCCAATGTGCTGGTTCCTCAATTCCCAAATCCTCCTCCAGTACATAATCTGAAAAATGTAGTTTGTAAGGGGGTGAGCACTAAGCTTTGTAGCAATATTCCTCCCAAACTCAAACAAGGTTTAGAAAAAAAAACATATAAAAACGGTCGGTCACCTCTCACAAGTAGCATACATGGATTTTGAAATAAAATAGGGACATTTAAACAGATCTCCAGTTTAAGCAACAACATTAATTTAATGCATACGGGAAACCAACAAATGACTAATAATCCAATCCAGCATAAACCGTTTCTCCCAAGTTCTTGTGGAATCCCATACTTCCCAAAATTCTTGTAGAAACTAGTTATGGTACAATGAACAATAACCCACCACTATATTCGTATCTCTGGAATGAAGTAAGACCTTTCATGGATACCATCAAAAATATCATGCCCCACTTATAATCCACACAAATCCTTGCAAGGATGTCCAACCTTTAGAAAGGGCATATGCCAACACCATGGCAGTGACGTATCCAACCAAAGAGTAGTATACTAACCCCTTTTTCCACGATAACCCGTAAAGGATAATGGTTTAGTCCTCGCAAGGCACTAACCCCATTACGAGTGGTAGGAAAAGTTCTAACCCACATGGAGTAAGAAGGCATCTACACACTCCAAGATACTTGGTCAATAGTAGTCCATGTTTATCCAACAACCACACAAGGGATACAATACCAACAATTTTCTCAAATAACAATAATTCCATAAATTCCCAATTTCACATGTTGTGTTTCAATAGAACAATTGAATAAAATGCAAGAGATCATCATCAATATCATTTTAGTACTCAACTTAAAGCACTGTAGTTTCGAAATCAATAATAAAGAAAGAATTTAAGAAGAAAATTCATCACTCTCCAAAAACTAGGGTTTTAAAGCAAAAACAAGAGATTTCATGGGTATTCAACCCTAACTTGTGTAAAACATGATAATAATTGCAAGAAGACCAAGAAAAGATGATTTCATAGCAAATATATAAGATTTAAAGTCAAAAGAATACATATAATTAGCCCTAGCATCAATGGACAAGCATGGAAGAAAACCCCCTACCTTGATATTCTTGGAGAATGTAGGTTTGATCTTTAATCCCCTTTAGAACTCTTGTTCTCCCCTTCTTTCTTCCTCTCTAAGTCTTTCTATTAGGGTTCTAAGAGGTGTGGAGTGAGAGTGGTGTGAAAGAATGGGAGTAAATGTAGTGAAAATGGGGTTTTAAAAGCTGAAAATCCCGACTTTTTAACTATCTACCAGTAGTTCGTATCAAGCTACTGGTAATTCGATACACTGGCAATCTGCTACCTGTTGAGCTACAGGTAGTTCAGAACTACTGGACATTTACTACCTGTTGAGCTACTGGTAGCTCGGATCCACTCGCAACTTACTCCCTATTGAGCTACCGGTAGTTCGGATCCACTGGACAGCGTACTACCGATAGATCCTATCTAAATTTGTCTATTTCCTCTATTTTTCATTTCAAACCCATTCCAAACCCTTCCAAATCCAACCCAAACTTATTCAACATGCTTTTGTACATCAAACCTAGTTGGTACAAGTTCTATTACAACGATTTCATACATGTGCAAGCTAAGCTAAGTTTTAACTACTATTTCCTCAAATTTCCATATTAACATTTCCAAAAGAAATAATAACTTGCTACATAAACCTACATACATATATAAAGATAAAAGGGTGGGTTTTACACCTATGGTCCAGAATCTACAAAAAGAAAGGGAGATTCGAAACCATATTGATGTATTAGGGGAAGGGAAGAAGTCTATTGGCACCAAAGGTCGAGAATCAAATGGCTTAAGGCGAGTAACTTGAATAAAAAATTCTTTCACCTAACCACCATTCAAAGGCATCAAATAAATCAACTTTTGAGATTGAAAGTGAGTGAGGATTTGTGGTTAGAGGAGGAGGAAGATATAAATGCCCATATATCCTCTTATTTCCCAGAGTTATTTGCTCCATCAGGAGATAGAAATTTGGAAGAACTAGTTAAGGCCATCCCAAAACCTGGAATCAGAAGAGATAAACTCTAACTTGCTTTAGGCTATCACTGACGGTGAGATTTGGACAGCTACTAAGCAACTGGGGCAGTGCAAGCACTTGGCCTTGATGGTTTCCCTAGTCTTTTTTATCATAACTATTGACACGTTGTGGAAGAGGAGGTCTGTTCTATGGTTTGCCATTTTTTCAATGAGGAATCAATGCCTACTGAAATTAACTCCACTTTTATAGTCCTTATTCTGACAGAATCCAATCCATAAAGCCTTACACAGTTTCAACCTTTTTCAAGTTATAATTTTATCAACAACATTATCTCTAAAGTCCTGCCCAACAAACTAAAGAGGATCTTCTCCCTCTTGGTTACTTCTAGTCAGGCTACTTTTGTTCCCTCTCGCCAAATCCATGATAATATTATTGTTGCTAATGAGGACTTTCACGCAATGAAGTTAAAAAGTCTTTGAGGTTTCCTACAATGCTATCAAACTTGACCTCAACAAGGCTTACGATTGGGTTGAATAGGATTTCTTGGAAGCAATTCTACATAAGCTGGGATTCAATTCCAAGTGGGTGAAGCTATTTATGCAATGCGTGAGCATAGTTAATTTTGAAGTAATATGTAATGGTACGATAAGGTGTAAGGTGAAACCAGGAAGAGGCTTGCGACAAGGTGATCCCATCTCCCCCTTATCTTTTCCTTCTCATTGCAGATGCCCTATCCAGACTAGTCCACCAAGAGGCGAATCATGGATATATATTGGGTCTAAAATGTCGGAGAAGAAGTCCTATCATAGCACACTTTTGTTTTGTTGATGATTCTCTTCTTTTTCTCAGGGTTGGCGAAACTGAAGGCCAACATATGTGGAGCTTACTTGCAAAGTTCAGTGAGGCTGCTAATCAGTTGATTAATTTCCATAAGTTCGAGGTTCTCTTTTCTATTAATACCCCACGACTTTACAAAACCACCTCTATGAAGTCCTTAAAATCAAACTTCTTCCTACTTCAATGAAATACTTGGGCATCCCTCTTTCTAGGGGCATTCAAAAACTTAGACATCTAACTATCTGGTGGAAAGGGTTATGTCTAAAATCCAAGGGTGGAAGGATTCATATCTATCTAGTGCAAGTAAAGAGGTCTTAATCAAGGCGGTTGTACAAGTCATTCCATCCTTCGCGATGACCTGTCTGTCCTTCCCCCAAAAGTTCTATAACAAAATTACCTCAATCATTAGATCGTTGGTGGGGAAGGGTGTCTAAGTCTAATGGTATACATTGGAGGAAATGGGAGACCACGAATTTACCAAAAAACATGGGTTGAATGGGATTCCGAGATGTTCAATGTTTCAATAAAGCTTTGCCAGTGAAATAGTGTTGGCGTTTGACGAAAAAAGCAAGATTCTTACTAGGCTAGGCTTCTGAAATCTATATATTTCCCTAAATCTAATTTTTTACATGCAAAAAAGGGAGCTAGACCCTCCTGGAAGTGTAGCAGTTTACTAAGTGGTAGAGAACTTCTATCCAAAGGCATGAGATGGCAAGTTAAGAAAGGTGATAAAGTTAAGTTCTGGGAGGATAAGTGGATCCCTACTTTACCAAACTTTTCCATAGCCTCCAAACGTCCCTAGAATTATAATATAAATTTCGTAAGAGATTGTATATCCAATGGGGACTAGAACTCGACAATTCTAGAATAGAATTTAAGTAAAAAGGAGTGGCATGAAGGCCATTCTGAATGCTAAATTTGAAGGAGAGGATTCAAGGGTATAGCATCCCCTTTCAAGGGGAGTTTACTCTATTAAATCAGGTTATTTTGTGGTGAGAAAGCAAAAATTCTTGAATATGGGTCTGGGGGTTTCTTCATTTTTTCTCTATCATAAAATCAATGGAAACTTCTTTGGCAAGTGTGTTTCTTTAGTGCAATCTTGGACTAAGTTTATTTTGTAGAAAAAACACAGAACAAGGCTCAGGTGTTGAATGTTTTAAGCAAAGTTGCTACTATTGGGTGGATCATTTGGAATATGGGAAATGAAGCTAATTTTCAACGGCTGGAGCCCAATGCTTTTGCAGCAATTAGGAGAGCCCAAATAATTTAGGGGGATGTCCAATCCTCTAGAGCTATGTCTGCCCTAGAGACTTTCCCCAAAAGTGAAATTAGACCACTTGATGTTAAATGGGAACCACCACCCTATCAGAAGGAAAAATTCAATTGTGATGGTGCCTTTTTTTTTAACCCTAGATTTGCTATTGTTGCAGTGGTATGTAGAGACCACTTAGGAATCCTCTTAGAGGGAGTAGCCTTCCCCATTTTGGGAGTGTCCAGCCTTTCTTCCGAAGTAGCAGCTCCTCAATAAGCTTGCTTAATAGCCTAGGCCATCAATAACTAGCAAACTATCATCAAAAGTGACAACATAGTGCTTATCTCTCTTTTCTCTGGCGAAGACACTCCCCCTTGGCAAATTGCGATGTATCTAGATCTTCAATTTGTGTTTAGACCAAGATTCTGTAATGGTGTAGCTAACTGGATGCCTACGACTTCTGCAGCTAGATCCTTGCCTCTAGATTGGGTTTCTAACCCTCCAACTCCACTTTTGTCTATCCTCTTTGTGAAACCCAAACATGCAAATCATGACATTTTATTAAAATTGTGGGTTAAAGTGTAATTTATTAATATTTGTGTGGGGTTAATATTGTGATAATTAATCCTAGAGTAGTTACATATACTTTTAATTAAAGAGTTTTGTTGTTGAATTACAATAAAGTGGATTGTATGGATGGAATTTTAAAAGTATCAGGAATTCTCGAATAGTTTAATAAAGAAATAAGCAAAATCAAGAGGGAGACTTAGTGTAATTATGGTAAGGTTTGCATGAGAGGACACCCGACTGTTTGATGTCTCTCTAGTTTTGTGCTTGGGAAAAATATAAAAGGGGGAAATTGCCTTAAGTGGTGGAAGGATGAGAAAGACTTAGGAGAAGGAAGAAAAAAAGGGAAAAAGAAAAGAAAAATCCAAAGGGTTTCAAATAGAGAGAAAGAGTTCGCTGGATGTTCATAGTGTTCTTGAATTGAGAGACATTTCCTCTTTTTGGGTTGTAGGATTCTTGCTTGTGTAAAGGAATGAAGTGGTGATTGTGTTGAAGAGTTGTAGAACTCTAGCTTTGGATGAAAAATTCAAAGAAGTTCAAAGGCAAATGGGTAGCAACGGAGGTAAGAAATTCAGGTTATGCAGTTACAAAAGCGACCCCATAGGCTTTCACTTTCACGTCTCTCTACAATTGCATTCATGGTAAAGTCTTGGTTTATTTAATCATCAGGGACTCCCAAGCACATAAATTTTCTATAAACAGAAATAGAAAATGTTTGTTGTTCTCTGGCCTTGTCTATGTTCTATTTTTTAGAAGTCTCTCGCTTAAATTCTTCTCACAAAATAGAATTCAATGTTCGAGTCCAAAATTTCAAAGAGAATCACTTTGATGGGACTGTTGCTACGAATCAGCCTCAGGAGACAAAAGAATTTCTATGTTCTTTCACTTCTAAATACAGCCTTGAGGCTTGGATAGATGTTGTGTGGTATTAGATTTGAGGTTGGGAGGAAGAAAATGCAGCTTGAACCAAGTTCTGGAACAGAGTACTGGTTGCACATCAACCGATTGAAACATGTGTTAAACTGGTCGATCAGAGCTAGAAGGGTTTCAACTAGTTGAAGGGTAATGGCCAACTAGTTCATCAGAGTAAATTTGGGCAAATTTGTTGTGATGTTCTGGATTCTTATGTAATTGATCTAAAACTTTATCAAGGTACTTAAAGGATCTTAAATAAGTTCCTTATAGTTCTAATGGCTTACAAATACATGGACTGAGGATTCAAACTAGAATTGAAGTGAATAAAGTGGATAAAAGAAGAGTAAATTTTATGGTGGTTAATAGTGCACCATTTGGAAGTTAGTTTAGGAATATGCTAAGTCGGGCATGAATTCATAGCTATATAAGCATAACTAAGATTAAATGCATATGTGAAAGGTATTTTTATGTGGTAATTATGATGTGTGGCATGAATAAAGGTGTTGGCTCCTATGACAAGAATGCTTAATATCTTATCTGAGAAAGGTGATTATGCGACATTAGGACTTGAGGTGGGTGTATTTCTTGCATGTGCGTGAGATTAATTTAAATGTGTTTTATATGTTATGGATTGTGTAATGTGGTGGCTTATTGCTTGTGATTGGTATAGTGAATATGCATTATCATATTATTGACATGGTTGAGGACCACTGAATGAGTTGATATATGATTGGCTGAACGAACTTGTAAGTGCAATATGAATGATTTTTTCAATGATGGTGCCTAAAAGGCTTGGTCTGTTTGTTGTTAATAAATAGTTGTGTGGCTAGTCTTGTTGGTCGTAGATCTCAATTAAGAGGGTGAGCTGTGGGCTCATGCCACGTATTCACCTTCACCAAATGAAGAAAAGAAGGGTTCTAGGGGTCCTTTTCAAGCATGTGATTCAGGCTCATCTGGTGGTGGGACATTAAAAAGTATTGAGCAGGGAGCCTAGGAAGAGGAGCTGCAAGAGAGAAAAAGGTAGTGACGGATATATTATGAGTAACCTTATTGTTGAATAATACATAAATAACAGTTATATGGCTAGTGGGGCCGATGTTGTCAAAATGACATATATGTAGCCTATGTGACGGATATAGCCTGTGTGGTAGATGTGGTCTACGAGGTAAGATCAATTGAGTGACAAGTATTGATATAACTCTAATGGGATGCTAACTAGTAATGACATATTGTAAGATTGCTAAAGAGACAAAGAAGCTTATATCTAACTTTTTAAGTGTGGTGTAGTAGATTGGGAAGATAACAATTGTTTATGCACTATCTACTATTGTTGTTATTGTTGTTAATTGTTTATATACACTCACTGAGCGTGTGTGCTCACTGATTTGATCTTAATCATGCAACCAAGTATAAGTAGTTAAACTATAGTATTACTCGATGAAGTCTGAGGTTGAAGACACGGGGACTTATCTGTTAGAACTCAAAATAGAAATGGGTGAAATTGTCATGCGCATGGTGTGTGATACAACAGCTTGTGTGTGAGCTTAAATTGATAAATAAACACTTAAAGTAAACTTTGATTACAAAAAATGAAAAATACTAATCTTTAGTTCGGGGATCCGACATGCATTCTATTGCTTGAGATTATGAAAATTGTTACCTTACACAATTAACTCTCATGTTACTTGAAAGTTAATCGGAAGGTTTGATGTACAAGTTGAACCATATGACAACAATAGTTAAGTTAGTCAAAAGTTCTATGCACCTAAAAAAAACCCAAATAACCCTATTAAACCCAAAGGTGAACCATTCAAAAAGTTTACTATAGCTAATTGATCGGCGGGTCTATAATTTAATAAAGACAGAGTTCTGATTTATGCATTGAATCAAAAGCATTGGTTATAGCAAGACTTAACCCATCAGTAACCAATCTCCCAACAATTACATAAATCCAACTGCGTACATCATTATATCATGCATGAAGTATATCATAATGTACAGATGAAATGGTATATAGCAATAAGTTTAGCTCGGTACTCATAACCGTGAGCATATAGTAATATGATACCAAACAGAAATGAAAACCATCCATCTCTCAATGGAGTTTTAAACATTAAGAGATAGATATAGCATCAGCATTTCCATTAATCAAACAATATTACATATATCTTCACCATTTACTAAAGAATACAAAAGGGCTACTCACTCTCCATGCTATAGACAATCAGGAAGGTTAAGTGCATCCCATTTCAATGCAACGTAAATACAAAATAAAACACAACGAATATTTCCCCGAGGAATAGTTGAAACACACACAGTCTTAATACCTACTAGGAAGAAAAGTCGAGAGAGGTTCAACCCTTCAAGTAAAAGAAATGTTGAAGAAGAGAATTTTTGGCTAGGAGTGTTTAGGTTAGGGTATTTTTCTCAAGGACTTTTGCTCTCCAGAAGCTAGAAGATCTCCCTGAAAATGATCCCAAGCATGCCTATTTATAGGCATCAAAGCCTGGTTAAGATGGTAGACACCCAAAAGGACCAATCAAGAGCTTTGTTGCATCAACAGACCAATGGGAGAGGAGCTTGAAGTTGAGATGGTTAAGGCTGCCGTCTGGATGCCACCAAAACCATCCAGGCGGTACTCATCCTCTGGATTTTGATTCTTTAGCTTCCTTTGCTGATTTTCAGTGTCTTGCCATCGTTGGGATGGTGGTTGGACCACCCAGAAGGTGCATAATTGTTGATTTTTCTTTTTTCTCTCCCTCATTTTTTTCTTCTTTCGCACTTTTTCCCTCCAAGTTTCTATAATTATATATTAAACCCTACAAAACATATAATTCAAATATTAATCAAAATATAATCTCAATTAAGCACTTTAAATCAATTAATGCATGTAATTAACCCTAAACCCTAATTCATTTACGCACTTTTTACGGTTAATCACATCCCCCAACAGAACATTACTAGTCCCTGTAATACAAACAAATAAATATATACAATCACTTTCGTAGATTTCACAATTACATTTAGTCTATGCAACAAGTCATTAAATCCCTAGGTGATCCCTAGTGGATAAGTCTTGTCTCGTGAAAGTTTCCAGTGAAGGTACCTACAAACTTCAACAGTTAAGATAAAATAATCCATATTTTTCACATACAAAATTAAACCGTCATTCCATCCTTATACTAGAATACGTACCCTTTCTTATCACTGTAACAGTAACACGCACCATTTGTAAGACTATTTAGTATATTTTCATAACATTGATTGAATTCTCTCATATGCATTAATCGACCACACTTTACTCAACCATCGAGTCAATTTTTTCATCAGTGTTTAGCATATGAACTTCTTCCACACATAGGTTTTGCTTGACTACCAAAAATTTCTAGTTTTCTCACAACTTTTGCTTTTCCATGATCAAAGAGTGTAAATCCTTTGAAAAAGTGTGTAACACACCAAGACTAAACCAAAAGAGTTTTTCATCCATTTTTTTTTTTGAAAAATTTTTGAAATTTATTTTAAAAGACTCATTATCTGGTTCTTTAATGTCTACCAGTCACAAAGACGGTTATGGATTGTTCCTTCCATAACCTAAATTTAAAATTGTCCTCAATATATAAAATCATAGAGTAAAAAATTAAAGATAATTGCTAATAAGGCCTAGAATTGAAACAAATCTATAGTGTAAAACCCTAATCTGCCAAAAAAATAAATAAAATAACAAAACAGTTAGTACTACTATTTACAAATAAATACACATAATAACTTCTCAAGACACATATTCTGGTTTCATTAGCTGAATGGAATCCACATTTCGAATAAATCCATCATAATATGGCTTAAGCTTTTGACCATTTACTTTAAAAACATTCCTACTTAATGGATTTTCAATTTCAACTGCTCCATGTTCAAAAACTTGTTTAACAATGTATAGACCTATCCACCTAGACCTTAACTTTCCAAGAAATAGGCGGAGTCTTGAATTGTATAACAGGACTTTTGAGATGGTACAAAGGACTTTTGCACAATATTTTTATCATGAAAAATCTTCATTCCGGCCTTGAAATTTTTTACATTTTCATATGCTTTATCTCTCAATTCTTTCAATTCACTAATCTAAAGCTTGTAGGATGTGCTTGCTTTGTTTATATCAAATTTCATAGTTTTGATTGCCCAACTCGATGTTCCAATTCCACAGGTAAGTGACATGGTTTACCATAAACTAGCCAATAAAGAGACATTCTTAAAATAGTTTTTTATATGCAATGCGGTAAGCCCAAAGTGCATCTGTCAACCTCAAGGACCAATCTCTACGATCTGGGTTAACCGTTGTTTCTAAAATATATTTTATCTCCCTATTGGCTAATTCAGTTTGTCCACTTGTTTGAGGATGATAAGGGGCAGATACTTTTTGTGAAATCAAATATTTCTTCATTAAGTTTTCAAAATATTTATTACTAAAATGTGCACCCCATCACTTATAATAACTCAAGAAATTCTAAATCAAGCCAAAATATATTTTAAAATTTTGATGGCAGTGCAGTGATCATTATTCCAACAAGGAATTGCCTTAATTCATTTAGAAACATAATCAACAGTAACCAAAATGTACAAATGTTCAAATGAGGGGGGAAATGGTCCCATAAAATCAATGCCCCGACAATTAAAAATTTTCAATAATAAATATATGGTTTAAAGGCATCATGTTTATCTTTAAAATATTTTTCAACCTTCGACATCAATCATAATTTAGACAAAAAAATATATACATCTTTAAAAAGAATGGGTCAATAAAATGTAGACCACAAAATTTTAGCAGCGGTTTTCTTTGAAGAAAAATGTTCACAAGCTTTAGAATGGCAAAAAGAAATAATTTGATCTATTTCATAATTGGGGTACACAACACCTTATTATATGATCCTTACATTATTTGAATACATAGGAGTCTTCCCAAAAGAAATTGTGTACCTCTCTTAGAAATTTACGTTTGTCGATCAAATTATAGTGAAAATGAATGGTATATGTGGCCAAATAATTAGTTATATTTACATACCATGGTACCTCTGTTACTGCAAACACTTGCTCATCAGAAAAAGTTTCCTTGATAGGTACTAACTCCTCTTTTGTATCGTAATTCAACCTTGATAAATGATCAGCTACCATATTTTCAACTCTTTTCTTATCTTTGATAATAAGATCAAATTTCTAAAGTAACAGTATCCACCGTAGGAGACGTGGCTTGTGACACCCCTTAAACCGGGGGTCCTTTATTAACCGTTGACTACCCGTCAACCCACGAAAATACTTGTGATTGTCGTCCAATCCGACATCACGTCATTAGAATCCCTTTAACCGGGATTGTTATCCACTAGTATAACACATGCATGTTTTTCCATTTGACCCAACCAGGTCCAATATACCACAACTTATACTTATTTTATGTCAATTTATATCCTTGGAATCAAAGATCACATAGCCCAAAGGCTTGACAAAGTAATTTTAAAATTTTAGATTTTTGGAAAGTGTACCAATAGGCCATACTAGCACGAGTTGCCCACTAGAAAAGCCATACTGGTACGGGTAACCCTCTGCAAAAATCCATACCGGTACGGATAACCCACTAGACCTGTCATACTAGTATGCATTGTCCAGTTTTGCCTGTTTCACATGTTTTTCATTTCCAATCCATTCCACCACCATCCCATAAATGTTTAATGAAGTTTTTCACATTACACGTGATCCATACTAGTTCTATTACATTCATTTACATGAATTTTACATACCAAAACTAAGTTTTCATAACATTTTTACAAAAAAAATGAATTCAAGCCCACAAGTTGGCCTTTCTTCATCATTGGGGCCTCGAATGAAAGTCGTCCACCGGTGTGTGTCCCCCACCTGAAATGTTTTCCCGTATAGGGTGAGCTACGCTCAATAAAGTATCTCCTACAGAGGCTACTTCCCCACCTAGATGCATATAAAATGCGCACATGCAACAATCAACAATTATTTTCCATTCCAAACAAGAACATGTCATTCAATGTTGGAATCCTACCATGTCATGTCATGAAATGAGATGAGACTCACTTATGCACTTGAACCCGAGTCATTACCGACTCCAGCAACACAATGCAATGCATATGTGTAATACATTTGTCATTGATGAAACACATCGAATGACTATTTTACAAAACAAAATCATGTGTCTTTGTTGGGTATCAAATTTTGGAATCATACCGCTAGCTCCGTACGCCATTACACTTTTCCGAAATTGCACTACAGGGGAATGTATGAACCAAGTAGTCGGGTCTTGCACCTGAGGGATAATCTATCCCTTCTTATTATACCCGACACAAATTTTTCTTTCATGCAACCATACGACTCAGTTAGATCTTGAATCCAACTTTCCCAAGCCCACCCATCAATCACCAAGTATGTAGTTTGATCAACTCATGCACACACACACGTCTCATGCCCATGGACGCAATGCTTCCATTCAATTGCAATGTAAGGTGTCATTGCAATGTCCATGTTATGCACCATATGTAATGAATGCCAATTTAACCACATATTTCAACATATGTCATATCAATTTATATCAATTACATATAATTACCATAATCCATCACAATGTCAATACACCAACTAGGACATATTAACATTTATATACAACACAAACCACAAGCATGTTATTTCATCATCTATGCCAATAATCCACTTCATTCACAAAGCACAATATAAACACATAGCATGCCCATATAATACCACATTCCAAGAAATTACATAAGAAATTTTCACACATCAAATTCAAGCTAGAAATTTGTCTAAGCCATTTCCATACCCAATTCCTCTCTTCCATAACCATAGACAAGTCATAGGTCATTTTATGCAACAAACCTGTTCCTTATGACACCATAGGGTAGAAATAAACCAAGTAGGAGGGAACCCTACCTCTTGAAGCGTAAAATCAAGGGTAGGACCTTCAAGAACGCCTACCCCAACCTCAAACTTTGAATTTCCCAAAATCTCCTCTTTGGATCTTCGGTGAAATCCTTCGTTCTTGGTACGATTGCGTAGCCCTCGTCGCGGTTCCGTGAATCGAAGAGAGAAAGGTAGAAATCTATTTTTTTTTCTTATCCTTCTTCCAACGTGTGAACCAGCTAATAATGGGGAGAGAAATATCTAAAAATTAGATATTTCGCCCCTATTTATACTCTTACAATGTGCGGTCCATGTCACGCTGCACGTTCCTTATTTTTGGGTTAATTTTTGTCTCGAAATGATTAATTTTATCCCGATTTATGTTCAAATTATTTTTATTTAAACTTTCCTTCAATTATAAGGTAATGTAAACAAAAAATTTGGACGTTTGTGAGGTCATCCGACCACCAATCGCCTCGAAAAATGTGAAAAAATTGACTATTTCATAATTTATTGAAAATTAACTGGGCAACTCGATTTTGCGAGACGAATCCAACGGTGAGGTCTGTTGCATCATTTGAACTATAGAAAAATACGAGTTTTCAACCCGCACTATAGTAAAAAATTACTATTTTACTCTTTTTCATAAAAAGTACAAATTTACCTGGGTTTTACATTCTTCCCCCTTAAAAGAATTTAATCCCCGAAATTCACACACACATAAACACTTAACTGCATGCATATGCAACAAGTAATACTATACTTAAGATTGTAAAATATACCTTCATCCTCGAACAAGAACGGATAGTTGGTATGAATGGTATCCTTACGCTCTCATGTCGCCTCCTCCACTCTGCGGTGCTGCCACAATAATTTCACTAGCCTTACGGTCATGCGTCGCAAAACCTGATCCCGGCTATCCATGATGCACACCGATCCCTCCTCGAAGGTCCCATCTGCATTAACTACAAGCTCACTCCAATCCACCACATGAATCTGATTTGGGGTGTATTTTTGAAGCATGGAGACATGGAATACCGCGTGAACACCTGATTGATTTGGCAGTAATGCCAACTGGTAAGCAACTATATCAACCTTCTCAAGCACTTCGAAGGGTCCGATATACCTTGGCGACAATTTTTAGTGCTTGCCAAACCTGACCACTCCTCTCTAAGGCATTACCTTCAAGAAGACATGATCTTCATCCTCAAACTCTAGCAGTCGCCGCCATCTGTTGGCGTAGCTCTTCCGTCAGTTCTGAGCCATGAGAAGACGCTTCCGTATCAAGTCCATCTTCTTCGATGTGTCTCTAACAAATTTTGGACCCGTAGAGGGTTTCTCTCCTTTTTCCGTCCAACAAACTAGAGAACAAAAAGGCCTCCCATGTAGTGCCTCATAGGGTGTCATCTGTATGCTTGCCTAATAACTATTGTTGTATGCAAACTCCACTAAGGGTAGGTACTCTTTCCAGCTACCCTTGAAATCTAGGATGCATGTCCTCTAAAGTCTGGATGGTCCTCTTCGACTGACCGTCCGTTTGGGGATGAAAAGTAGTGCTCATTATCAACTGTGTCCTCATGGCTTGCTGAAAACTCTCCCAAAAATGAGCTGTAAACTTGGGATCCCAATCCGATACTATAGAAACGAGTACCCTATGCAATTGGACAATCTCTCATATATACAATCTACAGAATTCCTCTAGTATAAAGTTCATTCGCACAGCCAAAAAGTGGGCCGACTTTGTAAGTCAGTCCACTATCACCCATACTGCATCACGTCCCCACGATGTCCATGGCAAGTGGGTCACAAAATCCATCGTGACATACTCTCACTTCCACTTAGCCACCTCCAAGGGCTAGAGTAACCCTGCTGGTCTGGTGTTCAGCCTTCACCTACTGACACATGAGACATCGGCTAACAAAATTCTCAACATCTCTCTTCATCCAGCTCCAATAATACTGGCGATGAAGATCATGGTACATCTTTGTGCCTCCTGGATGCACAGCAAATCAAGAGCAATGGAACTCCCTAAGAATCTCCTCTCTCAGCTCCGCAGACTAGGGAACCACAATCCTTCCCCTTAACCGAAGACTACCATCCATATGCATGGTCCAGCCCTCGTCACCTGTACCTAACTGTATTCAGTCCCTAATGGATAAAATCTCTAGGTCCTACCCCTTGGACTCGATCACTCTACTCAGTAAGGAAGGTGTAGCCACCAAGCTCCCTAAAACACCCTAAACCTGACCCCGATAAGGTAGCTCAAACTGTCCTATAGTCTCGAGCATTCGTCATTCTCGGGAAGTCACACTAGCCACAACTCCCCGTGACTTCCAGCTAAGTGCATCAGCCACCACATGTCTTATTGGGATGGTAATGCAAAGTGAAGTTGTAGTCTTGCAAATACTCCATCCACCTACATTGCCTCATATTGAGGTCCCACTGTGTAAAGATATACTTCAGACTTTTGTGGTCCGAAAACACCTTGAACTGCTCGCCATACAGATTGTGGCGCTAAGCTTTCAAGGCAATGACGATGGCTACCAACTCCATGTCGTGTGTGGGGTAATTATTCTCGTGGTTCTTTAACTTGCGAGAACTATAAGCCACCACCCTCCCAGACTACATCAAAACACAATCAAGTCCATCCTTTGAGGCTTCACAAATATACTGTGTACGTCTGTCCCCTTTTCGAAACTATCAAAATAGGGGCAGAAGTAAACCTCCTCTTCAACGCCTGGAATACCTTCTCACACGAATCATTCCACTCAAACTTGACCTCTTTTTGGGTCAACTTGGTCATAGATGTAGCTAAGCAAGAGAAGTCCTCGATGAACCTCCTATAATACCCCGCCAATCCCAAGAAATTACGTATCTCGAAGACTAACTTCGATCGCTCCCAACTCATAACCACCTCCACCTTCTCCGGGTCCATGGATATACCTGAAACTAACACCACGTGTCCCAAGAATTTCACCTTACTTAGCCAAAATTCACACTTGTTGAACTTGGCGTACAACTAATGGTCTCACAAGGTCTAGAGAACAACCCTCCAGTGACCTTCATACTCCTCCTCAAACTTAGAGTAGATCAAGATATCGTCAACAAAGACCACGACGAATTGATCTGGGTAGGATTGGAACACCCTATACATGAGATCCATGAATGCCGTTGGGGCATTCGTCAATCCAAATGACATCATAGTGAACTTGAAATGCCCATATCGTGTTCTGAACGTTGTCCTAAGGATATCTATCTTCCTAATCCTAAACTGATGGTAACCGGTACAGGAATCTATCTTGAAGTAGACCCGCGCCCCTCTCAGCTGATCAAATAAATCATCAATCCTCAGCAAAGGATACCTATTCTTGATAGTAACCCTATTTAATTGTAGGTAGTCTATACATAGTCGAAGGGTCTTATCCTTCTTCTTGGCGAACAACACTGGAGCGCCCCAAGGTGAAATACTCGGTCTAATAAAGCCCTTGTCCAACAATTCTTGCAATTGAACCTTGAGTTCTTACAACTTAGCTAGCGTCATCCTATGTGGAGTCATAGAAACAGGCGACGTACCCGGATGCAACTCAATGCTGAAGTCTACATCCCTATGGGGAAGTAATCCCGGTAGTTCATCTGAAACAACATCCTCATACTCACAAACCACCTAAGGTAGACCTAACTCCTATCTCACCTCGTCCTCGAGGGTAAGGCTTGCTAGCCAACCCATTAACTAACCATGCCAATGGGAGTCATACACTACTTAGGGTAAAGCGTCATGATTTTTCCCCTAGAATTTGAAACAAACACCCTCCGATGTGTAGGCGGTGACCCTTTTCTGATCACAATCGACTCGGTGTGCCGCTAACCAATCCATCTCGAGGATAACATCGAACTCTGACATGTCCAATAACCCTAAGGTCCACGGGGAGTAGAATCCCCGAGATCTCTAACTCACATCCCCGACATATCTAAACAATATTCACCCTAGCTCCTAGGGGAGAACTCACATGCAATAGCTCTTCCAAGGTTTCAACCTCTAAGCCCAAATGTTTCACACATGATGCAACAATAAAAGAATGAGATGCACCAGAGTCAAATAATACTCTTGCCCATAAGCGAGAAAGTAGCAATGTACCCTGAATAACCAACTGATTTGCTGGCTCTGTCTGAGGTATAATGGCATAAACACGCCCCTGGTCCCTGAACTCCTGACTTGTGAGCTCTATCCTTAGCCTCGACCCATACTCTGGCCCATCTGGCCTGATTGTAGAGTCTCCGCTCGTGAAGTAGTAGGGGTCTGTGTAGCACCTTGGAACTGGTACTGACTTCCCTGGCCCATGGTGGGGTAGAGAAGAACAAAGTACGTGGTGGATGCCCCACGGATGACTAGGACTGAGATGCCTCATAACTCTCAGATCCCTGCCTTTGAGGAGAATCCCACTTCATGTGACGTGGTTGACTGCAATGATAGCAAGTCCTCTGACCTGCCTGGTATGAAGGCCTCTAATTTTTTCCACCTTGGGAGGATCGACCATGACCTTGGCCTTGATAGCCGCGGCCCTGTGGAGTTGAAGTCCTTTGCCTCTTTCCCGAACTTGAAGAAGATTGGCCCTGATTCTTCTTGTCTTTAACACCTGCTTTTCGGATGTTCCGTGCATCATCTACCTGTCACACCCCATCCCAATCTCCTAAGAATGAGATGCGAATAGGTTTTTTATACACTTGTTTACAATTATTTTAAGTTGGACTAATCAAACATAATATAATCCCATAGGTGCAACAACATTACTCATCACCTTAATTATTAAGCGTGATAATAAAACCTATCTTATAACCTGTACCATATATAAAACATCTGTACCAATCATTTGTTTCCTCAGGTGATAGACATATATAAAATTCCACACCCACATAGTTTACATCACAGAGTATGCTTGTTGAGTCTATTTACAAATATATACTATTAACCTACCATAATAATCTCTCACAAATATAATATACAACCCATAAATTAGTTATACTAACACTCAAACTGAGTGATATCACACTAATGTTGCATAAGACTCAATCAACTGGACAGCAGATCGGTTTGCATGCTCCTCTATAGTACCTGAAAAGAAGAAACTGTAGGGGTGTGAGCTAAACCACGCTCTCAGTGAGTATAAATGTTGTATATGAAATGAAAATGATAGTAATACACTGAAATAGGTAGATACTACATAGATACACGTATTAAACAACAGCATCAATCCAATTCTAGAGAATTCACAAGTCACATCACATCCATACTACCCCTCATCGGGTAATCGATCCCACATGGATCTGTGTCTCCCAAACCTCCCAGGAACACCACAATGTTAGCACACCACTGCACGCCCAGTGATCAGGCATCAACGCCTCTATCTCAAACAGTGCGCCACATTCTACAATACACAATACACAGTACAAAACATCATTCAATCACATAGTCAAGTAGGACATAATCCTGGAGAAATGCTGTTAAATTCTATCATTAACTATCATCTTATAATAGAATTTTCAAAACATATAAAGATATACACCCACCTCAGATGTACAAATTTATGGTCCTTCGGTCCTATCGGTGGATCCTTTCGATGTCACCGTATTTATTCCAATACCGACTGTCTCACTCGTTCCACCTAACACATTTATAATTACAATATCAATATATTTATTACATTTAATAGTTAACCATGCACTAATGCATGCAAATGATGCACCTCAAAATGCCCCTGTAACCTCGGTTATTGCACTATCTACTTACACATTAGGACTTTTATTCTAGGGATTACATTTCCTCCCCAAATTTCCAAAATCATTCACATTAATCACAATTAGGATTAAGTAGGTCAAACACATTGACCGGGGGTCCGTTTCTACACATTTCGATCCCAATTCCTAAAAACTGCACTTCCGGCATTTCATACATTTCGCACCGGATATTATACTCATTTACATTCAAAAGTCACATTATCAAATCAAGCATCACTTAAAAATTCTGCATGGAAAATTTCAGGTCATTTGGACTAAAATTCACACATGTGATAATAACATTTAGAAATCAGGGTTTCGACGTTATCGGTACTCGTTCCCCACTTCTATCGCACTTTTTTTTTTAAAAACGGCGCACTTAAATTCACATACACATTTAATCAATGCAAAACAACCCCTAATTGAGTCTTTAAACCACCCATTTCATTCCCATAATTTTTGTTTTGAACCTAGCTCTCGAAAAACATATTGAACATCACAAATATTTTTCTCACCTTTAGTTTTATACCCATTTGACACCTATTTTTTAAACAGCCTATTAATTATGCTAAATATACTTAATTTCACTCATATAGAATCTGTTTTGACATTAACGAAATAAGCCCATGAAATTTGAATTAAAACAGCCCATTAAAATAAAACAGCTCATGTATTTAAAGTCAAACAACCTACTAATTAAAACATGCTAAAACAGCCCACACATATAAAAATACTTACATACTAAAATTAATCGCAACTCAAAACATAAATCTATATACCTTCCTTGCTCACGGTTCAGGTGGACACACACACATATTTTTTTTTTCCTTTCTTCCTTTCTTTTTCTCTTTCCTTTTTTCCCCTTTTCTCTCTTGCTCACCTCAATCTCGGCTTCAATAAGACCAGAACACAAACACACACACACTGGTTTATCAATTAAACACACACACATGCCTTTACACTTTTTATTGCACACACACACACTCAACACTTTAAAAACACACACCCGACATACACCACACACAGCCACCTTAGCCCCCCTTTTGACTCATCAACTTTTTCTTTAAACATGTGTACAATTAATTGAGTAATTACACTTGCTTTCCCTCAAGTTTTTAAGTGATTTTGAAATCGACCCACTAGTATTTTTACACATGAAATTCTATAAATAGGTCTCACCAATACATCACTAATGGAATCTACATACCTAATGCATGCTCACACACATCATGGCTATGGAAGATTTAATTTAATTAACCTTTTAATAATTTCACATAATTATAATTTAGCCCACAAAATTATATTAATATGCATGCAATGCGTTATTGGGTCTCACACTACCTCTCTCTCAATGGCCATAGATGTCTCGACCATCGAGTCCAAGTCTTGCAGGCAGAGGCCCATAATTTTACCTCAGATGGAAAATTTTAGTTCATCCTCAAACTTTCTCACCTTGGCCATGTCTATGGCCACATAATTGTTAGCGAAACGAGCTAATTTTATGAACTTAGCCACATATTCCAATACTGTCATAGTCTCATGCCTCAAATTTAGGAACTGCCAAGCCTTAGCTTTCTAGACAGACACCGAAAAATATTTGCCCATGAAGAGCTCTCAGAATTTTCCCCATGTCGTTGCCTCCAAATTCTTCGAGGCTTTAGCCCAATCCCACCATCGCTAGGCTTCCCCTTCCAGCTAGAATGCAGTTAGTCTTATTTTAGTGGCATCAGAGATGATCTCCATAGCCTCTAAAATTTTGTCAACTTACAGGACCCAATGGTTGGCCACCATCGGATCCGCCCCTCCTACAAAAGTTGGCGGCTTGTGTACCTTAAACTTCTGGAGGTTACTTGAGCCTCCTTGCCCTACATTTTCACTAGTCTGCGCAATGGTAGCAGTCGCAACACTAGCCTGTGCAATGGTAGCAGCCGCAGCACCAATAACCTCCACAAGGGTTTGATGGTCAAAGGCCAGTGGTGGTTGATTGTTGTTCCATCCATCGCCTTGACATCCCCTTCCTCAAGATGTCATCTACACACATGTAAGATAGCAATAGAGTCTCATAAAGTATCCCTAGATAGGAATCAAGTATTAACTTTGAGATTTCTCTCCTTGTCTCACTAGTAAAGCGTATGTCACCACTAGTAGACATTTACACCTTGAACTATCCCGTTCATCCTTTTTTTCAGACCCCAAGGTTATGTTTTCTAACCCTAGTGTTTCTCCTTTTCATATAAATTTCACCATGCATATAATCCACATAACACATAGCACATTGACTTGATTCAAAATGTGTACATCCAAGTGTAGGTGGTCAAACTGTAGTAATAATCCAATTAAGTTCAAAGTCGAATCTACAAGAAACTATGATTGGTGTTCTGAAGTAAGCAGTAACAGAGACCAAGTAACTGGAAACCTTGAGAGTTTGAAGTTGTGGGATTTCTTTGAATAGAATGGAAGAATCTTTCCAAGAGTTTTCTAGACAAAATATAAGATAAAGTCAAATGTAAAACAGTCACCCTTTAGCTTGAGGATCAGAACATGTAGTTAATCATCCGGTTTATTATACTTGTGTTTTATAACTCAATTAACTCTCGTGTCAACACCAAGTTAATCGGAAGGTAAAGATGGATTGTAAGAATTAAGCACATGATTCTGATGCCTTTTTATAAGTTAACAAGAATTACCTGTGCCGAGATTTAACCCGTCTACAAACAAGCAAGTGTTTCTACAAGGCATCCAACCATGACATTAATGTTCCATTCTTTGGATAAAGCACAATAATGGTGAAGATTGAAATGTTGTCATGAAGATCTAGCGGGGGTACTTGCCTTGAACCAACGGGTCTTTCCATGCAAGAGTCATCTGTGACATAGAAAGAACCCCTAGTTATACAAAGTACCTTAGGTTTGCTAGATGCAATCAATCATTCAATAAGCAAGTGGAATATAAAGCATTAAAACATAAAGAAAATGCACAAATATAACTTCCGGATAGTCAATACATGTTCATCATCTCTTACTAAAGAGTGAATGAGGAACTACTCACTCTTCATGGCTTGGGTAAAGTTAGAAAAGTGAGTGATACTCATCTCTCTAAGTAGAGAAATTACAAGGTAAAGTACAATAAACAAGGAGCCAATCTTCAATGAAGAATGAGTGAATCACGTTCCACCCTTGACGACTTTGGTAAAGCTCTAGAAAAATGGAAGAGTTTCACTCCTCTATGAAAGAAGAAAGCTCAAGCAATGGAAGTGAAAGACAAAACCAATGAAAGTAGAAGAAAGCTAGTCGCTTTTGGAGGGTAGCTTCCTCAACCAACAAATGAAGGGTTGTTTCCTTAACCAACAAATGGAGGGTTGCTTCCTCAACCACAAGATGGAGGGTTGCTTCCTCAACCAAAAGATAAACTAACTCTCTTGATACAAGCAAATATACATACATCTAAGATTAGCTACATGAGTGGGAGTCCAAGCCTCCATCAAGTTCTTGACTAGTTCTTGGTGTAGTCTAAGCCTTACAAACCAAGTTCTAGTCTTCTATAACAACATCCTCCTCCCAAAGGCTCTCCCACGGGGAGTATTTATAGGCAAGGAGGAGAAGGGGGGTGGTGAAAAAATAGTGTATACCACCCAACTCCAAGTGAAAGCCAACCACTTTACAGTCTGTCTGTGGAGAACGTTCGAACATGAGTTGGCGTTCAAACGTTGTATCTATTTTTCCTTTTCAAGCGTTGAACGTTATCTGACGTTTGAATGTTTTTGCTATTTTTGATTTGTGGGTGTTCGAACACCAAATGGGATCTAACCTCCTCACTCAAGTGACCTGTGGTCTTCTGTGGAAACCCATTTCCACACTCCATGCACATCTTGGCTCTTTGCATTCATCACTCTAGTCTTTAATCAAATCAAGTGGAAGTTCAAACGTAAGTTGGCGTTCAAACGTGATGCTCAAGTACTTCAGGGTCTTCCTTCTTGACTGCAACACGCCATGTCTCAACAGTCTAGTCTTCTCATAGTTCAAGTGGATGTTCGAACGTGAGTTGGCGTTTGAACGTTCTTGCTTTGTTCCAACCGTCTCCAATTTTGTTCCCTAATGCACTAGTGTTACACTCAAGTGTGATATTTGTTGTTCTTGAGCCTTTGTTCACTTTAGGACCTGAAATGTCATCACTTAAACTCCATTAAAGTACAATTAGTCCCAAAAAGGCATAGTAATATGCTAGATTTAAGTACCAATCACACATAACATGTAGCAATTGAAGCACATAACATGAAATGCACCATGAATGCAATCATCTAGACCCATGCCCAACAGCCCTAGGTAAATTGTATACCTATGCTCTGATACCAAGCTGTGACACCCCTAAAATTGGGGGTCCTTTATTAACCGTTGACTACCCGTCCACGTGCATAAATACTCATGATTGTCGTCTAATCCGACAGCACGTCATTAGAATCCCTTTAACCGAGATTGTAATCCACTCGTATAACACATGCATATTTTGCCATTTGACCCAACCGGGTCCAATATACCACAATTTGTACTTATTTTATGTCCATTTATGTCCTTGGAATCAAAAAACCCATAGCCCAAAGGCTTGGCAAAGTATTTTTAAAATTTTAGATTTTTTGAAAGTGTACCAATAGGCCATACTAGTATGAGTTGCCCACTAAAAAAGTCATACTGGTATGGGTAACCATCTGGAAAAATCCATACCGATACGGGTAACCCACTGGACCTCGTCATACCGGTACGCTTTGTCCAGTTTTGCCTGTTTCACCTATTTTTCATTTTCAATCCATTCCACCACCATCTCATACATGTTTAATGAAGTTTTCCACATTACACATGATCAATACTAGTTCTATTACATTCATTTACATGAATTTTACATACAAAAACTAAGTTTTCATAACATTTTTACAAAAAAATGAATTCAAGGCCACAAGTCAGCCTTTCTTCATCACTGGGGCCCCGAATGAGAGCCGTTTACAGGTGTGTATCCCCCACCTGAAATTTTTTCCCGTATAGGGTGAGCTACACTCAATAAAGTATCTCCTACAAAGGCTACTTCCCCCCTAGATGCATATGAAATGTGCACATGCAACAATCAACAATTATTTTTCATTCCAAACAAGAACATGCTATTCAATGTTGGAATCCTACCATGTCATGTCATGAAAATAGATGAGACTCACTCATGCACTTGAACCCGAGTCCTCACCGACTCCGGCAACACAATGCAATGCATATGTGTAATATATTTGTCATTGATGAAACACATCGAATGACTATTTTACAAAATAAAATCATATGTCTTTGTTGGGTATCGAATTTTGGAATCACTCCGCTGACTCCGTACGCCATTACACTTTTTCAAAATTGCACCACATGGGAGTGTATGAACCAAGTAGTTGGGTCTTGCACCTGAGGGAGAATCTATCCCTTCTTACTATACTCGACACTAGTTCTTCTTTCATGCAACCATGCGACTCAATCGGATCTTGAATCCAACTTTTTTGAGCCCACCCATCAATCACCAAGTATGGAGTTTGGTCAACTCATGCACACACACACGCACATCTCATGCCAATGGATGCAATGCTTCCATTCAATTGCAGTGTAAGTGTCATTGCAATGTCCATATTATGCACCATATGTAATGAATGTCAATTTAACCACATATTTCAACATACGTCATGACAATTTATATGAATTGCATATAATTACCATAATCCATCACAATGTCAATACATCAACTAGGACATATTAACATTTATATCCAACGCAAACCACAAGCATGTTATTTCATCATCTATGCCAATAACCCACTTTATTCACAAGGGTACAATATAAATACATAGCATGCCCATATAATACCACATTCCAAGAAATTACATAAGCAATTTTCACATATCACATTCAAGCTAGAAATTTGTCTTAGCCATTTTTATACCCAATTCCTCTCTTCCATAACCATAGACAAGTCATAGGCCATTTTATGCACCAAACCCGTTCCTTATTACACCATAGGTTAGAAATAAACCCGGTGTGAGGTCACCTGACCCCCGGTCACCTCAAAAAATGTGAAAAATTTGACTATCTCAGAATTCGATGAAAATTGATTGGACAACTCAATTTCGTAAGACGAATCCAATGGTGAGGTATGTTGCATCATCCAAGCTCTAGAAAAATACATATTTTTAACCCACACTATAGTAGCAATTACCGTTTTGCCCTTTTTTGTAAAAAATATAAATTTACCCAGGTTTTACATGGCTTAGCATTTTTCTTTGTAAGCAAATACTTCCAAACTGTGTGATCAATAAACACAATAATTGATGACCCAACAAAATATGATATGAATTTATCTAAAGTAAATGCTGCAGCAAGCAATTCTTTTTCTGTGATAAAATAATTCATCTATGCATCATTCAAAGTTTTGCTTGCATAGTAAATCACGTAAGGTCGCTTATCATTTTGCATTATTTCATATTATTTTTTGATTCATTATTCCTATTCATGAATCTTTTGTAGAATCCTACATGACCTAAAAAGGACCAAACATATTTTACGATCTTTGGTGGAGGGAGATTAGCTATCAAATCAATCTTTGACTTATCAACTTCAATACCCTCAGTATAAACAACATGACCCAAAACAATGCCTTGTGTAACCATGAAATGATTTTTTTCTAATTTAAAACAAGTTTTGTCTCCTCATACAACGTTGAAAAGTAGCTAGAGCGTTACATAATCTAAATGACATTCTTCTATAAGCAAAAGTACTAAGGGGACATGTAAAAGTGATATTCTCCTAGTCATCAATTGATATTTCAATTTGACTGTAGCCGGAGTACCTATCCAAAAAATAATAAAATGCATGTCCAGTTATCTTTTCCAGAACCTGGTCTAGGAAAGGTAAAGGAAAATGGTCTTTTTTGTTAAGAGAATTTAATTTCGTACAGTCAATACACTACGCCAACTAGTGACTATACGCATAGGGACCAATTCATTTTCTTGATTTCTCATTATCATGACACTAGACTTTTTTTGTACTACTTGTGTAAGACTGGCCTATTTACTATTAGATATAAAATATATAATATCAGCATCTAGCAGTTTAAGCACTTCAACCTGAACAACTTCCTTAAGATGTGGACTTAATGTACATTAAAGGGTTTAGAGTCTTCTTCCAAGTATATAAAATGAACACAAAGAAGACTTATTCCCTTAATATCGGCTATTGTCCAATCAATTGCACTTTGATAATTTTTTATGACTCTTTTCAACTGACTTTCCTAAAATTTAAACAATTTTGAAGATATCGCCACTGGATTAGTTTCATCTTTCCCAAGAAGACATATTTCAAGTTAGTCGGAGGACATGACTTGAAATATGGATCCATATTCCAACAGTGGACATATCTACATCCAATATGGATTGGCTTGTTAAAATTGAAAATAATATTGGATTTTTATATCAAGACTTCCTTAAATGCTGGAATGGTGGGACACTCTCTCGTAGGATGTCCTAACAAAGCAAAAATTTCACACAATTGGTCAATAGAAGACACAACAGAAATTTTATTGACCTTTTCATCTCTAGAGCATCTAGCTTTCAAGATAGAGTAGCTATTCTGGCCCTTAGGTCATCATTTTCTTTTAACATATATTTCCCTGCTTGGGATGTGAATGACTTATTTCAACAATATTTGGTAAAGCTGAATCCCACATTTGGGAACTCTCAGAAATTGTATCAAATAAAACAAATGCCTGATTAGGATTCTTTTTCAAGAATTCTTCTTGGGCCATCATTTCTACGAACTAACACAATGTAGAGAGAAGGGTATCATAAAAGAAACCAACTAGGGTCCAACTCTCAAATGCATGATGTGGTCAAGTTTGGAGAAGATCCTTAAATCTCTCCCAACATTGATAAAAAATTTCTCCCTCTTTCACACAAAAATTCATGATTTGACGTCTCAATGCATTAGTGCGATGTACAGAAAAAAATTTCTTAAAAATTCAGTTTGTAAAACTTGCCAACTTTGAATGTATTGAGCTTTCAAAGAATGTAGCTACTGTTTAGTTTTATCCTATAAAAAAAATAAAAAAGTTTCAACCGGGTCCTTTTAGAATTATCATGTAATGCACCACATACTTCCTCAAATTCCTTCATTTGCAAATAAGGATTTTCGGACCCAAAACCATGAAACTAGGGTAAAAGTTATATTGTCCCTACTTTAATATAAATTTGGAGTATTTGTGGAAAAAAATACATGAGGGGACAATAGTGCATGTAGGATGCAAATATTCTCTCAAAGGTCTAGAAATTTCAACCAACTCTTGTTCTCTTCAATTATTATTAGCCATGCTTAATTAGAAAGATTCTGAACATGTTTGTTATGATGAAGAAGGTGAAGATGAAGGACTAGACTAATTTACAGATCCTACTGATGACTTAGCAGACATAAACAAAACATAATGAAACAAAAAGTATACATACATATAACACAAACTAGGAAACTTCCCTATTCTTTTTAAAACTACCGTAACTCCCTGGAAATGGAGCAAAATACTTGAATTGATCTTTAATCGTACACTCATGTATAAGGGGTCAAGTTGTAGTATTACTCACCGAAGTTTGATGTCGTATCCACAGGGAGTTATCTATTATAACCCAAAACAGAAAAGGGTGAAATTGTTGTGCGCATGGTGTGTGATACAACACCTTGTGTTGTGAGCTTAAATTGATAAATAATGTAAAACTCGGGTAAATTTGAATTTTTATGAAAAAGGACAAAATGGTAATTAGTCACTATGGTACAGGTTGAAAACCTAAATTTTTATGGAACTCAGACGATAAAATGGACCTCACTGTTGGATTTGTTTCGTGAAATCTAGTTACCTAGTAAATTTTTGTTAAATTTCAAGACAGTGAAATTTTTCACATTTTACGAGACGATTAGGTGTCGCATGACCTAAAAACGAGATGTGGAATTAAATTTCAAAAATTAAAAAATAATTTAAATCTAGTTCAAATAAAAATATTTTGAACTTGAACTGAGACGAAATTTAATTATTTCAGGACAAAACCGGACCCGAGAATGGAGGACGTGTGGCACAACGAGGGCCAAGCATCTTAGGGGTATAAGTACCTATCATATTTTTGAAATTAGAGAGGAAGATAGGAAAATGAGAGGATTCTCTAACTTCTCTCTACTATCTATGGCTCTACGTTAGTCAAAATTCTTTGGGCCAAGAACCAAAGTTTATTTACACGATGAGGGCTACACCTAGATACCAAAAATTGAATATTTTGACAAAGAACATAAAATGGGGTTTTGGAAGAAGCAAGGATTAGAGCTTGTTTCGGGTCTTGGGAGTTTTCTACTGTTGTTTTACGCTTCAAAAGGTAAAGTTCTTTTCCTAATTAGGTTTATTTTTAGCCTAGGGTTCCGTGTGGTATGTGTAGTATGACTTGAGATGAATTCTCTTGTCTGATGTACTCCTAGTGTAATTAGATTATGAAAAATGGGTATAGAAATATGCTAAACCAATTTTGCTTGAATACCAAACAAAAATGAAAACCATCCATCTCTCAAGGGAGATATAAACATTAAGACATAGATAAAACATCATCATTTTCATTACTCAAACAATATTACACGTCTTCACCTTTTACTAAAGAGTATAAAAAGGCTACTCACTCTCCATTGCTATAGACAAGCAAGAAGGGTAAGTGCATCCCATTGCAATGAAACATAAATACAAAATAAAACACAAAGAATCCTTCCCCGAGAATAGTTGAAACACTCTCACTCTTATTACCGACTAGGGTAAAAAGTGAGAGAGGTTCAATCCTCTACTCTCCAAAAGCGGGAAGATCTCCTTTAAAAATGACCCCAAGCATGCCTATTTATAAGAGTCAAAGCCTGGTTAAGGTGGTAGACACCCATAAGGACCAATTAAAAGCTTTGTGGCATCAATGGACCAATAGGAGAGGAGCTTGAAGCTGAGGCGGTTAAGGCCACCATCCAAACTCCACCACCACCGTTCAGACAATACTCATTTTCTGGATTTTATTTCTTTGGATTCCTTTATTGATTTCCAGTGTCATGCCACTGTTGGGATGGTGGTTGGACCATCCGGATGGTGCAAAATTGTTGAGTTTTCATTTTGCCTCCCTCCTTTGTTTCTTCTTTTGCATTTTTAGTCCTTCAAGTTTCCATAATTATATATAAAACCCTACAAAACATATAATTCAAATATTAATTATAATACAATCTCAATTAAGCACTTTAAATCAATTAACGCACGTAACTAACCTTAAACCTAATTCATTTATGCAATTTTTAGGGCTAATCACTCAACCCCCCTCTCCCACTTAGTGTATGTATTTCTAGTAAACAAAGAGAAAGGGGATGTCCACTGCTGAGTCTAGGCATTATAAGATGGAAGTGAGTTTCCTATGTCTTGTGATGACAATTTGTATAGTTACCAAGTCTTGTAATCGGATGGTATACCTTATACTAATTTACGATTGTAAAGGTATTACTTCAGGTAAAAGAATTATTGGGATATAAAGGGAGTAAAGTTATAATATTGTAACTAATCAGTTTAAA
This sequence comes from Ilex paraguariensis, assembly GCA_963454935.2. Classification (NCBI taxonomy): domain Eukaryota; kingdom Viridiplantae; phylum Streptophyta; class Magnoliopsida; order Aquifoliales; family Aquifoliaceae; genus Ilex; species Ilex paraguariensis. Next base: position 75,965 of record CAUOFW020000800.1, on the reverse strand, counting down.
TTACTATTTGTTTTAAATGAATATATATGTACAGGATACGGGTTTGTGTTTGGGAATGGGGTTCTCTCTATTGGATTTGGACATAATGTTCTATCTCTAAGTCGGGGGGTGTGACACATTTATCTGATTTTAATGTTTCTTCTGAAGGTTTATAAAAAAAAAATCAGGTAAAAATAAAAGGTTTTAGTTTATATTTAAGAGCTTGTTAAATATTTGTGGCTTTGGTTGTAACCTTAAGTATTTATTTATGTTTCTTCTGGGATTTTGGGCTTATTAGATGATGAATGGGTATTAGTTTGTTTTAAATTGATGTTATTTAGTATGTTCTCATGGTTTGATGGATGATAGGTAGTTTATGCCTGATTGCGGAATTAGGCCATGACAGTTTTTTCTCATTCATATTCATTGAGGCTAAGACCAATATCTATATAGTTTTTAATTCTAATTGTTATATGATAGATCTACAATTGTTTTGAATTCCTTTCAATGATATGATTTTTTTTCACATTTCATTGTGCGTTTTAATTCAAAAACCCTAGATCTTGAATAATATCAAGTTGATAATATTTCTTGATGATCTCTTGCATGTTTTTTTAAAGTTTCTTCTATTTGAGAATTGTAAACCTATGATTTGTGCTACACGTGGATGATATTAAAAAATATGAACATTATCTCTTATATGGGTGAGTACGATGAATTTGAATGCACTCGAACATACATCGCAGAGTGCATAGATGGGTTTCTTACCTTGAGGGGTTTGACGGTAACCTATCACTTGCAATGGAGTTGCGAGATTCTAAGAAATTGCGTTATTTACTCACATGGATCAAGGCAAAGGGTTAGTATACTACTCATGAAAATATTTTGTTAAATACTGATGTGTCAATGTACATGTTTCCTAAAACATTGTGGCTCTGCGGGGATTAGTTGAATGTTTGTGTGCATGTGTGTGGGCCAGACATAATCGGTGTGTGAATTCTTGTTAATCAACCTGCATACATAAGATACCCCTAATATGTATTTTTTTTTTTTGAATAATTCCACTCTATAATGAATTTTCCTTACATGTATCAAAAACTTGAGAATGTTACTAAATTTCAATTGTCTTACTTTAAAACATATGCAATAACAAAGGAAAATAAAGAAACCAAGAGTAAACTCTACAACGATGTCCAACTAGACTTCAAAGCTCTTTTTGAATTTTTTATTTCTATTTCTTTTGTGCTTTTCAAATAATGAAAAGCGAAGTAAATGAACAAAGAAAATGATTTACAATGTATGAACCTAGGATGTATGACACAATGCATGATTATGCACCTAGGTTCACACTTTTACTTCATTTACTCCTTAGGTGACCCAACCACTTTGGTAGCCCTAGGGACTTCCACCTTAGTTGAGGCACTAAATCTCTCAATATCCTTGCTTCTTACCTATACTTGTTTTCCCTTTCAATCTCTTGTGTTAGCATGGGGAATGGGTGGAGGTCTCACTCTCCTCTCCGACAACTTTTAAGTTAATTTTAATTTTAGGATTTGAGAGAGTCTTCTTCAACCTAGCTAGTGAGCCTCTATGTGGTGATACATTCCTACACTTGGGCTCATTAGACCAACCCATAAGTTTGGTAAGATTTAACACTTGGTCATTTAAAGCTTTGGATTGGTTTGCTAGGTGGATGAGCTCTGTGTTCATGACATTCCTCGAGTACATGCAATATGTACTATTGTGACCATGTTCTCCACTAGTGCAACAAATGAATTGTTTGGTCTCTTATTACCAATTTTAGTCTTTAGGGTACTTTTCTTCACTCAAGGAGAGGGGGGAGGTTAAGGAAGTCGACTTCACCCTTAACAATCACAGTTTTAGAAGGAATGGTGGTGGTGTGATCATTTGTGTAACCTAAACCTCATTTGCCACCAACACTCTTCCGCTATAGACAATATTTTATCTAGATTTTTGAATCATAGGGAAAGTCTTTTAGACATTCATGTGATTCTTGAAGTTCTTTATCAGGTTTTATCAATTTAAACTCTAAAATCTTCTAGGACTTGACAAGTTGATGACACTTTCTTTCTATTCATGTTGACTTCCATCTCTAAGGTTGTTACTTTTTCATGAAACCTCTCCGATAGAGATCTCAATATTTTTTATTGAATTATGAAGTCTTCATACTTGAAATTGAGGGCAAATGATGAATTGATAATGTCTCAATTTAGCATAAAAATCATTAAAGATATTATCCTCTTGCATCCTCAATATCTCAAACTATTAGGTGGACTGTTGGATCCAAGACATCTTCACCAAAGGAGTTCCTTCACAGGAAACTTCCAAGATGTCCCAAGCCTCTTTGGAGGTCTTGCAATTGAAGATACTATGAAACTCAATGGGTGTAACGTCCTTGTAAACCCCCACATGTTTATATTAATATAGTAATGTACTTGTTTAGTGAAACCGTATATATGTAATGACGTAAGAATAAACCATATATATTGAAACCGTAAGAATAAATATTAGGGAGGCAAGTTGATTGTGAAATTTAATTTTTCTTTTTAGGTGTTTAAGGTTGATAAGGGTAACAAAGTAAAAATATTTTTTTTTTTGGTCAAAATAATATTATCCTTGAACATGAGAAGTCCAAAAAACTTGGGATAGTCATTTAGCACATATAGCTGTTCGGAGGAATAAAATAGTAATTTTAGTGTTTTGAGTGTAAATTTATTTTAGTTTTGAAATAAATCATAAACATAAATGTTTTTAGGTTAAAATAACATTAAAAATGAATCCGGAACGTCGAAAAAACTTAGGGTAGTCATATGGATCACATTGGAGATTCTGAGTAGCAAAACAATAATTTTGGAGAAAACCAAATCAGCCTATGAACAGTAAAATTGAGATTTGGCTGACCTTATAACTCCATTTCATCCCATTTTTCCTCATTTCTTTCACTCCACTCTCATCCCACACCTCTTGGAACCTTAAAGGAAGATTAAGGGAGGAAGAAAAGGGAAGAAGGAGGTCACTAGAGCTTGGGTTCTTACTTGGAATTTTGATTCAAGGTAGGGGTTTTCTTCCATCCTTGTTCATTGAGGTTAGGGTATTTATATATGTATATTTTGCCTCTAAATGTTATATACATAATATGAAATCATCCTATCTTAGTCTTTTTTTTTGCAAAGATTACATATTTTGAACAAAGTTAGGGTTGAATACCCATGAAATCTCTTTTCTTGCTTTAAAACCCTAGTTGTTGGAGAGTGATAGATTTTCTTCTTAAATTCTTCCTTTATTATTTATTTCAAAACTATAGTGCTTTATGTTGAGTAATAAAATGATGTTGTTGTGATCTCTTGTATTTTTCTGAGTTCGTTATTAGAATTGTCGCATGATAAATTTGGGGATTTTTGAGATATACTTGTAAATTGAGAAATTGAGTTTGGTATTGTATCTCTTATGAGTGTGGAATGATCATGGGTGACCTTTGACGAGATATCCTAGACTAGATAGACGTTCTTCACACTCCGTGTGAGTTTGAACTTTTCCTACCACTCATAGTAGGGTTAGTGCTTTGGTAAGACTAAATCGCTATTGGCTCATGGGTATTGAGGCAGAGGGTTAGCATACTAATGCCTGGGTTGGATACATCATTGTCATTGATATGGTATACGCCTTACTAAAGGTTGGATATCTTTGAGAAGATTTTGGTGTATGTGTGTGGGCTAGATGTTACTCAATGCGTTGATTCATGTGGATGTCTTATATCATAGTTGAGATACATGTATATATTGTTGTCAAATGTTCAAGTTATGATTTATTGTTTATTCTACCAGAAATGGTTTCTACAAGAATCTTGGAAAGTATGGGATTCCGCAAGAACTTGTGAGAAATAGTTTATAGTGAAATGGATTATTACTTGTATATTGAGTTCTTTTATTCATTAAATTATTGGTGTTACTTAAACTTAAGATCTGTTTCAAATGTCCTTGTTTTCTTCAAAAGTTATAGATGTTATTTGTAAAATGAGACCGACCATTTTATATGTTTTTCTAAACCTTGTTCGGGTTAGGAAGAATTTTCCTACAGAGCTTCGTGTTCACCCCCTACTTAACAACCTTTTCAGATTATCCTCTCAAGAAAAAGCTGGGAGTCGAGGAGCCCGAACACTAGGAGACTCTGATAGATGGGAGCGTGAATCCCAAGGTGGACGCTTAGAGCGACACTTTCTTTGTTCTAGACTAGGATATTTATTTTGAACATTGTGAAGTCTAGTTTTTCTTTTGTTATTCCGTTGCGCTATGATAGTTAAATTTTTGGGATGTAAATGTCATAGTTGGGCATATTCTTTTAGATAATGCTGTAAATTTTATGGATGAAAAATGAAGTCGTATTTATTTATGGATCATATTAGTTCTCTCATGATGTAAATGGTTTTAGACAGTAATGTGGTCAATATTTATTCATAAATGGACCCGGTGTGGTCAATGTAGTATAATTGCACAGGTTGTGTTTTGGGTAGAGCTCCCCGTACAAAGGAGACTCTGCCCGAATTTTGTTAAATTAAGGACCCCCAATTTTTGGGGCGTTACAAGTTTGGTATCAGAGCCTAGGCTTTAGGTCTTATATGGGAGCTGTAGGTCATGGATTACCACTAGAGAGGTAGGATTAGGTTAAACAAAATTGTTGGTCTATATTTTATATAAGTCTTAGGCTTTAGATTAAAGCAATATTTAGGATGTCATGTACAGCAATGAAACTAAATTGTGAATTAATTTGTAGGATGGATGGAGGACGAGGACATGGACATGGATGTGGGCGTGGTTGTGGAGGTCAAACAAATCCACCCCCACCACCACCTCCCGACGCCATGAACGGCATCTACCAATCCTTAAGGGAGCTCACCACTCTAGTATAAAACCAGAATGGAAACAACAACAACCACAATGGGGGAGCTCATCCGCTAGCCCAAGTACTGGGCAACGGGGATGAGAATCGGAGAATGGTCGTTCTTCGAGAGTTTCTAAGACAACACCCACCCACTTTCCAAGGAAACTCCAATCCCTTGGATGCGGATAGATGGATCTGCCAAGTGAAGAAGATTTGTGACGGCATGGGTGTGGTCGATGACCTTAGGGTCAACTTGGCGACATATCTATTGGAGGAAGAGGCCGACCATTAGTGGGATTCCATAAAGAGAAAAAAGAACATTGATGCACTCATTTGGGAGGATTTCGACCAAATCTTCCAAGACAAGTATTTTTCGGAATCAATTAAAGACAGAATGAAGGCAAATTTTCTTGCTCTACGACAGGGCAGCATGACGGTGGCCGAGTATGAGAGGAGGTTTGATGAGCTATCCCGTTATGCTATGAAGTTTATATCTACTGAGGCCAGCAGGGCCAAGCGCTTTGAGTAGGGATTAAAGCCTGTTATTTAGGAGAAGTTGGTGGCCCTCAAGATCAAGGAGTGTGGGGATATGGTTGATCGAGCTGCAATTGTGGAAAGAGATATAGAGGACAGCCAGCAACGACAGAGCTTCGCGAGAAGAGGTCCAATCCGGACGGGTGCTAGTAGTAGCGAATTACAGAGAGCGGCACCATACCGACGACCAGACCAGGCAAGTGGACAGAGACTTCTGACAGCTGGAGGAGATGGAGTTGCTCAGACTAGAACAAGCACTGACCCGCGTCAATGCTTTGCATGCGGAGAGTTTGGGCACTTTAAACATAGATGTCCCTCGTTTTCCACAAGGACCAATCAAGCAACAGGGCAGGTACCAGCAAACAAGCCAACCCTACAAAGGCCAGCACAGCAAAGACTGTTACAAGCTCAAGCCCCCGGCGGCGCCAATCAAGGGAGAGTTTTTGCTTTGACTCAACTGGAGGAGGATGCTTCTAATGTCGTAGTGGAAGGTATTATGCTTTTTTATAACTCTTGGGCCCAAATCTTATTTGATCCCGGTGCTACACACTCATTCATACGTACTGCATATGTTTTTAATTTGGGATTAGGATTTGAGAAGCTAGAACATGCCCTTAATATTGACATGCCCACGGGAGAACGGTTGGATACAACAAGGGTGTGTAGAGGATGTGTGCTTCGCATTGGGGAGTAAGAGTTGGTTGTCGATTTGGTTGTGTTAGATATGAAGGGATACGACGTTATATTTAGGATGAACTTGTTGTCCGCTTTCCGTGCGGTGATGGATTGTTTTCACAAGTGAGTTTCCTTTCAACTATTGGGAGGAGTAGTTTTTACTTTCAAGAATGATCGCAATTCTTCTCATCCATTTCCCACGACGGGAAATAGATTCTTGAAAGCTAATTTGAGTTTATTGGCCAGCTTAATGGGAGATGATCGGGACAAATCCCAACCGAATGTAATATTGGTGGTGTCGGACTTTCTGGATGTTTTTCCCAATAAATTACCTAGGTTACCCCCACAACGAGAGATTGAGTTCAAGATTGATCTCTATCCAGGAATCAAACTCATATCCATTGCTCCTTATCGGATGGCACCTTTGGAGTTGAAGGAGCTAAGGAAGTAATTAGACCATTGTTGGCTATTGGGTTTATCCGTTTGAGTACTTCACCTTGGGGAGCCCCGGTCCTCTTTGTGAAGAAGCATGATGAGACACTTCGGTTATGTATGGATTATCGAAGGTTAAATCGAGTAATAGTGAAGAACAAATATCCCTTGCCAAGGATTGACGATTTAGTCGATCAGTTGAGGGGTTCCAAGTATTATTCCAAGATTGATCTTCGCACTGGGTACCATTAACTGCGGATCAAGGAAGAGAATATTCCCAAGACAGCTTTTCGTACCCGATATGGTCATTTTGACTATACGATGATGCCATTCAAACTGACTAATGCACTTGCAGCCTTCATGGATTTGATGCACAGGGTATTTCGGCCATACCTCGATCAGTTTGTCATTGTTTTTATTGATAACATATTGATCTATTCACAGACCCGAGAGGAACATGCACGCTATCTCTCGATTGTGTTACAAATATTGAGAGAGCATAAGTTGTATGCCAAGATGAGCAAATGCGAGTTTTGGATGAGGGAAGTAAAATTCCTGGGTCATGTAGTGTCCGAACCAGGGGTAGCTGTTGATCCTGCAAAGATTGGAGCAGTGATGAAATGGGAACCACCTAAGAATGTGACAAATGTAGTTTCTTGGGGTTAGCCTGCTATTATCGTAGGTTTGTGGAAGGGTTTTCAAAGCTTGCGATGCAGATGACTCGCCTCACAAGGAAGGGAGAAAAATTTGTGTGGACTCAAGCGTGTGAACTAGCCTTTAGCACCTTGACGGAGAGGTTGACGACGGCACCTGTTCTCATTATTCTGAGTAGTGGGGAAGGATATGATGTGTACACCGATGCTTTACTATCAGGCTTGGGATGTGTGCTAATGCAGGGAGGCAAGGTTGTTGCTTATGGTTCGAGACAATTAAAGGTTCATGAGCATAATTATCCCACTCATGACTTGAAGCTTGCCGCTGTGGTTTTTGCTCTCAAGCTGTGGAGGTGTTACTTGTATAGGAAAAAGTTTCAAGTGTTCTTGGATCATAAAAGCCTCAACTATGTGTTCACACAGAAAAATTTGAATCTTTGGCAGAGAAGGTGGGTTGAGTATCTAGAAGATTATGATTTCACACTCAACTACCATCCGGGGAAGGCCAATGTAGTCGCCGATGCACTTAGCCAAAAGTCTTGCGGTGAACTCAATGTTCTTGCAAGTGAATGGAAGATGAGGGATGCCCTTGGAGACTATGATCTATGGGTTGGAGAAGATAGATCTCAGTCATGCCTATTCAACCTTGTGGCCCAACCTACCCTTCAACGTAGGGTTGTGGAATTGCAATGCTTAGATCCTAACTTAGCGTCGATTCGAGCTAAATTGGAGAATGGAGAAACAATGGAGGGTTGGTCTTTGAGAAATGGAGAACTGAGATATAGAGAGAAGCTATGTGTTCCCGATGATTCGTCCCTAAAGGAGGAGATACTTGGAGAATGTCATCGCTCTAAATTTGCTATCTACCCCGATAGCACAAAAATGTATAGGGACATGAAGCGCCAATATTGGTGGAAGGGAATGAAGAAGGATGTGGCAAGGTTCATAGCACGATGTGTGGTGTGCCAGCAGGTGAAGATCGAACATCAAAAGTTAGGAGAATTACTATAGTCTTTGCCTATCCCAGAGTGGAAGTGGGATCACATCACCATAGATTTTGTGTCGGGTTTATCACGAACGTCGCGCGGGCTTAATACAGTATGGGTTATAGTTGATAGACTCACCAAGTCCGCACATTTCTTGAGTGTGAAGACCATAGACACTCTAGAGACCTTGAGCAAGCTGTATATTCGCGAGATCGTGAGATTACATGGAGTTCAACTCTCTATCGTATCGGATCGTGATTCCCGTTTTGTGGCATAATTTTGGCAAAGTCTACAACAAGCTATGGGGACAGAATTGCATTTTAGCATCGTTTTTCATCCCCAAATGCATGGCCAATCTGAGAGGGTGATATAGATTTTGGAGGATATGCTCTGTGCTTGCGTATTGGACTTCAAGGGAAGTTGGAGTGACCATTTGCCATTGGTGGAATTTACGTACAACAACAGCTATCAGGCAAGTATTGGAATGGCTCCGTATGAAGCATTGTATGTAAGGTCATGTCGATCACCGACGTGTTGGTTAGAAGCAGGTGAAAGTAGCTTGTTCGGGCCAAAAATTGTTCGTAAAACTACGGAGAATATTCAACTCATCCGGGAGAGACTACGCACGGCACAAAGTAGACAGAAAAGCTATGCAGACAGAAAACGAAAACCATTGGAGTTCCAAGAAAGGGACTATGTTTTCCTCAAAGTGTCGTCTAAGAAGGGAGTTTTGAGATTCGGCAAGAAGGGAAAATTGGCTCCAAGGTACATCGGACCATTTGAAGTGATCAAAGCAGTGGGCAAAGCGGTGTATCAACTTCAGTTACCGGTTCAGTTGTCAGGGGTGCACAGCATGTTTCATGTGTCGATGTTGAGGAAGTGCCAGTCGAAGACCACACATGTGATAGATTTGGAAGATATCGAAGTTCAAGATGGAGCAACATATGAAGAACAACCGGTGAAGATTCTTGATATCAAAGAGAAGGTGCTCCGCAACAAAGTCATCCAACTAGTGAAGGTTTTGTGGCAACACCATGGAGTGGACGAAGCTACTTGGGAACCGGAGCTAGAAATGCGAGAGAAGTACCCGCACTTGTTCGCTACTTGAGGTAAGTTTCGAGGATGAAACTTTCTTAAAGGGGGGTAAATTGTAAACCCCCACATGTTTATATTAATATAGTAATGTACTTGTTTAGTGAAACCGTATATATGTAATAACGTAAGAATAAATCATATATATTGAAACCGTAAGAATAAATACTAGAGAGGCAAATTGATTGTGAAATTTAAATTTTTTTTTTTACGTGTTTAAGGTTGATAAGGGTAACAAAGTAAAAATATTAATTTTTTTTGGTCAAAATAATATTAACCTTGAACCTGGGAGGTCTGAGAAACTTATGATAGCCATTTAGCACATATAGTGGTTCGGAGGAATAAAATAGTAATTTTAGTGTTTCAAGTGTAAATTTATTTTAGTTTTGAAACAAATCATAAACCTAAATGTTTTTAGGTTAAAATAACATTAAAAATGAATCCGGAACATCGAAAAACCTTAGGGTAGTCATGTGGATCACATTGGAGATTCTTAGTGGCAAAACCGTAATTTTGGAGAAAACCAAATCAGCCTATGAACAGTAACATTGAGATTTGGCTGACCTTATAACACCATTTCATCCCATTTTCCTTCATTTCTTTCACTCCACTCTCACCCCACACCTCTTGGAACCTTAGAGAAAGATTAAGGGAGAAAGAAAAGGGAAGAAAGAGGTCACTAGAGCTTGAGTTCTTACTTGAAATTTTGATTCAAGGTAGGGGTTTTCTTTCATCCTTGTTCATTAAGGTTAGGGTATTTATATATGTATTTTTTTTCCTCTAAATGTTATGTATATGATATGAAATCATCCTCTCTTAATCTTTTTTTTTTTTGCAAAGATTACATGTTTTGAACAAAGTCAGGGTTGAATACCCATGAAATCTCTTTTCTTGCTTTAAAACCCTAGTTTTTGGTGAGTGATGGATTTTCTTCTTAAATTCTTCCTTTATTATTGATTTCGAAACTATAGTGCTTTGTGTTGAGTAATAAAATTATGTTTGTTGTGATCTCTTGTATTTTTCTTAATTGGTTATTGGAATTGTCACAAGATAAATTTGGGAATTTTTGAGATATACTTGTAAATTGAGAAATTGAGTTTGGTATTGTATCTCTTATGAGTGTGGGATGACCATGGGTGGCCTTTGACAAGATATCGTAGACTGGATAGACGTTCTTCATACTCCGTGTGGGTTTGAACTTTTCCTACCACTCGTAGTGGGGTTAGTGCTTTGGTAAGACTAAACCGCTATTTGCCCATGGGTATCGAGGCGGAGGGTTAGTATACTAATGCCTGGGTTGGATACGTCACTGCCATTGGTATGGTATACGCCCTTCCTAAAAGTTGGATATCTTTGAGAATATTTGGGTGTGTGTGTGTGGGCTAGATGTTACTCAATGCGTTGATTCATGTGGATGCCTTACATCATAGTTGAGATACATGTATATATTGTTGTGAAATGTTCAAGTTATGAGTTTTCGTTTATTCTACCAGAAATGGTTTCTACAAGAATCTTGGGAAGTATGAGATTCCGCAAAAACTTGTGAGAAACGGTTTATGGTCAAATGGATTATTAATTGTATATTGAGTTCTTTTATTCTTTAAATTATTGTTGTTACTTAAACTTGAGATCTGTTTCAAATGTCCCTGTTTTCTTCAAAAGTTATATATGTTATTTGTAAAATGAGACCAACTATTTTATATGCTTTTCTAAACCTCGTTCAGATTTAGAATAATTTTCCTACAGAGCTTCGTGTTCACCCCCTTACTTAACAACCTTTTCAGATTATCCTCTTGAGGAAAAGCTAGGAGTCGAGGAGCCAGAACACTGGGAGACTCCGATAGACGGGAGTGTGAATCCCGAGGTGGACGCTTAGAGCGATACTTTCTTTGTTCTAGACTAGGGTATTTATTTTGAATATTGTGAAGTCTAGTTTTTCTTTTGTTACTCCGTTGTGCTATGATAGTTAAATTTTTAGGATGTAAATGTCATGGCTGGGTATATTCTTTTGGATAATGTTATAAATTTTATGGATGAAAAATGAAGTCTTATTTATTTATGGATCATATTAGTGCTCTCATGATGTAAATGGTTTTAGACAGTAATGTGGTCAATATGTATTCATAAATAGACCCGGTGTGGTCAATGTAGTATAATTACACAGGTTGTATTTTGGGTAGAGCTCCCCGTACAAAGGAGACTCTGTCCGAATTTTGTTAAATTAAGGACCCCCAATTTTTGGGGCGTTATAGTCATTGAATATCACATTCAAGCTTTTTGAGTTCCACTCTGTAGGCTCATACTCGGTTTTGTACCAAGTCTTTAGGGGTTTTGGTCTAGTCACCAAATCCCTACCCTCAAAAGTAAGGACGGTAGGTGAACACCAACCCTCTGATACTAACAACCACAAACACTCGTCTATTGATTTTAGAAAAGTCCTCATTTGACCCTTCCAATATGCATAATTAGACCCATCAAAAAGTGGTGGTCTTGAAATTGAACCTCCTTCCTTTTCAGAATCTATCAGTGACTAACCGATAGTCAGAACAATTCTCAATTCGCAAAACTAGGTCAAGGTAGGCAACAACAAACTATGCCTATGTGCAGTTCATTGGTAACCTTGCTCTATAACTAATTGGGGAATACAGGGAAGTATATAAAGGATCTTCCCACATAATGAAACACGTGGAACTACATTGATGACCTAGAGGTGGGGTGAATAGTTAATTAATATGTGTGACGCCCCTAAAATCGGGGGTCCCATTGATCATCCATCAACCCGCGAAAATACCCATGAGTGCCGCATAATCCGACACCACGTTAATTAATGTCCCTTTAACTGGAATTATAGCCCACACGTGTAACCCATGTGTGTTTTATCATTTAACTTAACCGTGGTTCACAGTACCACAAATCATGCCACTTTATTGTCCAAACACATCATTGAAACAAAAGGGATCAAAGACCAAGAGCATAGCACTTTTAGTTTTAAAATTTCAAAATTTTGGAGACAGTACCGGTACGGTTTGCTCTCTAGACAAACAGTACTACTACTCGATACCGATACTCTTCACCCTCTACATAGACAGTAGCGGTACATTCTGTTCAATTCTGCCCACTTCTCCTATTTCTGATTTCCAATCCATTTCAAATCATCTCATTTTCATCTAAAACATGCATAATAGAGTTTTTCACATAAAACCTATTATGTACAAAGTCTGTTACAAAACCATTCCATACATTTACATGTCAAATAGAATTTTAACAAAAGTTTTACTCAAATGTGAGCCGTCCGCCGGAGTATGTCCCGCACCTGAAATGTTTCCCGTATAGGGTGAGCCAATGCCCAGTAGAATACTTTCTACAGAGGGTACTCCCTAACCTAAGTGCATATGAATGTATATATGCAACAATACACAATTATTTAACCATATAATCATTCCAATCAATAATATATGTATTCCATGTTGGAATTTACCATGCCATGTCATGAATGAAATGAGATTCACTCCCGCATTTCAACGCCGAGCCTTTCCCGGCTCCTCAACAAATGCAAATGCCAATTTATATAAAATCGAGCCCTTCTAGCTCCCGCCATTTATATTATCCTTTAAATGGTTATTTAAAATCTCCGGGTCTTTATTTGGGCTGGATATTTATGGACTTACACCAACGGTACCCAACCAACACAGAATTCATGGACTTACACCAACGGTACCCAACCAGCATGGAATTCATGGACTTTCACCAATGGTTCCGCCTACACCGACACACTTCATGGGCTCTTATACCAACGGAGTGCGTATCCAATTACCGGGCCTCTCACCCGAAGGATAGTCTAGCCCTTCTTGCTACCACGACTCAATTTTCCTTTCATGCATTCATGAGACTCAATCGAATCTTCAGTCCAACTTTCCCGAGCCCACCCATCAATTACTAAATATGATCTTTGATTAAACCATGCACCCACACTCATGCTTATGGAAGTGTTTCCCCCGTGCATATAAAATATAGTGCACCATTGCAGTATTCATGTTATGCTCTATATGTAATGAATGTCAATTGAGCAATTTAACCACATATCTCCACATATGTCATGAAAATCTATAGCAATTACATATAATTACCATAAATCAACATAATGCTAATATATTTACAATATATAGCAATTCATTCATCCTCAACAAATTTCACAAGCTTGTTATACATAACCCATGTTATAACAACTTAATTTTCACTTAGGCAATTTGCAAAATACCTTAAAGAACAATTCATGTTATCACACAAGAATTTTCACCTCATTCACAAAGTATAATATAAAACATATAGCATGCCCAAAAACATTAAGTTCCAAGGAAATCACATAAGTAATTTCCTATGCCAACATAACTAAGAATTGGTCTAGGCCAAATTCCATACCCATTTCCTCTATTTCCATAACCATAGTCAAGTGACCTAGGTTATTCTATACCCTTACCCCATTCATAATATGCCCTAGGTAAGAAAAGTGAACCAAAGTAGGAGAAACCCTACCTCTTGGAATGTAATACGAAGAAAGAAAGCTTCTAGGCACCTCCCTAGTCCCAAAAATCTTGATTTCCCAAAATCACCTCTTTTAATTTTCGGTGAAATCCCTCATTCTTGATACGTACGCGTAGCCCTCGTCGCGTAGACCAACTTTAATTCTTGGTTCAATGAACTCCAACCGACGGAACTCCTTGGACCGCAAGAAAAAAGCTTGTAATCTTGTTTTTTCTTTTCCCCCTTCTTCCAACGTGTGAACTAGCCAACAAGAGAGAGTGAAAAATATCTGATTTTCAGATATTTTACTTCTATTTATACTTTTTATTTGTGCGGTCCACATTGCCGCACACGTTTATTACTTTTGGGTCTTTTTTTAACCCGAAACAACTTAATTAATTCCCGAATTAAGTTCAAATTAATTTTATTTGAAATTTTATTCAATTATAAGGAATTTTATAATTTCTTTTTTTGGGGACGTTTATTAAGTCATTCGTCACCCAGATCGTTTGGTAAAACGTGTAAAATTTGACTATCTCAAAATTCGATGAAATTTGACATGACAACTCGATTTCATGATACGAATTCAATGGTGAGGTCCGTTGTTTCATCCGAGCTCTAAAAAAATACTGATTTTTAACCCACATTATAGTGGCAAATTATCATTTTTTTCTTTCTCCAAAAAAGTTTAAATTTACCTGGGTTTCACATTCTTCCCCCCTAAAAGAATTTTGTTCCCGAAATTCATACACGCATGCACATAGAATCACATGCATATGCAACAATCCTATAACACTAAATGACTATTAGGGTGTACCTCCATCCTCAAATAAGAAGGGATAATTGGTACAGATAGTGTTTTCACGTTCCCACGTCACCTCCTCCACTCCTCGGTACTACCACAGCACCTTCACTAGCCTCACGGTCTTGCCTTGCAAAATCTAATCCCAACTATCCATGATGCACACTGGTCCCTCTTTGAATGTCCTATCTGTATCAACAACAAGCTCACCCCAATCCACCACATGATTCGGATCAGGGGTGTATTTTCGAGGCATGGAAACATGAAATACCGCATGAACACCCAATAGATTCGGTGGTAACGCCAATCGATAAGCCACTGTACCAACACTCTCAAGTACCTCGAAGGGCCCGAGAAGACACTTTCGTATCAATTCCACCTTCTCCGAGGTGTCTCTAACCAAGTCTGGACCCGTAGAGGGTCTCTCTCCCACCTCCGTCCAACAAATCAAAGATCAACATAGCCTCCCATATAATGCCTCATAGGGTGCCATCTGTATGCTTGCCTAGTAACTGTTGTTATAAGCAAACTCTACTAAGGGTAAATGATCTTTCCAGCTACCCCTGAGATCTAGGACGCATGCCTGCGGCATATCCTCTAATATCTGGATAGTCCTCTCAGACTGACCGTCTGTTTGGGGAAGAAAAGCAATGCTCATCATCAATTGTGTCTCTATGGCTTGCTGAAAACTCTCCCAAAAATGAGCCGTAAACCTAGGATCCTTTTCTGATACTATAGACATGGGCACCCCATGCAACAGGACAATCTTTCGTATATACAACTTGCAGAATTCCTCCAGAGTGAAGGTCATCCGCACTGCCAAAAAGTGTGCCGACTTCGTAAGCCGGTCCACAATCACCTACACCGTGTCATGTCCCCGCGATGTCCGTGGCAAGTGAGTCACAAAATTTATCGTGATATGCTCCCACTTTCACTTAGCTACCTCCAAGGGCTAGAGTAATCCCACTGGTCTCTGGTGCTCAGCCTTAACCTGCTGACACATGAGACATCGTCTGACAAAGTCTCCAACGTCTCTCTTCATTCCGTTTTAATAATACTGGCGACGAAGATCATGGTACATCTTCGTGCCACCTGGATGCACAGCAAATCAGGAACAATGAAACTCTCTAAGAATCTCCTCTCTGAGTTTTATAGACTTGGGAACCACAATCCTTCCCCTAAACCGAAGACTACCATCCGAGTGAATGGCCTAGCCCTCGTCACCTATACCTAACCATACCCGTTCTCCGATGGATGATAACTCTGTATTCTGTCCCTGAGACTCAATCACTCTACTCAGTAGGGAAGGTGTAGCCACCAAACTCCCCAAAGTACCCTGAGTTTGATCTCTATAGTGTAGCCCGAACTGTCCCACAGTCTCAAGCATCTGCCACTCCCAAGAAGCTACACTAGTCAAGACTCCCCTTGACTTCCGGCTGAGTGCATCAGCCACCACATTTGCCTTACCGGAATGGTAATGCAAAGTGAAGTCGTAATCCTCCAGAAACTCCATCCACCTGCGTTGCCTCATGTTAAGGTCCCGCTGTGTAAAGATGTATTTTAGACTTTTGTGGTCCGAAAACACCTCGAACTATTCACCATATAGATAATGGCGCCAAGCCTTCAAGGCAAAGACAATGACCGCTAATTCCATATCGTGTGTGGGATAATTCTGCTCATGATTCTTTAACTGCCAAGAACCATAAGCCACCACCCTCCCGGACTGCATCAATACACAACCAAGTCCGTCCTTTGAAGCATCACAATACACTGTGTACCTCTGTCCCTTTTTTGGAACTATCATAATAGGAGATGATGTAAGCCTCCTCTTCAACTCCTGGAATGTCTTCTTTCAAGTATCATTCCACTCAAACTTGACCTCTTTTCGGGTCAACTTGGTCATAGGAGCAGCTAATCGAGAGAATTCCTCAATGAACCTCCTGTAGTACCCAGCCAATCCTAAGAAACTGCGCATCTTGAAGACTGACTTTGGCCTCTCCCAATTCATAACTGCTTCAACCTTCTCCGAGTCCACTGTTACACCTGAAGCCGACACCACATGTCCCAAAAATTTGACCTTCGTAAGCCAAAATTCTCACTTGCTGAACTCGACGTACAACTGATGATCTCTTAACCTCTGGAGAACAACCCTCAAGTGACCCTCATGCTCCTCCTCAGTCTTGGAGTAGATCAAGATGTCGTCAACAAAGACTAGAACAAACTAATCTAGGTAGAGTTGAAATGCCCTATGCATCAGATCCATGAATGCCGTCGGGGCATTCGTCAATCCGAATGGCATTACTATAAACTCGAAATGCCCGTACCATATTCTGAACGCCATCATAGGAATATCTGCCTCCCTAATCCTCAACTGATGGTAACTGGTGCAGAGATCTATCTTGGAGTAGACCTGTGCCCCTCTCAATTGATCAAACAAATCATCAATCCACGGTAAAGGGTATCTATTCTTGATAGTAACCCTATTCAACTGTCGATAATCTATGCAAAGTCGAAGGGTCTTGTCCTTCTTCTTGGCAAACAACACCGGAACGCCCCAAGGTGAAGTGTTCGATCTAATGAAGCCCTTGTCCAACAATTCCTGCAACTGGACCTTGAGTTCTTGCAACTTAGCTGGCGCCATCCTATAGAAATGGGCGATGTACCTGGATGCAACTCAATGTTGAAGTCTACATCTCTATGTGGAGGTAATTCCGGTAGTTCATCCGAAAAAATATCCTCAGACTCACATATAACCCGAGGTAGACCCAACCCCTATCTTGCCTTGTCCTCTAGGGTAAGGCTTGCTAGCCCACCCATCAACTGCCCGTGCCATCTAGAGTTATACACGGCTTGGGGTAAAATAACTTGCTTTTCTCCTTGGAACTTGAAGCAAACACCTTCCGGCATATATGCAGTGACCCTCTTCCGATCACAATCAATAACAACTCGATGTTCCGTCAACCAATCCATTCTGAGGATAACATTGAACTCCGACATGTCCATCACCCTACGGTCCACAGTGAGTAAAATCCCCGAGATCTCTAACTCACAGTCCTAACATATCTGATCAACTCTCACTCTAGCTCCTAGGGGAGAACTTACATGCAATGGATTTTCCAAGGTTTCAACCTCTAAGCCCAAGTCTTTCACACATGATGCCGCAATAAATGAACGCGATGTACCAGAATCAAATAACACTCTGGCCCATAAGCGAGAGAGTAGAAATGTACCTTGTATCACCGACTTATCTATTGGCACAGTCTGTGACATCATGGCATAGACACGCCCCTAGGTCCTTGAAGTACCGACTTGTGAGCCCTGTCCTCGGCCTCAACCTATGCCCTGGCCTATCTGGCCTACTTGCGAAGTCCCCGCACGTGAAGTAGTAGGACCTTATGTAGCCCCCTAAAACTGATACTGGCTCCCCTAGCCCATTATAGGGTAGTGAGGAGCAAAGTGTGTCTGTGGCTGCCCCACCGACAACTGTGACTAAGATAAGCCATAGCCTTGAGATCCCTACCTCTTGGGATAATCCCGCTTCATGTGACCAGGCTGATGGCAGTGGAAACATATCTTCTGCCATGCCTGATAGGTAGTCCTGTAATTTCCCCCACCTTGAGAAGATCGACCCTAGCCTTGGCCTTGATAACCACGACCCTACCGCTATAGACCCTAGGGAGTAAAGGTCATATGTCTCTTTCCCGAGCTAGAAGAAGAGGATTGACCCTCCTTCTTCTTATCTTTCACACCTGCCACCCGGATGTTCCGTACATTCTCTACCTCTCTCTCAATGCCCATAGCAGTCGCGACCATCGAGTCCAAGTCTTGCAGAAAAAGACCCACAATTTTGCCTCGAATGGACAACTTTAAGTGATCCTCAAACTTCCTCACCTTGGTCATATCCGTGGCCACATAATCGTCGGTGAAACGTGCTAATTCCGTAAACTTAGTCACGTATTCCATTACCAACATCGTTCCTTGTCTCAAGTCTAAAAACTCCTGGGCCTTTGCATGTCTAGCAGCCGCCGGGAAATACTTTCCCAAGAAGAGCTCCTTAAACTCTACCCAAGTCATAGCCTCCAATTTCTTGAATTTTTTCACCCAATCCCACCACAATTGTGATTCTCCCTCCCCCTGAAATGTTATTAGGGTTATCTTGGTGGCGTCGGAGGTGATCTCCATAGCCCTCAATACTTTATCTACTTGTCGGAACTAATGGTCAACCACCATAGGATCCATCCCTCCCATGAAGAGCGAAGGCTGATGTGCCTTGAACTTCTAGAGGTTGCTTAAGCCTCCTTGTCCCCCACTTGCACCAGTCTGTGCAATAGTGGTCGTCGTACCAATAGTCTCCACTACGACTTGTTGGTCAAAAGCCGGTGATAGTTGGTTATTGTTCCGTCCACCCCGACGTCCCCTTCCTCTAATTTCCATCTACACACATGCCAGATAGCCATAGAGCATTTATTTAGAATCCCATGATAGGGACAAAACTTGTAACATTGAGATTTATCTCCTTGTTTCACTAGTGGAGTCTATGCCACCCACTAGTAGACATTTATATCTTAAACTATCTCGTTCATTTCTTTTCCGACTCCTAAGGTTATGTTTTCTAACCCTAGTGTCTCTTTCCATATACATTTTACCATGCATATCATCCACATAATCACATAGCACGTAATCATGTAACAAAATGTAAGCACATAAGATGAAATGTACAATGCATGTAATGGTCTAACCCAATGCCCATCAAGCCCTAGGTAATTCATATACCGATGCTCTGATACCAAGCTGTGATGCACCTAAAACTGGGGGGTCCCGTTGATCATCCATCAACCCGCGAAAATACTCGTGAGTGCTGCATAATCCGACACCACGTTAATTAATGTCCCTTAAACCGAAATTGTAGCCCACACGGGTAACCCGTGTGTGTTTTATCATTTAATTTAACCGTGGTTCATAGTACCACAAATCATGTCACTTTATTATCCAAACACATCATTGAAACCAAAGGGATCAAAGACCAAGAGCATAGCACTTTTAGTTTTAAACTTTCAAAATTTGGGAGACAGCACCGGTACTATGTACCGGTACAGTTTGCTCTCTGGACAAACAATACTGTTACTAGGTACTGGTACTCTTCACCCTCTAGACAATTAGTTTCGATTCTCGATACTGGTATGCTCTGTCCTCGGGACAGATTGTACCAATACATTCTGTTTAGTTCTGCCCACTTCTCTTATTTTCGATTTTCAATCCATTTCAAATCATCTCATTTTCATCTAAAACATGCATAATAGAGTTTTTCACATAAAACCTATTATGTACAAAGTCCATTACAAAACTATTCCATACATTTACATGTCAAATAGAATTTTAACAAAAGTTTTACACAAAACTTGTATTCAAAAGCCACAAGCCAGTTTTTATTCACCCAAGAGGCCCCGAATGTGAGCCGTCCACTGGAGTATGTCTCGCACCTAAAATGTTTCCCGTATAAGGTGAGCCAATGCCCAGTAAAATACTTCCTAAAGAGGCTACTCCCCAACCTAAGTGCATATGAATGTATACATGCAACAATACACAATTATTTAACCATGTAATCATTCCAATCAAGAATATATGTATTTCATGTTGGAATTTACTATGTCATGCCATGAATGAAATGAGATTCACTCCCGCATTTTAACCCTGAGCCTTTCCCGGTTCCTCAACACATGCAAATGCTAATGTATATAAAATAGAGCCCTTCTAGCTCCCGCCATTTATATTATCCTTTAAATGGCTATTTAAAATCTCTGGGTCTTTATTTGGGGTGGATATTTATGGACTTACACCAACGGTACCCAACCAACACAGAATTCATGGACTTCCACCAACGGTTCCACGTACACCGACATATTTCATGGGATCTTATACCAACGGAGTGTGTATCCAATCACCGGGTCTCTCACCCGAGGGCTAGTCTAGCCTTTCTTGTTACCCCAACCCAATTTTGGTTTCATGCATTCATGAGACTCAGTCGGATCTTCAGTCCAACTTTCTCGAGCCCACCCATCAATCACCAAATATGATGTTTGATTCAACCATGCACCCACACACCCACACTCATGCTTATGGATGTGTTTTCCCCATGCATATACAGTGTAGTGCACCATTGCAATATCCATGTTATGCTTTATATGTAATGAATATCAATTGAGCAATTTAACTACATATCTCCACATATGTCATGGAAATCTATAGCAATTGCATATAATTACCATAAATCAACATAATGCTAATATATTTACAATTCATTCATCCTCAACAAATTTCACAAGCTTGTTATACATAATCCATGTTATAACAACTTAATTTCCACTTAGGCAATTTGCAAAATACCTTAAAGAACAATTCATGTTATCACACAAGAATTTCCACCTCATTCACAAGGTATAATATAAAACATATAGCATGCCCAAAAACATCAAGTTCAAGTAAATCACATAAGTAATTTCCTATGCCAACATAACTAAGAATTGGTCTAGGCCAAATTCCATACCCATTTCCTCTATTTCCATAACCATATTCAAGTGACCTAGGTTATTCTATACCCTTACCCCATTCATAATATGCCCTAGGTAAGAAAGTGAACCAAAGTAGGAGAAACCCTACCTCTTGGAGCGTAATACAAAGGAAGAAAGCTTCTAGGCACCTCCCTAGCCCCAAAAAACTTGATTTCCCAAAATTACCTCTTAGAATTTTCGGTGAAATCCCTCATTCTTGGTACGTACGCGTAGCTCTTGTCGTATAGACCAACTTTAATTCTTGGTTCAATGAACTCCGACCGACGGAACTCCTTGGATTGAAAGAAGAAAGCTTGTAATCTTGTTTTTTCTTTTCCCCCTTCTTCCAACGTGTGAACCAGACGACGAGAGGGAGTGAAAAATATCTTATTTTCAGATATTTTACTCCTATTTATACTTTTTGTTTGTGCGATCCACATTGCCCTGCACGTTTTTTACTTTTGGTCCGTTTTTAATCCGAAATGACTTAATTAATTCCTGGTTTAAGTTCAAATTATTTTTATTTGAAATTTTATTTAATTATAAGAAAATTTTATAATTTTTATTTTTGGGGACGTTTGTTATGTCATTCGTCACCCAGATTGTCATGTAAAACATGTAAAATTTGACTATATCGAAATTCGATAAAATTTGACATGGCAACTAGATTTCACGATACAAATTCAACGGTGAGGTCCGTTGTATCATCCGAGCTCTAGAAAAATAATGATTTTAAACCCGCATTATAATGGTAAATTACCATTTTGCCCTTTCTCAAAAAAAGTTCAAGTTTACCCGGGTTTCAGAATATGTCCCGAACAGACAAACACCTAATTTTACCCTATCCATCACAATTACAAAATCAATTAAGGAATTAATCAATTAAGCAAGAATTAATCAATTAAGCACATTTGAACCCCCTTTTCCTTAACAAGAGCTATCCACCTTGTGAATGGATGCAATGAATGTGTTTATAAACAACCCAACAATTCAATCCACTCCAACGATCCCTCCAACAAGCTGACCTTCATAAAACCACAATTGATGGAGAAAATTGAATAATGCAATCAAAGAGTTAATTCATCAAACAAATAGTGTATGCAATTGCAATTGTGTGTTGGTGTAGGTGTGCAAAATTAAAGCAATAATAAGAACATCCACATCACAACCAATTTTATGTAAAAACCCTCTAAGGAAAAATCACGGAACCAATCCTAGTTCACCTAGCCTAATCCACTAAACTCAAAGTCAATTATAAGGATATAAGTATATCTCAACCAATACACCCATTAGATGCTTTCTTACTTGTCCAATTTACTCATTAGATGCTTTCTTACGTGTCATTCTTTCCTCTGAATACACCCACCAAAGCCTTGAGTAGCTTCACTTGGACGTGCTCTCTTTGGAGGAAACTCACTCAATCATGCAGAGACTTCTTTTCTTCCTCTAGCCCACATATTTGAGCCTTAGACTTTACTAAGTCCATATGAAGTTCTTCTCTTATCTTTTTCACTTGAGTTAACTTGACCACTCAAGGAAAGCATCTTCTTTCATTGTTTGAGGAATTGTACATACAATTGATCATATACATCATGTATATCCTCAAAACACTCTTCATCCTCCACACTTGTAGGGATTTCTTCCTCCAAGTCTTCTACCTTTATAGTAGGACTTGCTTCAATTTCACTAGTAGAAATTTATTTAGGGAGAGAAGAGATGGACCCTACAAAGGTCATAAAATTCTCTTCATCATCTTGAGAAGAGGGGTCATCACTCGATATTGACTCACTTTCACTATGGCCTTCATAGCTCTCCTATTTTCTTTGGGCATATCTTTCTTGATTTGATTCGGGCATTCTTAAGCTATGTGTCAAAATCTTTGATGTGACGCCCCTAAAATCGGGGGTCCCGTTGACTTCCCATCAACCCGCGAAAATACCCGTGATTGTCACATACCCCGACATCACGTTTATCACATCCCTGTAACCAGGATTACAACCCATGCATGGATCATTGTTTCCTTTAATTCATTTAATCCCATTGAGGTTTAACATGCCCCAAATGTATCTCATTTAAGGTCCATTTGAGTCATTGGAACCAAAGAACACATAGCCCAAAAGCATGGCAATGTATTCTTAAAATTTCAGATTTTTGAAAAACCTTTCGGAAGTTTTTGCTCATTGGAAAAGTTCTTCCGGAAGGTTTTATAGACCTTTTGGAAGGTTTTGTCTACTGGAATTCAATTTACACTAACCTTCCGGAAGGTTTTCTTCAACCTTCTGGAAGGTTTTGCCCAGAATTTTATGCCTCTTCAATTTTTCATTTCCAATCCACTCAAAACCTTTCCAAAACCATTCCAAACATGTATAATAATATTTTCTACATTATACATGATCCATACAAGTTCTATTACAATTAATTCCATACAATTACAAGCCCATTTACACAATTACATGCTCAAAATAGAATTTTACAATTGTTTTACAAAAAACTGGTCTTTAAAAGCCACAACCCGGCTTTTCTTCACTCTCAAGACCCCCAATGTGTGTCCTCCCTCGGTATGAGCCCCACACCTGAAATGTGTCCCGTATAGGGTGAGCCACGCTCAGTAGAAAGTTTCCTACAGAGGCTACTCCCCACCTAGATGCATTTGCAACGGCCTCATGCAACAACACACAACCAATATCCATTCAAATGCAAGAATATGCAATTCGTGTTAGAATCGCCCATGTCATGCCATGAATGAAATAAGATTCACTCACGCACCACAACCCGAGCCTTCACCGGCCCTCACCACACTATGCAATGCAAGTGTAAAACCTTTGTCATTGATGAAAAACATCCAATAATCATTTTGAAATACAATTCATATGCTTTGAAAACCCTTCCATTGTTGGATGTTTCCCATTCAATGAACATTTTATACAACAAAACCATGTGTCTTTGTTGGGTATCGGATTCTGGAATCACACCGCTAGCTCCGTATACCATTACACTTTTCCAGAATTTCACCTCGGGGAAGTGTATGAACCAAGTGGCTGGGTTTTTCACCCAAGGCAGTGTCTAGCCCTACTTGCTATACCCGACACAAGTTTTTCTCATGCAACATGCGACTCCAAGGGATCTTCGATCCAACATCTCCGAATCTACATATCAATTACCAAGAGTTGTATTGATTACTTCATGCATACACACCCACACTCATGCCTAAGCCCATGAATGTGATGCAACCTCATGCCCAAAATGTAATGAATGTCATATGAGCAATATTAATCATATTCCATGGAATTTCATGTCATATGCACATAACTTCCATAATTCATCGTTATGCTCAATATACCAATAAGCATATGTCCACATATCATAACAACTCAAACATGTTATTTGCATCAAAATAACAACATACACTTATCTAAGGCATTTAATCAAACACCTTCAAAGCAAGGATATCATGTCATCACATAATATTGCCCACATACATCAAATATCATCAAGTACCAAGAAATGGTTCACATAACTCCCACAAATCATATTTAAGCTAGAGTTTAATTTAAGTCCTTCCTAGACTCATTTCCCATTTCCATAAGCATATATATATATATATATATAATTACATACTTCCAACCATCCATTAAGAGCATTCTAGGTTGGAAATCAACCCAAATAGGAGAACTCCCTACCTCTTGAAGCTTGAAATAGAAGATAGAAGCTCCCAAAGCCCCAAAAGCCTTGATTTCACAAGTCTCCCCTTTTTAGATCTTTGGTGAAAATCTTCGTTCTTGGTACGTAAGCGTAGCCCTTGTCGCGTAGACCAACTTTAATTCTTGGATCGACAGATTCCAATCGGCGAAACTCTGGGAATCGAAGGAGAAAAGCTTGAGATTTTTGTTTTCCCTCTTTTCTCTCTTCCAACGTGTGGTGTGCTGAACAAGTGGGGAGAATAGCAGGTTTACTAGGCTTTCCTTTCAATCTTGAGGACTCCACATTACTAGCCTTGAAGTATTTTTTAAAACTTCCATGAAATTAAGGCTAGGACCTCCTCTTCTCAAATTGAGCTTAAAACAATGCCTTTTGCTTTCTTAAGGGATGCAAAGTTCATCTCGAAAGTTAATATAGAACTAACTAGGTTTTTTACCGACACCGAATCCATGTTGACACTTGTTTCCAAGGATGTAACATTAGCATGAAACCTCTGAGGTAGAGATCTCAAGATTTTCCATTTGATGGATACATTATCAACCTTGGTACCTAATGCAAAAGATAAATTCACAATTTATCAAAATTTAGCATAACATTCACTAAATATTTCATCATCTTGCATCCTCAATGTCTCGAACTAAGAGGTGTACCGTTGGAGTTCCACCCAGATAATCCGATAGCAGTCTTCGATCAAGTCTTTGGGGATTTCACTTCAACAACTACTTCACCACCTTTGACTTGTGTGGTGGTAGTCAAAGGGCTCCAACTCCCTTGAACGGTCAACCACGCTCTCTCATTAATAGATTTAAGAAATGCTCTTATGCTAGCTTTCCAATATGGGAAGTTAGTTCCATCAAAGAGTGGTGTTCATGCAATTGACCCACCTTCTTTCTGAAAATCTATTAAAGACTAACTTGTAGTGATGATAGATTCCAAGAAAGAAAACTAGGCATGTAAGCAAAAATAAGGAATACCTACAAGTGTCCAAATGCTCAGGGCAACCACATTCTGATACCAATTGTTATTTCGGGAGGGGGAACCCGATGTGGATCTTCACTCATGATTATATATTTGGGGTTATAAACTTGCCTAGAGGGGGTCAATTAAATTTTTAATTTTACCTCAATTAATTACCAATAAAAACCTAGTTCAACCTCAATTACCTCTTCTCAATCAAATATAACAATTAATGATAAGAACCCCTTTTAATCAACACAACCCAACTTAACCATGACTATTAATTTTATTAATATTCACAATCAATCAATCATTCCAACAAATACATAGTGCGCCTGTGTGCTCACAATCACAAGTGTATATGCAAATAATCAATATTAACATAAGTGATTTGTTAATGTGAGAAACCCTCCTAAGAAAAACCACCAGGAAACACTCGGGGTTCACCAAAACTTAATCAACTACTCACAAAATCAACATACAAGTACTCAAACCTTATACCTCAAATAATATCATGGATAGATGCTCATTTCCTTGATGTCTCTTTGCCAAAGGCCCTTATTTGATGTCTTGCATAGTTTCACTTAGAGTCCCTACCGCACGGTTCATTTGGACCTCGAGCAATCATGGGCACGCCAACGATTCTCGATATGCACACGCCAATTCAGATCTTCAACTCCAATTTTGTGGTTGGGTAAAGTCTCTAGTGGTAGCCTTGGATCTCAGAAATCTAGGTTAGTGGTAGATGCTCTCTAGGTAGAAGATGTATTTTATCTCTTAGAAATCTCACAAAAGGCTTAACCTAGGTATGGGAGAGGCTTTCTCTATCTTTAGATCCGAAATAAGGGTAGTCTTTGTTAGAAAGAAAACTCAAATTCACAAACGATCGTTCGATCAGTGCAAGGGCGGTCATAGGGCGTTTGTCACTGGAATGAAAACAAGGTTCCAATATTGACTAAGGGAGTAGACCACTTAAGAGACCATTAGATTGCTCAAGCGAGCCTTGATCCCCCTCCATGGCCTTTACCTTTTTTTCTTTCCTAAGTTATAAGAAGACCTCTCTAGCGAAGGCTAGCGAGTATAGAGCAGTCCCTACTATTTTTTAAGCATAAAATCAAGCAAAACATTTGTCCTCTTGAGCACTAAAGAATGTTGCTCAAGAGGGGGCCTACTAATGACTCAATCTATATTTTCAAAACATAAAATGATTTAGAAAATATTTTTGACTTCAAAACACCTAGGAGCTATACACAGATTGATTGTAATTCTATTTAATCATAATCATCCTAAATTAAAATAACTAAGGGTTTATCTTAGGTGTCTAGGTAATTACTTTTGTTCTAAGTATGAAGGCATATACATTGTTTGAATAATATTGTTTTAACGCTTGATATTGTAATGCCCCAAAAACAACCCTGGAAGGCATTATCTTCTAAAATCATTCATACCATGGGAACAACTAATAAAATTCATAAATAACCGGGGGTCCTTAATGTAATAAAATTTAGGCAGAATCTCCTTTGTTCGGGGATCTCTACCCAAAACACAACATGTGCAATTATACTACATTGACCACATCAGGTCCATTTATCCCTAAAATATTTACAACATTATCCAAAATAATAAGCCTAAACCAGGCTACTACATCAAAAGAATTACATTTGAACTTAGCAGCAGAATAAATAAAATACTAGACTTTACATGATTGTACATAATCGTTCCTAATCTAACATAAAAATAAATGACATCTCTAGATGTCCCACTCGGGATCCAAATACCCCTCTAATGAAGCTTCTCCATGGCCTGGCTCGTTAGCACCGAGCTCTTCTTCTAGCTCATAATCTGTAAAATATTTAACTGTAGGGGGTGAGCATGAAGCTTTGCAAGGAAAATCCTCTCAAACTCGAACAAAGCTTAGAAAACAGATAAAAATCGATCGGTCTCATTTCGTAAATAACATATATCAATTTTGAAGGAAAAATAGAACATTTTAAATAGATCCCAAGTTTAAGCCGTAACAATAATCAAGTACAAGAGTAAAGTCAATCCCACCACAAATAACCATTTCAAAGAGTAATTATTCCCATAACAATTTTCAAGATAATCATATCCAAAAGATAACGTAATAAACAATAACCACAATGTATCTCAAGTCTGATGTAAGATAATCGCATAAATAAACACATAGAAAATATCCTGGCTCACACACACACAATTCTTCGCAAGGATATCAACTTCGGGAAGGGCGCCTACCGATGCATTGTCCCATACCAATGCATCGGCAATAACGAATTCAACCCAGGCATAGTATACTAATCCTCTGACATGACACCTGTGAGCTAATAGTGATTTGGTCCTTGCAAGGCACCAACCCACTACGAGTGGTAGGAAAAGTTCAAACCCGCACGGAGTAAGAACCACACACATCTACCCACTCTACGATACCCGGTCAACAGCCACCCATGGTCATTCAAACACCTCTATGAGATACAATCACCAACAATTTCTCAACAAAAGTTCATAATTTTCAAAAACCCCAAATTCCATAGGTATTTCTCAAATCACATTAAATCTCAAAAATCCCCAATTTTCTCCCGTATGATTCCAATAGAACAATTTAAGAAAAATATCCAAGAGATCATCAAACATATATTTTTATTATTCAAACAAAGCACTAGGGTTTTGAAATCAAGAATTAAGGAATATCAATAAGAAAAATCTCTATATCTTAAAAGAAATAAGGGTTTTGAGATTTCAAGGATTTCATGGCTATCAAACCATAACTTCATTCCAAACATGATAGTGTTTGCAAGAGTATCAAGAAATAATGATTTCATAACATATATCTAAGATTTAGAAGCAACATATACATAGATATAAACTCTAGCCTCAATATAGGAGAATGAGAAGAAATTTCTACCTTGAATCAAAGTTCCAAACCAAAATCCAAGCTTTAGAACCTTTCTTCTTCCCTTTTCTTTTTCCTTTTTCTTCTGCTATGGTTCTAAGAGGTTTGGGGTGAGAAATGTGGGAAAAAAAAATGGAAGAAAATGGCTAAAATCTGTGTTTTAAACACAGCAGTCCGCGACAGTTACTGTTCACAGGTTGATTTTTGGGTTTTCTCCAAAATTATGATTTTGCCACTAAAAATCTCAAATTTGATCCATATGACTACCTTAAGATTTTTCGACTTTCCGGATTCATTTTTAATGTTATTTTAACCTAAAACATTTATTTTTATGATTTATTTCAAAACTAAAATAAATTTACACTCGAACATTAAAATTACTATTTTATTCCTCCTTAGTATTTATTCTTATGGTTTCAATATATATGGTTTATTCTTACGTCATTACATATATAAGAATCACTAAACAAGTACATTACTATATTAATATAAAAATATGAGAGTTTACACCTTCCAAGTCTAAGAAGAAAGCACAACACTTTACTATCCAAAGAACACCATAGTACAGATTTTTTTATCAACTTTGGAGAATAAACTGATTTGACTCAGGTAATTCTAGTATGTGTGTCCTATATGGTTGGAAAGATATACAAGTTAGGGTTCTAACAAAAATAACGGTGCACAATTTGAACTTTTCAACAAAGAGTTATGATCAAATTGGTGAAAGGTAGTCTGTCAGACTGCTTGGTTCTTCTATACTTGTTTGGAGCCTAAATATACTTATTATTCTTATATTTTGATTTAGGATGTAAATAGAGACGTTAAATGAAAAACGAAGCTAATTTGACGATTGTTGATAGTTTAGAAATGTGGGGGTTTAGAATCCACCCCCCTAAAAGAAAGTTTCGTCCTCGAAACTTAATCATCGAGTTAGTCAATCTAATTCTAATTGACCACAAGTTCTCAATCCCTTAAGCATGAAATCCAAGATCATAATAGAACATCATATTCTATATTTTAAATCCATCCTTTCAACTTGTACCGTCACTACACTAAGTTTACCTTCATTCAATACTTTTGATTATTCTTTATACTCAATAATTTCATGTGATTGTCTAAACTAATCCCATGTCATGCATAATTGCTAGATCTTCAACTTATTTCCTATTCATCAGATATTACTTCTCTTTTGAATGTACCAATCATTTTTTAAAATCTCATGTTTGTTTTTTTTTTTTTACATGTTGCTTATCCATAAGCATTTCACAACAACCAAATTCAATTTCACCAATGGGATTACTCATCATTCCTATACCCAAATTAAGTTATAATCCAAAACTTAGTAATGCCATTATGATAAGATCTACAACGATTCCTTAAATAGATGTATCATTCTTAATGACTTTGTTTCTCACTAGACTAGAGAAATTCACAATATTTGAAATCTAACAATAATTTCAATTCATAACCACACACTTGTCCTTCAATTATAGTTTCTAAAATGTGTACACTAACGATTCATCTAATCCATTCAGATGGAATTTTAGTAATTAACTAACTATAATACTTAGGCTAAGGGTCAAGTTATATCTAAATTTCTAACATTGAGCTAGAATCAATAAACCATGTAATCAATCCTTGGGGGTTTTCATTAACATCACAACTCTTTTCATGATACCTATACTTTCGAATTCCTAGGATATAGTCTAGTACAATATATATCTTGTAATATACTAAAATGTGAAGATAAACTATCAAGGATCCCAAAATATTTCTCAATTCTCTATCACCAGATTTCTTATGATATAATCAAAACTAGAACAAGACTCTCAATGATTCACTTAATGTTCTTCAATTTAATTACATTAGTCATCATAGCCTTACCAATTATTCATAATCCCATGATAATAACGATTTGCTAATTAGTAGGATAACCATAGTCATCTATCCCAAAAATTACATAAAGTTTCTACACTCATGATGAAAGTCAATCTTCATAGGTATCATTATTGATTCCTCAAATTACATCCTTTCAATTATCACTATTAACTATTTAGTTTGAATCTTCAATACTTATATTAACAATCCTCAGGTATAACTAATCATACATATCTTAACAAAGTACTAAAAGAGACAAGAAAAAGAACTTCATATTCCCCCAACACAACTCCAATAACATTAAAAGATTTTACGGAACAATATAGGTTCATATCAAACTTTAGATATTATTCTTTATTTTAATACTTGTCTGCTATATATAACCTCTTGCTTTTAAACCTCTATAATCTTTAATCATACAATATATAGGGTCAAATGTAACTACTATAATTTAGTCAGGC
This sequence comes from Ilex paraguariensis, assembly GCA_963454935.2. Taxonomy (NCBI): domain Eukaryota; kingdom Viridiplantae; phylum Streptophyta; class Magnoliopsida; order Aquifoliales; family Aquifoliaceae; genus Ilex; species Ilex paraguariensis. Next base: position 44,941 of record CAUOFW020000800.1, on the reverse strand, counting down.
CTCCTAGATTTCCTTTCTACATGTCTAAGAGTTAGTTTCTATAACTCGACCTCAAATTTTCAATCAAAATTTGTAAATACAAATAAACTATTAACTCCACCCTCAACCAAGAGATTTTTTTTTTATTGTTAATACTATAAAGAGTATAAGTGTAGTGAACTAAGCCCACCGCGAAATAAGATTACCTAAGTATATCTTCCTCAATGAGTATCCAACTTATGACCCTTCTAATCCATTAATACTTTCAAAATAATTTCAATCAATACTCCGTAATATTTTCAAACTAATATTGGGAACCGCAAGTAGGTGGTTATGAAACAAACCTCCTATATATTTAAGATCTATAACCACAATTCCTATCATTATTCCAAAAATAGGCTCCCGTTTGAGGTTACTTCACCATATTCCTTCAATTGATCGTATTTGAGAATTATACTACCTCATACCCATCTCCAATGCAGATAATGTCACTTGCATAAAGATCCATACCTAACATCATTCATTAACTAAAACCAAATTACCATTCGTCTCCTAGAATCATCTATAACGACATGATATAAAACTAGTATATCCATCAAAATTTTCTTCAATTTCTCTAAGCTAACTAATCCCTGAATTCGAACAAATAATTAATCCCTAAGTTAACTAAGAAACCATTCATACATATCTTATAAACATATAACTTCAATCAAATTAAAACCTAAAGTTTCTTCACCCTAAACTACTACTTCAGTGATAGTCCACAACCTACAGCTCCCATGTAAGACTTAATTCCTAAGCTCTGATATCAAACTTGTAACACCCCAAAAATCACCCTGGAAGGCATTACCTTCTAAAATCATTCATACCATGGGGAACAACTAATAAAATCCATAAATAACTGGAGGTCCTTAATTTAATAAAATTCGGACAGAATCTCCTTTGTTCGGGGATCTCTACCCAAAATACAACCTGTGCAATTATACTACACTGACCACATCGGGTCCATTTATCCCTAAAATATTTACAACATTATCCAAAATAATAAGCCTAAACCAGGCTACTACATCAAAGAATTACATTTGAACTTAGCAGCGGAATAAATAAAATACTAGACTTTACATGATTGTACATAATCGTTCCTAATCTAACACAAAAATAAACGACATCTCTAGATGTCCCACTCGGGATCCAAATACCCCTCTAATGAAGCTTCTCCATGGCCTAGCTCGTTAGCACCGAGCTCTTCTTCTAGCTCATAATCTGTAAAATATTTAACTGTAGGGGGTGAGCACGAAGTTTTGTAGGAAAAATCCTCTCAAACTCGAACAAGGTTTAGAAAACAGATAAAAATCGGTCGGTCTCATTTCGTAAATAACATATATCAATTTTGAAGGAAAAATAGGACATTTTAAATAGATCCCAAGCTTAAGCCGTAACAATAATCAAGTACAAGAGTAAAGTCAATCCCACCACAAATAACCATTTCAAAGAGTAATTATTCTCATAACAATTTTCAAGATAATCATATCCAAAAGATAACCCAATAAACAATAACTACACTATATCTCAAGTCTGATGTAAGATAATCGCATAAATAAACACATAGAGAATATCCTGGCCCACACACACACAATTCTTCGCAAGGATATCAACTTCGGGAAGGGCGCCTACCGATGCATTATCCCATACCAATGTATCGACAATAACGAATCCAACCCAGGCATAGTATACTAATCATCTGACACGGCACTCATGAGCTAATAGTGATTTGGTCCTTGCAAGGCACCAACCCACTACGAATGGTAGGAAAAGTTCAAACCCGCACGGAGTAAGAACCACAAACATCTACCCACTCTACGATACCCGGTCAACGGCCACCCATGGTCATTCAAACACCTCTATGAGATACAATCACCAACAATTTCTCAACAAAAGTTCATAATTTTCAAAAACCCCAAATTCCATAGGTATTTCTCAAATCACATTAAATCTCAAAAATTCCCAATTTTCTCCCGTATGATTCCAATAGAACAATTTAAGAAAAATATGCAAGAGATCATCAAACATATATTTTTATTGTTCAAACAAAGCACTAGGGTTTTGAAATCAAGAATTAAGGAATATCAATAAGAAAAATCTCTATTTCTTAAAAGAAATAAGGGTTTTGAGATTTCAAGGTTTTCATGGCTATCAAACCATAACTTCATTCCAAACATGATAATATTTGCAAGAGTATCAAGAAATAATGATTTCATAACATATATCTAAGATTTAGAAGCAACATATACATAGATATAAACTCTAGCCTCAATATAGGAGAATGAGAAGAAATTCCTACCTTGAATCAAAGTTCCAAACCAAAACCCAAGCTTTAGAGCCTTTCTTCTTCCCTTTTCTTTTTCCCTTTTTCTTCTGTTATGGTTCTAAGAGGTTTGGGGTGAGAAATGTGGGGAAAAAAATGGAAGAAAATGGCTGAAATCTGTGTTTTAAACACAGCAATCTGCGACAGTTATTGTTCATAGGTTGATTTTTGGATTTTCTCTAAAATTACGACTTTGCCACTAAAAATCTCAAATTTGATCCATATGATTACCTTAAGGTTTTTCAACATTCCGGATTCATTTTTAATGTTATTTTAACCTAAAAATATTTATTTTTATGATTTATTTCAAAACTAAAATAAATTTACACTCGAAACATTAAAATTACTATTTTATTCCTCTTTAGTATTTATTTTTATGGTTTCAATATATATGGTTTATTCTTACGTCATTACATATATAAGAATTACTAAACAAGTACATTACTATATTAATATAAACATGTGAGGGTTTACACCTTCCAAGTCTAAGAAGAAAGCACAACACTTTACTATCCAAGGAACACCACAGTATAGATTTTTTTTATCAACTTCGGAGAATAAATTGATTTAACTCAGGTAGTTCTAGTATGTGTGACCTATATGGTTGGAAAGATATACGAGTTAGGGTTCTAACAAAAATAATAGTGCACAATTTGGATTTTCCAACAAAGAGTTATGATCAAATTGGTAAAAGGTAGTCTGTCGGACTTCTTGGTTCTTCTATACTTGTTTGGAACCTAAATATACTTATTATTCTTATATTTTGATTTAGGATGTAAATAGAGATGTTAAATGCAAAACGAAACTAATTGGAGGATTGTTGATAGTTTATAAATGTGGGGGTTTACAGATCTCCTCCCTTCAATGATACTTTCAAATCTTTAACTTGATAGCATCATGAACATGAAAAATGTTAGATTTACAATGGATTCTATGAAATTAATCAATTATAAAATGTGATCTAACATAGAGATCCCCTAACATTTATAAGGCACTACACATATACTCCCTCTATTTAATGGTTGTTAAAAACCTTTGCAAAAAGTGTTGGTGTGAGTCATAAAAATTCATCCATTTCCATAATGGGTAGGGCTATTCCCACCACAAATATTCATTCCCACCCCATTTAATTTTTTATTATCAAACTACTAAATTTATTCTTTCTATACTCACCTCATTAATAACTAAACTCACTCTATATTATATACACTCCTTTAATAAATAAGTCCACCTTATATCTTTTCACAATTAGGGTTTCATTTATTATGTTATCTCATAAACTCACTAAATCACTTTTTTAATATGGAATTTCTCTAATGAGATACATGTTGTGTTTTTATATCTTTGTTAAGTTTAATAATTTTTTATTTAAAATTTATATGTGTGTTTATATATATATAAATTATACATACATAAATATATGTAGTCATTATATGGAGTGCAAAACAAATGGATTTATGTTTTACTAATTAGAGGAGACCCTTGAATAGAGTTGTTCGTTGGATACTAGAAACACTAATTATTCAAAATCTTCAACTGTACTAGGTAAGCAACCCACTAGATGAACTAAACATGTCATTTTGGCCTCTGTTTGTAATTACTTCTCCAACTTCTCCAGCCATTGAATAGTTAATATATTCCCTTGTTCAAAACAAGAAAAAGAAAAAGAAAAAGAAAAAAAGATATAGCCTTTGCAAATTAGTAAGCTTGTTTTGTTTTTTATATTTCTTCATTCGTTTTCTTGATTTTTCTTTTTTGTTTTCTTTTGTTCGTTGATAGATTTTTCTTTCTTATTGTATTTTCTTACTTGTTAAAGGGGTCTATATAACAAGTGCTATACTTAGTCACTAATGAGATAAGTATAGAAAAAATTGATTTAATAATTTGATAATAAGAAATTAAATAGGATGATAATGTTTATATGTGGGAGGTGGAAATTGCCTCACCTTTCCAAAATTAAATTTTTTCAACTAAACAATGTAATTACATAAATTATACCAAATTTATTTCCTAATTTAATTTACAAGATTTATTTTCCTTGCAATTAATTACCATTTTGATAATTAATTACACCCTTAAACATTTATTGCCTGAGTTAACCTGCTACTATATTTAAACTTAAATACACCCACACCTCAGAATCAATTCCATTAATTCCATCGAGGCAAATTGAGCTCATAGAGTGATCCTTGTGCTATCTTCCATGGCCATTTCCCATTTCTTGCCCTAATCATAAAAAGACCGATCTAACGTAGGCAAGTGAGAATAAATCGGTCTCAATAGATTTGTAAGCATAAAACCATATGAAAACTTGTCCTCTTGAGCATTAAAGGGTGTTGCGCAAAGATGTGTCCAAGTGTGACTCAAACTATGTTTTCAAAACTCATAAATGGTTTAGAAAATCCTTTCTTTTAAAACCAATTATGAATCATAATCGTATTGCTTCCAATTCTATTTTTATCCTAATCAACCTACATTAAAAATAACTAAGCGTTCATCTTATGTGTCTAGGTTATTACCTTGTCCTATGCATGAAGGTGCATATGGAGGTTGAAAGATATTGCTTTGACGCTTAATATCTTCTCTTCAATGATGCTTTCGGATCTTGAACTTGATAACATCGTGACCATACAATAGGTTGAGATTTATAATGGACTTTACAAAATAAGCCAATTACAAATATAATCTAACAGAGTCCCTCTGTGGGAAACATCCAAGTTGTCCGAAGCCTTTTAGGGGATCTTGCAATTGTAGATCCTCCTGAACTCAATAGGTGAGACAGAATTAAATATCGCATTCAAGCCTTTAGAGTTTCACCCCACAGATTCATACTCAATTTTTGTCCAAGTGCTTAGGGGTTTAGGTCCAGTCCCCGTGCCGGTCCCCTTGTTAGTTCTCATAGTCGAAGGGGCCCAACCTTCCAACACTGACAACTAAACATGCTCGTCTATTGATCTAATAAAATTCCTCATTTGAGACTTCTAATATGCATAATTAGCTCCATTGAAGAGTGGTGGTCTCAAAACTGAACTACCTTTTGAGAATCCATTAATAACCGACTAGTAGTTAAAACGAAACTCAAACCAACCAAAACTAGGTTAAGTAAGCAACAAACAAGATATGTCTACAATGTGCCTAATTGCAATTCAAGGGCAACCACACCTTGATACCAATTGAAATTTCCTCCTCCTAGACATAAGGATCTTACCACACAATTATACACATGGAATCGCTACAAACTAGAGGGGGTGAATAGGTTGATTAAAAATTAGAAGCTTGAACAAACACCAAATTATAACTCCTTTTACCTACTTCACAAACAACCTGATATGTTGATTTGATTTGTCAATTAAATTGTTGAACTCCTTTTACCTACTTCACAAACAACCTGATATGTGAATGGCTGCAACAATATGTCAATCAATCACCACCAATATAATCCACAACAACAATGATCCCTCCAACAAGCCAATCTCCACAAAACCTAATTCATTAATTGAATGAAACAGTTAAAGTGTCAATTCACCAAAAATAGCGTGTGCAATTGCAAATGTTCGTGCATGTGTGTATGCAAAATTAAAGCAATAATAAGAACATTCACAACACAAGAAATTTTTATACAGAAATCCTCTGGAGAAAAACCGCAAAATCAACACCCGTGTCATCTAGCCTAATCCACTTTCCAAAGTCAATTACAAGGATTCGAGTCTTATATTTCATCAAACAGCATTTTTCTGAAATCAAGGAGCATTGTTTTGAGGAAGGCAAAGTGTGGTTTTATATTGGATAGAAGTTGCTGGCCAAGATATTATTTTTGGTGAAAATGGGATGGTCTTTCAAACTTCTAAAATGTATTCTAGACTGCGGGCCCTCCCATTTATTTTGAGTGGAAGAATGGGTATTCATTACCTGCTACCCCCAAACCAATTCGCCTATGGTAAGATGCTCTGATCCTTGTCAATCTCTCCTCCAAATATGACCCACCGAAGTTTTGAGTAGCTTCACTTGGGCGAGCTCACCGCATTGGATCGTAGAGGTCTCAAGCAATCTTCAAAGATCCTATCCCAAGATTCTCGGTATGCACACAACAATGTGGGTTTTTGTAGAACACTAACCATGATCTTTTTCTACAATGTGTGAAGTTGAATTGGAAGAATCAAGATGATTTGGCCTTTGGATCTTAGGGATATAAGGTTATTCTTGGCCCTCTAAAAATTTAGGAGGATGAATTTTATCTCCTAAGAGTGTTACCTTAGCTTGGAATGGCTTACCCTATTTATATCCTTGAAATTTGAGTAGACTTGGGGAGTAAGAAAATATAAATTCATAAAGGAGTGCTCGAGCTATCAAAGAGCGATGGGAAGGTTGTTGGTACTATAATGAGAAAAGGATTCAATTTAGTCAAGTAGAGCAAGGGTCATTCGAGTAGTCTAAGGACCGCTCAAGCCGTCTACAGGCTACTCGAGTGGCCTAAGAGGAGTCAAAGGGCGGTCTCCACGGCCCAACTTGTCAGCCTTTGTCCAAATTTTTCGTAATTGTTTAGAGATCGCTCTAGCAGAAGGAAAACGAGCAGAGGGAAGTCCTTGTTGGTTTTTAACCTAGAAACCAATAAAAAAACTTAACCTATTGAGCTTTAAAAAGTGTTCCTCAAATAGGATTCGATACATGACTTTTTCTATTTTTTCAAATTTTCATGCTTAGAAAAAAAAATCATGAAAAGCCTAAGAGTCATTCACGGATAATTCTAAATCCAATTCCACTAACCTAATTAGTCAAAGTCTAAAAATAAACTAAGAGTTCTTAGGTGTCTAGGTCATTACCTTATTTTATGCTCTTTAAGGTACATTGGAGATCACTCGATTCAGCTCTAAAGCTAGATCTCCTTCATTCATTGAAACTTTTGAAGCTTGATTTTTGAAGCATCATGACTATTGATTTATCCATTTACTCAAAAGGATTTGTGCATTGATTTGAGGTCAATTAAACTAAAATTGATTAATCAATTTGTAATTGTGATAATTAGGTCTAATTGGGCAAATATACCACAACAAGTGTGAAAGACCTATTCACCCCTTCTAGGTTGCACTAGGCTCGACTTCACGTGTATCATCTTGTCGGGAAAGATCTTAACACTCTCATTTGAATCCAATCATATTCATTTGACTTGAACTTCAAATTCTATCAAATTCGGATATGAAAAAGTGAAAATATCTACTAGATATCCGGATCAAATTTAGATATGAGTTTTTAAGTCGAATTTGGTTTGATGGAAATTTAATCTCTTGACAAGCCCATTGTTAGGTTTTAGTTAGTGCATTGTCGAGAGCTAATCAACCCACACTCAACTTGTTTAACGAAGTATTTTACATTTTTTGACACAAACCAAACCTATAATTCTCTAATTCTAGGAAGATTTATACAATAATTGACCAAAAAGAAAATAACAAAAAAATAACAAAACATTTCTCCATACAATACCAGTTAAAACTGGTTTATCATGTCATGGAATTATTTGTAATTAAAATTAAGCATATACATTTATTATTATTCTTTACAAGTATTATTTTCGGGTTTCAGGTTCGTATCGACAATTAATCAACTTTTAACTCACTAACTTTAGATCTAATTTGCATCGTATCAACACATCATATGAAAACTTACCATCCTTAATAAACCAAACTAAATCTTATGTCTCAATCATGAGATCAATTATGACTTTATCTTAATCATTCATTTCGGTCGTGCATTATATGCTGACTTAAATTAAATATTTTCATATATTTTTTTATTATTTCATTCAATGTCAAACTTACCATCCTTAATCAAGATAGAAAAATACAGTAATGTAAAGTGGCATCTTTACGGAGTAATGGAAAATAATAAGTAGAAAGTATTCTTAGTGTTATCGAATGAATAGACTCCAATCACAATCAGAACAAAAATGACCTAGAATCAGATATAGGAAACCACTAGAAATTTAATTGGAAATAATACGACGAAAAATTCAAACGATCATTCCTGGCTCTCCTATTAATGTTTGTGTTGTGCAACCTGGTTAATGTGCAATAGATAACAGTTCCCTTAGTGCTAAATTGCTAATTGATGGCTGGAGAGGATAAGGGCCCGAAGAGATCACAGATGACCTCCAGATCCAGGCGTGCTGTAATCTGAAGATGGCTTACTGACATATGGGCAAGTGCTCATCACCCTGTTTGCACATAAGAAGCATATTGTTAGCTGATAAGTGAAAGATCTCAACACATTAGGAAATCAATTGAGCAGCATGGTATCAATTTAATCAGTATCAAAGCTCAATGGTTAGGTTTGACTCAGGTTTCACAATAGACCAATGAAAGGTATACATTCAATTACAAAGCTGGAATGTGTATAAGATGAAGTGCATCTGAAGACAAGGCTGGATAGACTCTCCTTAAGGGCAAACCCTGGAACATAGTATGGAGGGATTGAGATGACTCTTCTCACAAAAACTTTATTGAAATCACCAAGGGATTAACTTACCAAATTACAAGAGCTAAAACCAGTGCCCCCAGTTCAACTGGAAGGCTTGTCTCGTTCCACTAGGAAAATAGAAAACATACGTATATAAACATCTGGAGTGGCTGGTCCCATTCAGTCCAAGCAGCCAATCACTAGGCTGCTGCAAAATGGTTGAGTGAGACTTTACACAAACATCTTTCCTTGGAAAACAATTTTTCTAATTTGTTTAAAGATGCACATAATAGCACACACCTGGACTGAAAAACCAACCATACTAGTTTACAGTAGTTTCCAAAAGGAGTGCATTAAAACCAAATCCCTAGTGACAAGATGTGGAATACTAATAATACAGCAAGAATGGAGTTCAGTTAAAACCAGAGTCGTAAATAAGAACAGCTAATCCTACGAAACAATGAGACATTCTGTAGGAAATGACTACTCCGTTTAATTCCCAGCAAGAGGCATAAACCTATCTTTGACAAATTTCAGATATAACTGAGCACACTTCTAGAAGACTCATCACTAATGCAATGAAAGCCACCAGGAACGGAGGTTAGTATCTTGTGAACCTCTTAATGGTATGAACTCAACTGTCATAAATGCAGGTTCTAGGTTGGCAAATCCCAAACATAATACAGGTTGCAGTTTACTACATGGGATGAACTTGCAACTACAAAAAAAAAAAAATTTGGAGATATACCGTAGTTGCAAATTAGGGGGAAAACTTTTAGTTACCTCTCCTTGCGCTTCTCTAAAAATCGAGCCAACGATGCTTTGCGAGCCTGAGGCACAGCTGCAGAAATGAAAAGTCCATTATATAGATATCACACTATGAACTCATACAAGAATAACAAAACATGTGGCATAAATTTTTTGTAATATTGAAGAACTTTGCTTTGAAAAGCACAATGTTGTACCTGATTGAATGATAGTCGGAAGAACAGATCCCAGTGAACTGACTACTTTAGAATGCTCTGATTTGTTAGAAGAAAATGTCAGGGCTCCTATCGATTTTACTGTTGTTATTTCCTTGGTGCTACTGGTACCCTCAGCAAACTGAGAGCCAGAATGGGAGGATACAGAAATACGGCTTGAAAGACCCACACAAGGTGTTGTGCTATGGGACTGGCTCACAACAAAACCATCACTAAGAGAAGGCCTTGGCATCGCTGCCTGCACTTGTGTTGGTGGCACTATCATCTTAGGACTCACAGGTGGCCCGTTTCCAGCCAATAACATAATAGCTTGGGCCTGATTCAGAACAATGAAAAATTGCTCAAGAAAATTCCCAAAAAAAACTAAAACTAAAAAATATGAATAGGAAACAAATATAATGGTGAAAATAAAGAAGGAACTACCTTCTCAGCAGAGACGTCATCATAAACACACACCGAACCATTGTAAAAGATGGTCAATTGAGCAGGAGCCGAGGTCTTGGAAGCATTTCTGCAGTATAGATCAGTTTTAGCTCAGACTTTCTGTCATCTTGGAAGGAAAGTGATTCATTGCTTTCAGTAAATATCTAGATAAAACTGCAGATGCAAAATCATCTGGTAGGATACCTTAAATCAGTGGTACCAACAATGGAACTGTTGGGAACAACTGGAACAGGGGCACTAATTGGAACTCCTCCAAGAGGTTGTGGATTCACAGCAGAACCAATCAGATTTTGTCCAGCAGAAGTAATAAGTAAATGGTGACCAGGAGTACTCATAGCGACTGAAATCATTTGGGTTGTTATGTTGGCGACAGGAAGCACCCTGACTTCATGAGGCCGATGAACTGGCTGTGCATCAAAGGGTTTTGAAGCATAGGTTGACACCGTATAGTCGGTTACTGCTTGTTTCTCAAGACTCAAGTTTTTCTGAAAATTGAAAGAAACACAAACATCAAAAAGGTAGGTATCAGTAAATTACCAAAGCAACCCATACCGTAGCATACATCCAGTGAAAACAGAGCTTTTTCTTAATTTATGTTTTTTTCAATTCTTGGGGTTGCATTTAAAACTAAGCTTAAATATTTTGATCAAAGTTTAACATCAGAAATATATATGGAAGTTAACAAAATTTATCTAAACAAAAATTTATACTGCTACAATTTACATTACAAGTTGTATTTGTTTCTTTGAATGTGGACATGAGCTTGCAGGGGATTAAACAGAATCTTTGAAACAGGTGATAATAAGGGATAACAAACCTGCGCAACACCAGAGCATGGTTTGTGAATAGAGTCAAAAGCTTCTGTAGTTGTTATAGCCACCAATCCAGCTGATACAAAGGCATCATAACCAGTCTTTTTGGCCTTCTCTTCTTGAGCAGCCTTAAAAGATAAGATCCGAGGAAGGGCAGAAACCTTATTTGAGAATGACAACTGCATTGCTGAACTTCTCACCGGTGCTGCAAAATCAAAAGATGAGAAAATGATGTCAACTTAGTTGCATCAACCATTAGAATATCTTTTATAGCTGACATCTAATATAACAAGAAACACCAATCTTGAATTTTTAATCCTATAGATCACCAATGAGCTAAATACCTAAAAGATCAACAGCTAAACGTTGATTTGGTAAAGTGTAGGTTCAGAAACCGAAAGAAGATTCATTGGACGAACCTCCAAACCGTATGTTAATAGTAATAATCTCTATATGCTTCATGGCTAATTATATACTACTATTCTAACAGGGTCCAATTAAATAATTCAAAGTGCTCCGTCAGTGTAGCTGTTAAAGCGGGTGAACATGTTCATCAACTTAAAAAATTAATTATTGAGCATCTCATGCGCATTCACATAAAAATATATTATATATTCAACATTATTAAAATCAAAGCATATGGAACGCCAACCTGGTAAAAAATATTAAATATTACATTAAATCATTTGGGATTTCAAGGTCTGTATCTTATTTTAGGCCTCATATTTTAATTTTCTCTTTTTGGGTATTAGCATATAGTTTATTATCAATGCAGGTGACTTATGTGCAGGTACAACCGCCTTCAATTTAAATTTTATCTTAACCCACAGATTAACATACCGCTATTGAGGGGCAAGTTATCAATTTTGTTATTCAACTAATACAATATTACCCAATGAATACTCAGAGGGGCAGGGGCAGTCTCACATTAACCTCGTTGGTAGGACAAAGACGTGAGAAAAACCAAACCCATGTTTTACAACCAACCCAACACTGCAACCAACAAGAATGAATTGATACAATCCTCTATTTGGATGAAGTACGATAGCTTGAAATATCAGACTTCAAACAGAACATCACTAAAAAAAAATTATGTACAGTACATGTACAGACCCTCTGTTTGGCACCTGAGAAAACAGAATACAGAAAAGAAAAAACTTGGAATTTCATGAGTTGGGTTTACCACCGGCCTTCTAGGTCAGGGTTGGATTATGTCAGGAGTTCCAATCTCCTAGCTGTTTATCTGTCCAAAAAAAAAAAACAATTGATATGGATTTGGCCCGTAGAGACCCAAATAATGAGATTTCTCGAGGCCTGTTTTCATTGGTCGTCAATAAAAATTTAACAAAAAAAGCAACATCATCATGGTCCCAATTTATTTAATTTTTATCTTTGAGTTCTTTGAAATCCAACAATTTCTTTTTTTTCTACAATATTTCATTCGTTATTTAAAACGACGAAAATGGACTATCCTTGATAGGGCTTTGATGATTTTCATACCCAGTTCTTTTGATTTTAGAAAGTTGCTATAGTTTTCAATAATATATGCTCTTCATAATTATGTTAATCTAATTAACTCAAGACAAATCAAAACAATTATAGGACATAATAATATCACCTGAATCGTTGCATTCTTCAGTAGGTTCTCTTTTCGCAGTGGCCAATACATTCTTCGAAGTCAAGCCCATGACATTTCTCTCCATAGCAACCTCAACTCAACTCAACTCCACTAAACTCAACTCCAAAACAAATTCAACTTCACGTTCCAGACCACCCAGATGAAGAATCTATACCTTCTGTTGAAACCAGAAGGAGGACTAACATGTAAAAATTGACCAAGTAGAATCTTGGTTCGTTTGTGAACGAAAATAATTTGTTTGTAGTTTCTTTGCAGCTGGGAGAAAGTGGAAGCAAGCTTGAGAGAGAGAGAAAAAAACGCATTTAAATTTTAGTGCGAGAGGGTTTTGACTTTCTCCACTATCAAATCACGGCCCGACCGTGTCGAATGCCAATTTACATGAAGAGTCAAATATCTGAAATTAGTGAATACTCTTGTACCAGTTAGACAGTCTTTTTCAGACGGGATAGTTGTGGATATGGTATAAGTAATGAATGGATTTATAACATAAGTATTCGGATAGGAAAGGTTGCCCTACGGGCTGACCGCATGTATCGCTGTGTAACGGTCAATTTCGTACGTGACAATTGTGCCTGTCTGCAACTGTCTAAATTACAATTATACCAATGGTCAATCATTACATTCCAAGTGTGCAAAATATTAATTATGTACAATTTGAACTCATCTCACGAGGAATGGGGCATATCCTCTAAGGCAAGGGAAACACTTGGGGTGAAGGGTCTTGACAAGTCACTACGAGAGTGTGACCGCGGGAGGGTGATATCTACGGTGCCCCTTAGTGCACATGTAACCAAGATCATTCATTTCCTTTATAACAATCACGTTTCAATTTCTACAAATAGGCATTAATTAACTAGTAACCATCAGATCACGAGAGTATAACTAAAATATCATGAAATATAATCCAAAACAATCATCATTCATCATCTAATTAAAAGAAAATTTCAAAGTAACATAATTAAGTCATTCAAGGTTACATCCCAAACCTTAACATTCAACAAAATATTAAATAAAAATGATAGTATCAAATAACTAGAAATAAAACATTAATAACAATTCAAACATCCACAATTTTAAAACTAAAGCAAATAACATCTATTCACTCCTCCAAAGTAGGATCCACCACTTGATCTACTTCAATCTCCAAGTCCACATGTTCAACTAAGCTTAAGTCGAGGTGAGCAAAATAGTCCAAGAGGACTAATAAAGTTATATACTAAAAAAATTTTTTTTAATAAAACTCAGTTTATTATTTAATAAAAAAATTATATTTTCTATTGAGAATTTGTGTGGGTAAAATAGTTGCATTATATTAAATATATGATATGCATATGTGTTTTTATTTTACATTATAGATAATATAGTGTGTAAAATTTGACTTATACACATAAGATCAGGTTTTTGGATCCTTGTATGATATGAAGTTTCACAGTTTTAAATAGAATTGGACACACCATCAGTATCATTTGAATGCAATCTTCTGGCTTAGTCTGTCTTTAACATAGGAGATTGTCTTATGTCTCAGATTGTTCCACTATTACACTTTGTGTATTGAACCAGACCATTATTGAGGCTATTATCTTTGTATTGACTAATCCTAAGATATGTAATTGACACATGCATATAATGATTGTTACTTTAATTCATCAAAAGTGAGATTCATTTGAGTCAACAAATTTGGTTAATTGAGAGATGACATTATTTATATGGTGAAAATTAATTATTAAAAGAAATTACGTCTCGATATTTAAATGTGTTGATGATGTCCTCTTGAGAAAGTTCGTAAGTTTTATCCATGTCAAATCCTGTAGGTGAATTTAATTATCCGACATGACAAATAAGTTAAGTGATAAGATCTCAAGGATAAAAAGAAGTCAATTAAAATATAATTGTCAATAATTTAATTAATTGACGAACATTTGTAATCATAAACGTGTAAAGATTATTAAGTATATAATAATGAGGAGCTCGAAATAAAATTTTGAGATAAGACTCAGGAGATCAATAATATGTTTTTAGTGTACTAACTTATTATTAATAGATTGGAGGATGTTTGTTCTGAGTTAGACATAAGATTCCAAGGCCCATTGGAAGGGTCTATACTATAACCTATAAATAAACTCACTCCCTGATTCTCTCAGGCATAGATTTTAACTTCATGTTTAGAAGAGAGAGAGAGAGAGGAGAAGGAAGAAAATTAGAAAATTGCAACCCACACTATATTCAAATTGTGGCGTGGGAGAATATATGGTAAAAGATCATGATGTCCATCGTGCATGCTGTTCGATTTGTAGCTGCCTTCGTTCGTGTGAATCTTCTCTTCAAAGGTAAACTCTAATTCCATCTTGTAGGGTTAATAGACGAATAAATTTTTTGTAATCAATTATACGTGCTTGTCAATGGATCTTGGAATTGTCGTTCCAATAAGGACAACTTTCCAAAGCTAAACAAGGTATACAAAAATGTAGAAAATAGGTCAGTCTCAATTTAGAAAATGATTTATATAGATTTTGAAGTAAAATAAATGACATTTAATAATGATCTCAAGTTTACAATTCCATAAACCTTAAATACGAAACATAGTAGAATCATTAAACAAAATTATGTTTTAACAAAAATATATATTAATTGAGCAAATTGACTAGCATGAATCCACACATCAAATATATCTGGTTCACAAAACTCCACCTTCTCAAAAGCACACCATAGGGCAACAAAGTTTTTGAAAGCGCATATATTGATGCATTAACATTGACAAAATCTTCTTATGAATAAGATATTAACCTTCAACCTCGAACCCCCATGAATGAATAATGGTTTGGAACACTACAATGAACAAATCATAGTACAAGATACAAGAGATAATGTTCATACTTTTAAATAAAATTCATATGTACCACAAGCCATAATTCCACAATTCTCAAAATAGAGGAATACTTCCAATAAAACAACCAAGAGATCTTAAAAAGACATTCAAGTTAACCATAATCAAGATCTTGGGTTTTTCATCAAGAACATGAATTTTTGGATGTAAATCATATGTTTATTCAAGAAAACGATATATATGATTGAATAGAAATCAAAACTATTGTTTATCTATCATATAATTATGAATAGGAATAAAAAGATATCTATACATAACCCTAATCACCAATGAATATATATGTGGAAAAAACTCTACCTTAATCCATAGTTAATTGATCTTAATGCAATTGGATGTGATTCCTACGTATTAATCCTCCAAGATCTCACCCTTTTTCTTCTCTCCCAACTCCTCTTGGCTTCCTAGGATTGAAAAACTACTAAAATAATCCTAAAACATGTTGCTAGGGATTTATAGGGTGAAAAAATGTTCAGGCAACGGGGTCTAAAATTGCGCTTGTGTTCAAACATGGATTTTCCCATTCGAATGGAGCTTTTCTTGTTCGAACGGAGCTTACTCCAAATATCTCCTCCTTTTCTATTTAGGTTTTCTACATTAGATGATGTTTGAATGGCGGCTTTCCCTTTTGGATGGACCGTAAAAGCTTAGGACAAAAATGCTGAGATAATGTTAAATTTCTTCCTACCTAAATTCTCTTAAAAATGTGTTTTAACTTTAGAATACTTCCAAACTATGAATAAATCTCATATATGTCGAGAAAAGTTGAAAATTTAGAGGTAAGGAAGGTGAATGATGTGGTAAGTGTGTATCAGGAGGATCCTTGCTCTTTATGTGAATCGATTGAGCATTCCATGAAGGATTATCCAACCTTACTAGCTTATAAAGAAGTCCTCTACGAGCAAGTGAATGCCTTTAGTTAGACTTGTAAAACTCGGTAATTTTAAACTTTTATAAACAAGGGCAAAACGGTAATTTTATCGCTATAGTATGGGTTGAAAACTTAAATTTTTTTAGACCTCGGATGATGAAATGGATCTCACCGTTGAATTTTTCTCACAAAATCTAGTTACCACGTCAAATTTTATCAAATTTTGAGATAGTCAGATTTTTTACGTTTTACGAAACAGTCGAGTCTCAGGTGACCCAAAAACGGGATTTCTAATAAAATTTTAAAAGTTAAAAAATAATTTGAGGCAAATTAAAATAAAATTTATTTGAACTTGAGTCAGGGTGAAATTTAATCGTTTTGAGACAAAAACGAACCCGGTAAAAAGATGATGTGTGGCACAATGTGAGCCAAGTAAATGAAGGGTATAAATAGGGAGAAAAATTAGATTTTTCCCCCATTCTTACATCCAGCCATTAGCCGATAGAGAAGAGAGGGAAAAGGGAGAGCTCCTCCATCTTCTCTCTACGATCTATGATTCCACGGGCTTCAGATTCACTCGGTCCAAGAGGAAAAGTCATTCTCCTCGCCAAGGGCTACGCATACGCACCAAAAATGAGGATTTTCACCGAAGGTTGAAAAATGGAATTTTCGAAGGAGAAGATTCTAGTTAGGAGTGGGTTATTGGGAACTTCCTACAGTTATTCTTCACGCTTCAAGAGGTAGGGTTCCTTCCTACTTGGGTTTATTTTATAACCTAGAGTGTTATATGTAATGGGTTGACGGGAGGTCAACGAGACCCCACAGTTTTAGGGGGTCACATCTTGGTATCAGAGCCTAGGTATACGAGTTACCTAGGACTGAATGAGCATTGGGTTTAGACCATTGCATGCAATGTACATTTCATCTTATGTGTTTACATGGTGTTACATGATTATGTGCTATGTGATTACGTGAATGATATACATGGTAAAATGTGTATGGAAAAGGACACTAGGTTTAGAAAACATAACTTTGGGGGTCAAAAAAGAAATGAATGGAATAGTTCAAGGTAGAAATGTTTACTAGTGGGTGGTATAGACTCTACTAGAGGAATATGGAGAAAAATCTCAATGTTTCAAGTTTGGTCCCTGTCATGGGATACTAAATAAATGCTCTATCACTATCTGACATGTGTGTAGATGACAACTAGAGAAATGGGACGTCGGGGTGGATGGAACAACCAACCACCACTGAATTTTGACCAACAAGCCTTAGTGGAGGCTATTGGTACGGCGGCTGCTACCATAGCATAGGCTAGTGCTATGGTAGCCACTATTGCAGAGACTGGTGCAAGTGGGGGACAAGGAGGCTCAAGTAACCTCCAGAAGTTCAAAGCACACCAACCTCTGGTATTTCTGGGTGACCATTGGTTCCAGCAAGTCAATAAAGTGTTGAAGGCTATGTAGATCACCTCCGACGCCACCAAGATAACCCTAGCTACGTTTCAGTTGGAGGAAGAATCCCAATTGTGGTGGGATTAGGTGAAGGACTCCAAGAACTTGGAGACTATGACATGGGTAGAGTTCAAGGAGCTCTTCATAGGCAAGTACTTCCCGGCGGCTGCTAGACATACAAAGGCCGGGGAGTTTTTAGACTTGAAACAAGGAACTATGACGGTGATGGAATACGTGGCTAAGTTCACGGAATTAGCACGTTTTGCCGATAACTATGTGGCTACTGACATGGCCAAGGTGAGGAAGTTTGAGGATGGCTTGAAGCTGTCCATCCGAGGCAAGATTATGGGTCTTCTTCTGCAAGATTTGGACTCTATGGTCGCGACAACTATGGCTATTGAGAGAGAGATTGAGGATGTAAGGAGTATCTGAGAGTCGGGTGCCAAAGACAAGAAGAAGGAGGGCCAATTCTCTTCTTCTAGCTTAGGAAAGAGGTAGAGAACTCTTTCTCCATAGGGACAGAGCCGTGGCTATCAGGGCCAAGGGCAAGGTCGATCTTCCCAAGGCAGGAGAAGCCCGGGGACTACATATCAAGCGGGTTAGAGGACATGCTTCCATTGCCACCTATCGGGTCATATGAAGTGGGATTGTCCACAGAAGCAAGGAACCTAGAGTTATGGGATGTCTCAGTCCCAGTCATTGGTGGGGCAGCCATAGACACCCTACATTCCTCCCTATCCCACCATGGGCCCAGGAAGTCAGTACCAGTTCCAAGGTGCTACACATGCTCCTACCACTACACGAGTGGGGACTCTGCAAGTAGGCCAGATAGGCCAGGGCATGGGTCGAGGCCAAGGACAGGGCTCACAAGTCGGTACTTTGGGAACCCAGGGGCGTGTCTACGCCATGGTGCCACAAACTGAGCCGACAGATTCGTCGATGATATAGGGTACATTCTTACTATCTCGCTTATGGCCTAGAGTATTATTTGATTCTGGTACATCACATTCTTTTATTGTTGCATCATGTGTGAAAGACTTGAGCTTGGAGGTTGAGACCTTGGAAAAACCACTGCATTTGAGTTCTCCCCTAGGAGCTAGGGTGAGAGTTAATCAGATATGTCGGGATTGTGAGTTAGAGATTTCGGGGATTCTACTCATCGTAGACCTTAGGGTCATAGACATGTCAAAGTTTGATGTGATCCTCGAGATGGATTGGTTGGCGACACATCGGGGTTGTCATTGATTGTGATAGGAAGCAGGTAACTACTTATAAAATTGGGTGGTGTTTGTTTTAAGTTTCAAGGGAAAAAGCATGACGTTTTTCCCCAAGTCGTGTATGACTCTCGATGGCACTGGCAGTTGATGGGTTGGCTTGCGAGCCTTTCTTTGGAGAATGAGGTGAGACAGGAGTTGGGTCTACCTTGGATTATGTGTGAATATGAGGACATCTTTTTCGAATGAACTATCGGGATTACCTCCCCATAGGGATGTGGACTTCAACATTGAGTTACATCCAGGTACAACTCCTATTTCTATGACTCCGCATAGAAAGGCGTCAACCGAGTTGCAAGAACACAAGGTCCAGTTACAGGAGCTGTTGGACAAGGGGTTTATTAGACCGAGCACTTCAAATTGGGTGCTCCGGTGTTGTTTGCCAAGAAGAAGGACAAAACCCTTCGACTATGCTTAGATTATCGACAGTTGAATAGGGTTATTATCAAGAATAGATATATCTTGTCGAGGATTGATGACTTGTTTGATCAGCTGAGAGGGGCGCGAGTCTACTCCAAGATAGATCTCCACACCGACTACCATCAGTTGAGGATCAAGGAGGCTGATATCCCTAAGACGACGTTTTGGATGCGGTATGGGCATTTTGAGTTTACAGTGATGCCATTCGGATTGACGAATGCCTTGACGGCATTCATGGATCTCATGCATAGGGTGTTTCAACCCTATCTTGATCAGTTCGTCGTGGTTTTTGTTGACGACATCTTGATTTACTCCAAATCTGAGGAGGAGCATAAGAGTCACTTGAGTATTGTTTTTCAGATGTTGAGAGATCATCAGTTGTACGCCAAGTTCAGCAAATGTGAATTTTGGCTTACTAAGGTGAAAATTTTGGGACATGTAATGTAGGCTTCAGGTGTATCTGTGGACCCAAAAAAGGTGGAAGTAGTTATGACTTGGGAGAGACCGAAGTCAGTCTTTGAGATACGCAGTTTCTTGGGATTGGCGGGGTACTATAGGAGGTTCATTGAGGACTTCTCTCGATTATCTGCTCCTATGACCAAGTTGACCCGGAAGGAGGTCAAATTTGAGTGGAATGAGGCTTGTGAGAAGGCATTACAGGAGTTGAAGAGGAGGCTGACGTCAGCTCCTATTCTGATCGTTCCAGAAAGGGGACAGAGGTACACAGTTTATTATGGTGCCTCGAAGGATGGGCTTGGATGCGTTTTGATGCAAGCTGGGAGGGTGGTAGCTTATGGTTCTTGGCAGTTAAAGAATCACAAGTAGAATTACTCCACACACGATATGGAGTTGGCGGCCATTGTCTTTGCCTTGAAGGCTTGGCACCACTATTTATACGGTGAGCAGTTTCAGGTGTTTTCAGACCACAAAAGTCTGAAGTACATCTTTACACAATGGGACCTCAATATGAGGCAATGTAGGTGGATGGAGTTCCAGGAGGACTACGACTTCACTTTGCATTACCATCTCGGTAAGGCAAATGTGGTGGCTGATGCACTCAGTCGAAAGTCATGGGGAGTCTTGGCTAGTGTGGCTTCCCAGGAGTGGTAGATGCTTGAGACTGTGGGACAGTTCGGGCTACGATACATTGGACAGGCTCAGGGTGTTTTGGGAAATTTGGTGCCTACGCCTTCCCTACTGAGTAGAGTGATCGAGTCCCAGGGGCAGGATGCGAAGTTATCATCCATCAGGGACCGAGTATAGTTAGGGACATGTGATGAGGGTTAGACCATTCACTTGGATGGTAGTCTCCGGTTCAGGGGAAGGATTGTGGTTCCCCATTCGGTAGAACTTAGAGAGGAGATTCTTAGAGAGTTCCATTGTTCTTGATTTACTGTTCATCGAGGTGGCACAAAGATGTACCATGATCTTTGTCTCCAGTATTATTGGAGCAGGATGAAGAGAGACGTTGAAGATTTTGTTAGCCGATGTCTCACGTGTCAACAGGTCAAGGCTGAACACTAGAGGCCAACGGGATTACTCCAACCTTTAGAGGTGGCTGAGTGGAAGTGAGAGCATATTATGACAGATTTTATGACTCACTTACCACGGACATCATGGGGACATGACGTGGTGTGGGTGATTGTGGATCGGCTTACAAAGTTGGCACACTTTTTGGCTGTGCAGATGACCTTCACACTGGAGGAATTCTGTAGGTTGTACATACGGGAGATTGTCCAAGTGCATGGGGTACCCGTATCTATAGTATTGGATCGGGATCTCAGGTTCACGACTCATTTTTGGGAGAGTTTTCAGCAACCCATGGGGACATAGTTGATGATGAGCACTGCTTTTCATTCCCAGAAGGACGGTTAGTTAGAGAGGACTATCCAGACATTAGAGGACATGCTACGGGCATGCGTCCTAGATCTCAAGGGTAGCTAGGAAGATCATTTACCCTTGGTGGAGTTCACCTATAACAACAGTTATCAGGCGAGAATTTAGATGACACCCTATAAGGCACTTTATGGGAGGCCATGTCATTCTCCGGTCTATTGAACGGAGGTGGGAGAGAGAACCTCTACAGGTCCGAATTTGATTAGAGACACCTTAGAGAAGGTGGATTTGATACAGAAGTGTCTTCTTTCAGCTCAGAGCCGGCAGAAGAGCTATGCCGACAGACGGCGATGACCTCTAGAGTTTGAGGTGGGAGATCATGTCTTCTTGAAGGTGATGCCTAAAAGAGGAGTGGTCACGTTCGGCAAGCGGGAAAAACTATCGTTGAGGTATATCGGACCCTTCGAGGTACTCAAGAGGGTGGGTATAGTTGCTTACCGATTGACGTTACTGCCAAATCTCTCGGGTGTTCATGCGGTATTCCATGTCTCTATGCTCCGGAAATACACCCCGGATCCAACTCATATGGTGGATTGGGAAGAGCTTGTGGTTGATGCTGATGGGACCTTCGAGGAGGGACTGGTGCGAATCATGGATAGCCGAAAATAAGTTTTGTGAGGCAAGACTGTGCGGTTAGTGAAGGTGCTGTGGTAGCATCGACGAATGAAGGAGGCCACATAGGAGCATGAGGACACTATCCGTACCAACTATCCGTTCCTGTTTGAAGATGGAGGTACAAGTTTTATGATTTTACGTATAAAGTCATTATTGCAAATGCATGTGTTTGAATGTATATGTGTATGTGAATTTTAGGGATAAAATTCTTTTAAGGGGGAAGAATGTAAAACCCGGTAAACTTAAAATTTTGTAAACAAGGGCAAAATGATAATTTTATCGCTACAGTACAGGTTAAAAACCTGAATTTTTCTAGACCTTGGATGACAAAACGAATCTCACTGTTAGATTCATCTTGCAAAATCTAGTTACCACGTCAAATTTCATCAAATTCTGAGAAAGTCAGATTTTTTACGTTTTACGAGGTGGTCGAGTCTCGAGTGACCCAAAAACGGGATTTCTAATAAAATTTCAAAATTTGAAAAATAATTTGAGACAAATTAAAATAAAATTGATTTGAACTTGAACCGGGATAAATTTTAATCGTTTTAGGACGAAAATGGACTTGGGAAAAAGAAGTTGTGTGGCACAATGTAAGCCAAGTAAATGGAGGGTATAAAAAGGGGGAAAATCAGATTTGTCCCTAATTCTTACACCTAGCCATTAGCCGATAGAGAAGAGAGGGAAAAGGGAGAGCTCTTCCACCTTCTCTCTACGATCTATGGCTCCATGGGCTTCGGATTCACTCGGGTCAAGAGGAAAAGTCATTCTCCTCGCCAAGGGCTACGCCTACGCACCAAAAATGAGGATTTTCACCAAAGGTTGAAAAACGAGATTTTGGGAGGAGAAGATTCTAGCTAGGAGCGGGTTATTGGGGACTTCCTACGGTCGTTTTTCACCCTTCAAGAGGTAGGGTTCCTTCCTACTTAGGTTTATTTTACAACTTAGAGTATTATATGTAATGGGTTGAAGGGAGGTCAACGGGACCCCCGGTTTTAGGGGCGTCACAAGACTTGGCAACAAAATTATCCCTACTCCAATACATATAATTATGGTTGGTATAGCCATTTGAACTTTAGTTGGAGAAACGACACCGCTGCTCAACCCTCTATCTCCATGTCATATGACCCTTCAGTTCAACTTGTTATTGGTCCTATTTAGTCTTTCACTAATCATTCTTTGCACCCACCACCACAAGGGTTTTTATAAAACCAGTTTCAGCAAGGGTTTGCTCCATAGGGGCAATCTAGTGTACCTCTATACCAGCCTGCTCACAAGAGAAACATTAAGGATGTTCTCTATCAATTCATTTAGAGCCAAACCACCATAAAAAACCAAACCAATCAAGGTTTGAATGAAATTAGGTTTCAAATAACCAAGTTGATCAACACTATGGGGATGATGTAACACGAAAAAAAAAAATTCCCTGTCAACACCAAGAGAATCCCAAGGGTCTACATGGGATTGAGAGTTCTAATGTCACAAGTAATGAGGAGCATCTTAAGTCCGTAAGTACTCTAGGAAGTGGTAAGGAAATTGACAAAACTATACCACCCAGAGTTTTTAAACCTATAGAAAAAGAGACTTAGGGTACTCCCAAGGATAGTGTGTCACCTGAGCTACTCAAGGTTGTTGGGTCCAATGAGGTTGATTGTCCTATTCCTTCTCCTTATCCTTACCGGCTGAAAATGCTTGCAAATAAAGCTAAAATTCTTGACTTATTTAAGCAGGAAAAATTAATATTTCTCTCCTTGATGCAATCTGACAAGTGCCTTTAGATACTATGTTTTTAAAAGATTTATGCACTGTCAAGAGGAAATTAAATGTCCAAAAAAAGACATTCCTAACAGAGCAGGTAAGTCCTATTCTCCGAACCAACACTCCACCCAAGTATAATGATCCCGACTATCCCACCATTGGGAATTTTCAGGTTGAACAAGCACTTTTGGACTTGGGTGCACGTATGAATCTCCTACCCTTTTCGGTCTACAAGCAGTTAGGCTTGGGAGAATTGAAGCCTAATTCAATTACTCTTCAATTAGCAGACTAGAGTGTAAAAGTACCAAGGGGATAGTAGAGGATGTGTTGGTTCAGGTAGATAGATTTTATTTCCTTGTTGATTTTATAATATTGGACACTGCACCATTTGATACCCTAGCTGCATAGATTTCCATCATTTTAGGATGTCCATTCCTTGCAACATGCAATGCTTTAATCAATTGCAAGATTGGTGTGATGAAATGCTCTTTTTGGGAATATGACTATTGAATTTAATATTTTTTGTGTGGCAAAGCAACCGGGTAGTGAAGGAGAGTTTTGTGAGATAGACCTGATAGATGAGTGTGTGGAGGAGAAGGTTGAGACTTCTATGTATTCCGATCCTCTTCAGTTATGCTTGATTAATTATGAATGTAATGAAAATTACTCCGACGCTATTATTTATATTGACTTATTCAACAACTAAGAAGAGTTACAAGGTGTGGAGAAGAACCTCCAACAAGTACTATTCTTTGGGGAAAGCAAATTCCTAGAGAAGTTGGGTATTGGGCAATTGGAGCCCGATTGAATTCGTTGAATAAACTATTTCTTTTTGTATACTAGACTTGTTAGTTAACTCCTTATTTTTGGTAGAATTAGTTTTTATTATTTTATTTTATGCTAATTTACTCTTTTATTATTTTGCAATTAGTTTTGTTTAGGAGATGTGCTCAGGTGTTCTCTTTCCCTTATCTTTTTATTTTTCATTGCATTCTCTTTGTTGCATTGAGGTTACACCATAGTGTTGCTGCTATTTATTTATTTTATTTGTCTTAGTTTGTAGCAGTTAGTTGTACATAGTGAAACATTTTGAAAAAAAATATGTTTATTTAAAGGATACTTGTTGTTTCTTAAGAACTGTGAGATTTAGATATGTTGTGTGATACCCAAATTAGTTAGATATTATACTTTGGAGACTTGTAGTCTATGCTTGAATATTATGGTCATGTTGGTATTTAGAAATCCAAACTTTCTTCACAATGAGCATGCAATTTTTGTTGAGATTTATGAGGCTAGACTCATTTTTTGAAAAAACTAGACCTCCATAGTAGAGATGCATGTATAAATCTTTTGAGTTTTGTGATTATTATTATTGGAGGATTATAATACATTTACTCTTATGACAATCATTTCAAATCAATTATTTTTCAATAATCTCATTACTCTTGCTTTGGTTAGGAACATAGGAGTGATGAGTCGGTTATATCTCTATAAAGAGTTTAACTTTGTCATACCTTTTGAAAGATGATTCTAGGTCATCTTTGAATTTTATTTGATCTGTAAACCTATTCTTTCATTGCATTATCTCTAGTATCCGTGATTGAGCTATGTTGAATTTTCATTTCCTTACCTTAATTAAATACCAAGCCAAGCATATAAGTATACATCTTACCTTGGTTATCCCTATATGTATGTTCATTTGACATGTGCAGAAAGTTGAGGTAGAATGTTCAATCAAGAGTGAATGAAAAAAAAAGATGATGAGAAATGAAAGAAGGAAATTTTTTAGAAAATGAGATGGAATTGTGAAAAGATGTTGACAAAAAAAATGAAAAATGAAAAAGCCAAAGGCTAGTGAAGGAAGAATGAGGGATGTGTGCTTATATGCTAAAAAGAAGGCCCCAGTGTATGTTGAATATGAAAGTTGTCTATGGGATAACCCGTTTTGAATCCTAAAATCTATCGTTTCTTAAACCTTCACTTATGGCCTCATTACAGCCATGGAAAATCATATTTGATTTTGGAGGGTGTCGTTGAGTGTGTAAGCTTTAATGTTTATGAGATATGTCAGCTACATTACTTATATATCTTTTAATATTCATTTCATGAGAATATGGCAAGATCATTTTATTTATTCATTTCAAGAGATCATGAGTAAATTTTGTTTTGAATACATAAATTCGATCCTCACATATACGTATGAGTAGAATAGTTATTATAATTTGAGAACTTCCTTTTCAGTGTGAAAACCTTGGTGAGTTTTGGTATTGAAACTAGCTTTGGACAACTAATAGGAATATGGATATGGATTGATGAATCTCTAGAGTTGCATGTTCATATCACACACACACGGGTTTCAAGTATCAACATGATTGTGAATATTCTTGCATGGCCTTGATGTCTTTAGGATACAATGTGTTAATGAGTTTGGGTAAATATGGTATATCCTTGATTTCATGGTAATTGAGAAATAATAATTTGAATTTTGGATAGATAAAAAATGGGAAGTTTGTAGGTATCTTCTCTAGAGACTTTCATGAGACAACACTCGTCCACTGAGAAAAACCTAGGGGTTTAAAGACTTACTGCATAGGCTAAATACATTCGTGTTACTTGCTTGATTTGTTTCCCTTGCTTCCCAGACGAACCTGATTGTGTGTATGGCTTATAATGAAGGGTGAGTGTCATTCTCACTTAATTGTGTGACGCCCCTAAAACTTGGGGTCCCGTTGACCTCCCGTCAACCTGCGAAAATACCCGTGATTGTCGCATAACTCGACATCACGTCTATCATATCCCTGTAATCGGGATTACAACCCATACGTGGATCCATGTTTCCTTTAATTCATTTAATCCCATTGAGGTTCAACATACCCTAATGTATCTCATTTAAAGTCCATTTGAGTCATTGGAACCAAAGAACACATAGCCCAAAAGCATGACAATGTATTCTTAAAATTTCAAATTTTTGGAAAACTTTCCGGAAGGTTTGGCTCACTGGAAAAGTTCTTCCAGAAGGTTTTGTCTACTGGAATTCAATTTACACTAACCTTCTGAAAGTTTTTCTCCAACCTTCCGGAAGGTTTTGCCTGCTGGACCAAAAGCCTGCATTAACCTTCTGAAAGGTTGTTGTGACCTTCTGAAAGATTTTGCCTAGAATTTTATGCTTCTTCATTTTTTCATTTCCAATCCACTCAAAACCTTTCCATAACCACTCCAAACATGTATAATAACAGTTTTCTACATTATACATGATTCATACAAATTCTATTACAATTAATTTCATGTGATTACAAGCCCATTTACACAATCACATGCTCAAAATGGGATTTTACAATTGTTTTACAAAAACTTGTCTCCAAAAGCCACAAACCGGCTTTTCTTCACCCTCAAGGCCCCGAATGCGAGTCTTCTCCCAGTACGAACCCCGCACTTGAAATTTTTTTCGTATAGGGTGAGCCACGCTCAGTAGAAAGTTTCCTATAGAGGCTACTCCCTACCTAGATACATATGCAATGGCCTCATGCAACAACACACAAACAATATCCATTCCAATGCAAGAATATACAATTCATGTTGGAATCACCCATGCCATGTGTGACACCCCAAAATCCGGGGGTCCGTTGATCATCCATCAACCCGCGGAATACCCGTAAATACCGAGTGACTCGATATCACACCGTTATGTCCCATTTACCGAGGTCCATAACTTAACAAAATTTGGGCAGAGTCTCCTTTGTACAGGGAACTCTACCCAATACCCAACCTGTGCAACATAACTCACATGACCCATCTGAGGCCCAATATAAACAATGACCGCACCGGGTCCATTTATAAGTAAACATTGACCACACCGGGTCCAATTATCCATATTTATAGCAAAACATGCAAGGTTACTTTAACATTAGTGCATATATGTAATAGTTATCATTTAAATCCACCAAGGTCTAATAAGCCTCAATATACCTCAATTAGTGTCCATTTGTATCCTTGGAACTAGAGAAATCCAAGTCCATTGGTGTTCTTTAAATCAAAGAAATCCAAGCCTGGAAGCTTAGTGCATAGTTTGAAAAATTTCGGTTTTAGAGTCACCGTTCGAACAGCACTATTCACATTCGAATGTCCCTTGGTTTTGAAAAATAGGTAGCTCCCAGTACATTTGGTTCTCTGCTGGTTTTGCTGTTCAAAACTCGCACCATTCGAACGTCACTTTACGTTCGAACAGAAAATGCAGTTTATGTTCTGCTGCAACTTCCAGTGCGGTTTTGACCTGTTTAGAAGTGGAATTGAGAAAATTTCATAAAAACACTTTTGTAGCCCTAGGTGTCTACTACCTACTGTAAAAATTTTAGATCATTTGGACGTCACAATAAAAAGTTATGGCTCAAACACTAAGCAGTGTCTGAAATTTCTGTGTATGATTTCAACCCCAAATCAATCCAACGTTATCCAAAACTTATACAACATCTATTTGATACCAAATATAGTCAATACAAGTTCTAATACAACTATTTCCATACTTTTACATGCCAAAATGGAAATTAACCAAAAGTTTTACAAAAACTAAATTCAAAAGCCACAACCCGGCTTTTCTTCAACCAAGAGCCCCCGAATGAGAGCCATCCACCGGAACGTGTCCCGTACCTGAAATTGTTTCCCGTATAGGGTGAGCACAACGCCCAATAGAGATAAACCTGTAGAGGTTACTCTTCCCCTAGATGCACATGCTCATGTAATCATCACACAAACATACAACCAAGCATTTCTCACACTTATGCATCCTATGATGGAATGCAACAATGCTATGCCATGGAATGAAGTGACACTCACCCATGCAACTTTATTCCGAGCTCTCTCCGGCTCCCCAACACATGCAAGTGTCAATTTAGTCGAAACCACCATTTATGTTACACACAATGGCGTTAATCACTCTAGGGTCTTGTATAGGGGTGGATGTTCATGGACTTACACCAAGGGCCTCCAACCCACACGAAATTTACGGACTTCGACCGAGGGTTCCGAATACACCCACACACTTTATGGGCCGAGCCAAGGGAGTGCGTAGCCCAATCACCGGGTCTTGCACCCGAGAGGTCGTCATGCCTCTTCTTGCTACCCCAACCCAATTCATCATGCAACCAAGCGGCTTAGCTAAGTCCTCGACCCAACTCTCCCAAGCCTTCCGTCAATCACCAAGTGTGGTATTGACGTCAAACATGCACTCACTCATGTAATGAGACACTTCCGTGCAAATGCAATGTGATGTTCCATTGCACACAAAATAATACTCAATATGCTTATGACAAACATATAAACATTTTCATACATCAATGCAATTGTATCATAAGTATATAACTACCATATCTCATTATGCTCAATATATCATTTCATGCATATGTCAATAACACTCTTCATCCAAAAACCATATCCTAAGCATATGATTTCACAATCACCCAAGCATGTTATAACATAGCATCATGCAAGTAACACACTCAATTTCACTAGGGCATTTTATCAAACATCTTATAGTCATTCAAGTCATGTATTCACATAACACATTCCAAGGCATAGTTTATAAAACACATAGCATGCCTTAAGTTTTCACCAAGTTACAAAATAATCACATGGAACCTCCATATACCAAATTCAAGCTAGAAGCTAGCCTAAGCTATTCCTATGCTAATTTTTTTTCACTTTCATACCCATAGACATATATGCATAACAATACATATGCATATACATAATTTTCACCCTTAGTCTAGCAACACCTAAGGTAAGAATAATCCAAAGTAGGAATAACCTCTACCTCTTAGGAGTGTAGAAAACCCCTAAAACACCAAAACCAACCCAAAAGCTTTGATCTCCAAAAATTCTTCCTTTGATTATTCGGTGAAATCACTTCCTTTTGGTACGTAGACGTAGCCCTTGACGAGGAGAACGATCTTTGTTCTTGGTCCAAGCGGATTTGAGCACTAGAATTATGTAGATCATAGAGAGAAGTTGAAGCTTTCCCTCTCCTTTCCCTCTCTTTTCTATCGGCTGAAGAGGATGCTGAACAATGGGGGAAAAATCTGATTTTTCCCCCTATTTATACTTTAGAACACTTGGCCCACAATTGGCCACATGTCCATTTTTAATTCCGGGTCCGTTTTTGTCCCGAACAATTAAATCTCGCCCCGGTTTAAATCTAAAATATTTTTATTTCAATTTATCTTATTTTATTGCCCAAAATTTAAAATTTTATAAAAAAATTCGTGTACAGGGTCACCCGAAGCCCGATCGCTCCGTAAAACGTGAAAAATTTGACTATCTCAGAATTCGATGAAAATTGACGTGGTAACTCGATTTCGCGAGACGAATCCAACGGTGAGGTCCGTTTTGTCATCCGAGTTACAAAAAATTTCAGATTTACAACCCGAATCATGGTGACAATTTACCATTTTACCCTTTATTCATAAAAGTTTAAATCTACCGGGATTTTACACCATGCCATGAATGAAATGATATTCACTCACACACTTCAACCCGAGCCTTCACCGGCCCTCACCACCTTATGCAATGTAGGTGTAAAACCTTTATCATTGATGAAAAACATCCAATGATCATTTTGAAATATAATTCATATGCTTTGAAAACCCTTCCATTGTTGGATGTTTCCCATTAAATGAACATTTTATACAACAAAACCATGTGTCTTTGTTGGGTATCGGATTCTGGAATCACACCGCTGGCTCCGTATGCCATTACACTTTTCTGGAATTTCATCTCAGGGAAGTGTATGAACCAAGTGGCCGAGTTTTTCACCCGAGGGAGTGTCTAGCCCTACTTGCTATACCCGACACAAGTTTTTCTCATGCAACATGCGACTCCAAGGGATCTTCGATCTAACATCTCCGAGTGCACATATCAATTACCAAGAGTGGTATTGATTACTTTATACATACACATCCACACTCATGCCTAAGCCCATGAATGTGATGCAACCTCAGGCCCAAAATGCAATGGATGTCAAATGAGTAATTTATCCACATATCCCATGGAAATTCATATCATAAGCATATAAATTCAATAAATCATTATTATGCTCAATGCACCAATAAGCATTTATCCACATATCGCAACAACTCAAACATGTTATTTACATCAAAATAACAACATTAAATTAACCAAGACATTTTATCAAACACCTTCAAGACACAATTTATGTTATCACACAAATCACATTATCACACCAATTTGCCCATATCATTTCAAGGCACATTTGAACACATAGCATATCCAAGCTTATGAAATTCTAAGGAAATCACCCAAGTAATTTTCTATGCCGAACTTAACTAGGAATTGGTCTAGGCCAAATTCCACACCCATTTCCATAACCATAGTCAAAAGACCTAGGTTTTTCTACATCCTTACCCATTCCCTAATACAAACTAGGTAAGAAATCAACCCAAGTAGGAGAATCCCTACCTCTTGAAGCGTAAAAGAAAGGTAGAACCCTCTAGGCACCTCCTAGCTCCAAAATCTTTGATTTTCCCAAAGCTCCGTCTTTGAGTCTTCGGTGAGAATCTTTGTTCTTGGTACGTACGTGTAGCCCTCGTCACGTAGACCAACTTTAATTCTTGGGTCGACGGATTCCGACCGACGGAACTTGGCGGATCGGAGGAGAAAGCCTTGAAAATTAATATTTCTCTTTTCTCTCTCTTTTCTCTCTTCTCCAACGTTGCAACCAACCATAAAATGAGCAAAATATCTGATTTTTCAGATGTTTAAGCCCTATTTATACTTTTAATTTTGCGGTCCACATCGCCCTGCTCATTTATCACTTCCGGGTCCGTTTTTAACCCGGAACAACTTAATTAAATCCCGATTTCAATTCAAATAAATTTTATTTAAATTTTTATTCAATTATAAGGAAATTTTATATTTTTCATTTTTGGGGACTTTTAAAAGTTCGTTCGTCACCCAATTGTCTCGAAAAATGTGTAAAATTTGACTATCTCGAAATTCGATAAAATTTGACATAGTAGCTCAATTTTGCGATAAAAATCTAACAATGAAGTCCATTGCTTCATCCGAGCTCTATAGAAATAGGCATTTTAATCCCGCATAATAGTGACAAATTACTATTTTGCCCTCTATCAAAAAAATTTTAATTTTTCCCGGGTTTCACAAATTGTGTGTGGATGTTAATATGCAAAAATTCACCCCAAGCATAGAGAGACTTATAATGTCATGTTTTACTTGGAATGGTATTCCAAGGTCGTCTCCTTAGGGAAGGAAATGTCAAGTGTTTTTAAAAGTAATTCGTAACAGGTAAAAATGGAAAATATTGTGATTTGAAGTTCGGTGGTTTGTGTTTTGAGAAATATGCGAGTAAAAAGATAGTTGACTAATCCATAGAGTTCATTCCATTTTGTATGCCAAATTGATTCATTCCATTAAGTCAATGGTGCCTAGGTATTTAATTGATTCGTAGAAAACGGTGATGAATGTAGGTTCTTGGATAAAATCATACCCCGTGACAAGTCTACGGTGTATCAAATTACTACAATCGCATTCATCCGTAGTCAACCTAGTCAAATCAAACACTTTAAACTATCAAGAAGAATGAAATATAGTCAATCCATATGCCCAAGAGGAAATCCCTCTTCGATTAGCCAACTAAAGGTTTAGCTACTCATATTAAAGGCAAGAAAAAACATGAAAGAGAAAAAACATGGTAATGAAATCAAACATAAACTTATATTAGTTTAAACTATAAAATAAATAGCATTGATACACAAAATGTGAAGTTTTAAGAGAAAATACCCAAATGTAAGTAATAGAACTAGTAAACCCTAACTAAACTCCATACACTTGAAATAAATGAGATTAAAGTGCTAGAAAGAAATATTACATGTAGATTGAAGCTTACAAGAATGAAAATGGTGAAGGAAAAACAAGAACCCTAGCTTTATCTCTCTAGACTACTATTAAGCTTAGTAGCCTCCCTCTCTGACCCTATTTTTCTCTTAAAACTCCTGAAAGAGAGATATATATAGATCTAGTGGAAAGTGTGGGTTATTTTCAGTCAAACACCAAATTTTACCCAATTTTTTTATGAAATTTTTAATTGGAGTACTAGTACCCCGACACTTAGGTACCGGTACGTAAGTGTTTTGCATTTTTAATGACAATTCAGATCAGTTTTCATAGATTTGTCATAAATTTTGATAACATCATCCAATTGAGCTGACATTTTGAAAATAGATACAGGACATTCAAATCTGTAACTTTTATGTTTTGCACTTTTTCATATTCGCAGTGAATCATGGTCAAAAATAGAAAATACCGAGGTATTGGTACCAAATGGTGTGGGTACAAGCACCAATATTCCAGTAGCTTCGGACCACTTTGGTACTGGTACCAAATGTTTTGGTACCGATACCACTATATTTTCTTGATTTCTTTCATTTTTGAAGCTTCCAATTCCTAATCTTATGTGTCCATCTTTTCACCATTCATCTACACTTAGTTACAGGGTTTCGAAAACCATCATTTACTCTATAATTACCTGCAACATCAAAAGTGTTACATTATTCACAAATTCAACCAACTCTAAGTAATTAAATGCAAAGTTAAGTCAAAATGCATGGAATGAGGCCAATAAACCCCATTGAAGGGGACGTAATGACATGGTTTTGGTTATACGGCACTCACGGGTACTTCCACAGGTTGATGGTTGATCAATGGGTTGAGAAAAGATCCTCGGATTTTGAAGTGTCATAATTTGGTATCAGAGCTTAGGCTCCCGATTACCTTGGACTTGAGGGTAGATTGGGTTAAGCCATTACATTCATTATGTGTTACATGTTATGTGATATGTGATTATGTGCATGATTAAATATGTATGAAAATGAGACACTAGGGTTAGAAAATATTACCTTGAGGTTAGAAAAAGAAAGAATGGGAAAGTTTATATTGGGTGTCTACTAGTGGGTGGCATACCTCCTACCAGTGAGACGATGAAAAGTTAAATTTCCAACTTTGTAACTTTGATCTCCAACTTTGGAATACTAAGTTAGTGCTCTATTGTTATCTTACGTGTGTGTAGATGGAAAATAAAGGAAGAGGACACCAAAATGGTCAAGAGGGTAGACAGAATAATCAACTACCGCCACCAGTCTTTGATAAAAAAGCCTTTATGGAGGCTATGGGCGCTATGACTGCCACCTTTGCAAAAGTCAGCACCAATGTGGGCCAAGGAGGCTCGAACAACCTTCAAAAGTTCAATGCACATAAGCCATCAACTTTCATGGGAGGGACATATCCGATGTTGGCTGACCATTGGTTCTAACAAGTATATAAGATCTTGGAGGCCATGGAGATCACATCCAATGCCAGTAAGAACAGGCTGGCAACATTCTAGCTTGAGAAAGAGGCCCATCTATGGTGGAATTGGGCAAAGGCCTTAAAGAATCTTGAGGCTATGAAATGGGAAGAGTTCCAAGAGCCATTCATGGGCAAGTATTTCCTTTCGAATGTTCTGCAAGTGAAAGCCCAGGAATTCTTGGATCTTAAACAAGAAAAAATGACGGTGATAGAATACATGCAAGTTCATTGAACTAGCCTATTTTTTCGACAACTATGTGGCCATAGACTTGGCCAAAGTGAGGAGGTTCGATGATGATTTGAAGTTGTCCATCTGAGGCAAGATTATGGGCCATCACCTATAAGATCTAGATCCAATGTCGAGATGACCATAGCCATTGAGAGAGATGTAGAAGATGCTAATAGTATCTAGGAAGCCAATGCTAAGGATAAGAAGAAGTTGGGTCAATCCTCGTCTTCTAATTTGAGGAAGAAACAAAGGATGTCTATCCCACAAGGGTAGGGCCGAGGCTATCAAGGCCAAGGTCAATTCTCCCAAGGTGGGAGAAATTTCAGGGCCACCTATTAGACTAGCCTAAGAACTTGCTTCATATGCCACCAACAGGGCCATTTAAAGTGGAATTATCCTTAGAGGTAGATAGCCCAGAGTTTTTGGGACATCTCAATCCCAGTCATTGGTGGGGTATCTATGAAAAATTTTCACACCACCATATCCCACCATGCATTAGAGAAGTCAATTTCAGTTCTAGGGTGTTACACAGGTCCCTACTACTTAAAGAGCAGGGACTTTAGGGACCTAGGGGCGATTCTACGCCGTCACACTTTAGATTGAGCCAGTGGATTATTCGGTGATTCATGGTACATTTTTACTCTTTCGCTTATAGGGAAGGATGTTATTTAATTTGGGTGCATCTCATTTATTCATTGATGCATCTTGTGTGAAAGACTTGGGCTTAGAGGTTGAAACCTTAGAGGAACCATTACATGTGAATACTCCCCAAGGAGCCAGGGTTCGTACTGATCAGATGTGTTAGGGATATGAGTTAGAGATCTCAGGGATTCTACTCATCATGGACATTAGCGTCATAGACATGTTTGAGTTTGACGCCATCCTAGGGATGGATTGGTTGGCGGGACGCCGAGTTGTTATCAATTTTGATCGGAATAGGATCACTACCTATACACCAAAAGGGTTTTTGTTTCAAATTCCAAGGAGAAAAGAACGATGATTTACCCTAAGCCGTATATGATTCCCATTGGCACTGGCATTTAATGGGTTGGATTACGAGCCTTACACTTGAGGACTAGGCAAGACAGGAGTTAGGTCTACCTTAGGTAGTTATTGAGTATGTAAATATTTTTCTAGATGAGTTATTGGGATTACCTCCACATCGGGATGTAGACTTCACAATTGAGTTACAACCCGGTGCATCCTCTGTTTCTATGACGCACATAGGATGACACCTATAGAGTTGCAAGAACTCAAGGTCTAGTTGCAAGAATTGTTAGACAAGGATTTTATTAGACCGTTTATCCCACCTTAGGGTGCTTTGGTATTGTTTGCCAAGAAGAAGGATATGACCCTTAGACTATGTATCGACTACTAGAAGCTGAATCGGATCACTATTAAGAATAGGTACCCACTAATGAGGATCGATGATCTTTTTGATCAACTAAGAGAGGAGCGGGTCTACTCCAAAATAGCTCTGTGCATGGGGTACCATCAGTTGAGGATTAGGGAGGTTGATATCCCTAGGATAATGTTTAGGACGCGATATAGGCACTTTGAGTTTACTGTTATGCCCTTCAATTTGACGAATGTCCTAGCGGCATTCATGGATCTCATGCACAGGGTGTTCCAACCCTATCTTGATCAGTTTGTCCTAATCTTTGTTGATGACATCCTAATTTACTCCAAGTTGAAAAAGGAGCATGAAGGTCACTTAAGGATCATTCTCCAGACCTTGAGAGACCACCAATTGTATGCTAAGTTTAGCAAGTGTGAATTTTGGCTGGGGGATGTAAAGTTTTTGGGCCATGTTGTGTCCGCTATGGGTGTATCATTTGACACGGAGAAGGTTGAGGCAGTTATGAGCTAGGAGAGGCTGAATTCAATATTTAAGATACATAGCTTCTTAGGATTGGTGGGACATTATCAAAGTTTCATTAAGGACTTCTTACAGCTAACTGCACCTATGACTAGATTGACCAAGAAAGAGGTCAAATTCTAATGGCATGACTCATGTGAGAGGGCATTCTAAGAGTTGAGAGGACAAAGGTATGTAGTCTACTGTGATGCCTCAAAAAATGGACTTGGATGTGTTTTAATGTAATCTGGGATAGCTTATGGTTCATGGCAGTTGAAGAGCCATGAACAGAACTACTCCACACACAACATGGAGTTAGCAAATGTTTCCATTGTCTTGAAAGTATAACGCCACTATTTTTATGGAGAACAGTTCAAGGTGTTTTCAGACCACAAGAATCTGAAGTATATCTTCACACAGCAGGACCTCAATATGAGATAACGTAGGTGGATGGAGTACTTGGAGGACTATGACTTCATTTTGCATTACCATCTTGGAAAGGCAAATGTGGTGACTGATGTACTCAGTCAGAAGTCATGGGGAGTCTTAGCTAGTATAGCTTCTCGAGAGTGGTGGATGCTCGAGACTGTAGGATAGTTCAGGCTACACTATAGAGATTAGGCTCAGGGTATTTTGGGAAGTATAGAGGGTACACCTTCTCTATTGAGCAGAGTAATCGAGTCCTAGGGGTAGGACATGAAAATATTGTCCATCAAGGACTGAGTACAGTAGGGCATAGGTTAAAAGGGTTGGCCATTCACGCTAATGGTAGTTTTCAGTTCAAGGTAAGGTTCATGGTTTCTCAGTCTACAGATTTGAATGAGGAGATCCTCAAGAAGTTTCATTGCTCTTGTTTTGTTGTGCGTCTAGGTGGCACGAAGATGTATAATGATCTTTTCCATTAGTATTATTGGAGTAGGATGAAGAGACACGTTGAAGACTTATTTAGTAGATGTCTCATGTGTTAGCAGGTCAAGGCTGAGCACCAGAGATTAGCAAGGTTACTCCAGCCTTTGGAGGTGGCTGAGTGCAAGTGGGAACACTTCACTATGGATTTTGTGACCACTTACCATGGATGTCGCATGGATATAAAGTGGAGTGGATGAGAATTGATTGGCTCACAAAGTCGACATACTTTTTTGTTGTGAGGATGACGTTCACCCTGGAGGAATTCTGTAAGTTGTAGATACGGAAGATAGTTCGGTTGCACTTGCACCCATATCTATTGTAGTAGATCGGGATCCTAGGTTCATGGCCCATTTCTGGGAAAGTTTTTAGAGAGCCATGGGGATGTCGTTGATGATCAGCACAATGTTTCATCCCTAGACGAACAGTCAATTAAGGTGGACCATCTAGACTTTAGAGGACATGCTTCAGACATGCGTCCTTGATCTCAAAGGTGGCTGAGAAGAACACTTACCCTTATTGGAGTCTGCCTACAATAATAGTTACTAAGCGAGCAAACAGATGATATCCTATGAGGTACTTTATAGGAGGTCGTGTCATTCTCCAGTCTGTTGGATGAAGGTTGGAAAGGGACCTTCTATGGGTCCAGACTTGAATAGAAACACCTCGAAAAAGGTGGACTGGATATGAAAACGTCTTCTTATGGCACAAAGCCAATAGAAGAACTACACTGACAGGCGACGGAGACCTCTGGAGTTCGAGATTGGAGATCACATCTTCTTGAAGGTTATACCTAAGAGGTGAGTGGTTAGGTTCATAAAGTGGAGAAAATCGTCACTGAGGTATATTGGGTCCTTCGAGGTACTTGAGAGGGTTGGTACAGTCGCTTACCAATTGGCATTATTATAAAATCTATCTGGTGTTCACATGGTGTTCCATGTCTTCATGCTCTACAAGTACTCTCCAAATCCTATAAATGTGGTGCATTGGGGGAGCTGGTTGTTGATGCGGATGAGACCTTCGAGGATGGATGAATGCGTATCATGGATAACTGAGATCAGGTTTTGTATGGCAAGACTGTGAGGTTGGTGAAGGTGTTATGACAGCACCATGGTATGGAGGAGGCGACATGGGAGCGTAAGGACACTATTCGTGCCACCAATCTATTCTTGTTTGAGGATGGGGGTAGACTTATTGCAGTCATTGAGTAATATATGACTTATTGCATATCCATTTTTTATATGCGCATGTGTGTTTAATTTCGGGGACAAAATTCCTTTAAGGGAGAAAGAATGTAAAGCCTAGAAAATATGAAATTTTATTAAAAAGAGCAAAACAGTAATTAGTCGTCACTGTATGGGTTGAAAACTCAAAATTTTCTGGAACTCGAATGATGAAACATGCCTCACCATTGGATTCGTGTTATAAAATCTAGCAACCTAGTTAATTTTCATAGAATTCCAAGATAGTCAATTTTTTTGTGTTTTATGAGGTGATTGAGTATCCCGTGACCAAAATAAACGCGATCAGGATTATATTGCGAAACCGGAGAAATAATTTAAATTTAGTTCAACAAAAATGTACTAAACTTAAAACATGACAAGATTTAATTTATTTGGAACAAAATTGGATCAGGACATGTGGCTTAATGAGAGCCAAGCATTTGAGAGTATAAATAGGGGAGAAAAATCAAAATTTTCTCCCAATTTCTTCAGCAATTATGGGAGAGAGAGAAAGAAGAGAGAAAAGCCAAGGTTATTCTACTTTCTCCCTCTCATCTACAACGATCCAACCGTCGGATCTATTTGGCTAATAACAAAAGTTGTCCTATGTGACGAAAGCTACACAGTTGTACCAAAGATCATGAGTTTCGCCAAAGTCTTAAAACTGGGAGTTTTGGGATAAGCTCTGGGAGCTTGATTT
Organism: Ilex paraguariensis; assembly: GCA_963454935.2. Classification (NCBI taxonomy): domain Eukaryota; kingdom Viridiplantae; phylum Streptophyta; class Magnoliopsida; order Aquifoliales; family Aquifoliaceae; genus Ilex; species Ilex paraguariensis. The sequence goes on along the minus strand of CAUOFW020000800.1, from coordinate 5,813 downwards.
GGAGTCTGTAGGACTTATTATACACATATATATGCTATAAGAGGTAGGATTCCTTTCCTAACTAGGTATAATTTCAACCTAGGGTTGAAATATGAATATGTAGGGTTTTAGAGATGTAATCTCATATATAACACAAACCTAGGGTTGTTAGAATATGGAAATGGGTATAAGAATGTCTAAACCAATTCTTGTATGATTTTATGATGAAATTGATTGGCTTTGAATTTCATGAAGAAAGTGATGTTTTGGGTGTGCTATATGTTTACATAATCTTTGTGCCTTTTAGGTGTTTTATAAATTGAATATGATTGAATAATGTGTTTTGTGTATTGAATATGGTATAACATGCTTGGTGGTGTTGTGAAATGTAATTATATGCTTTGTGATATAATTGACATTTGAGAAATTGGGAATGTTGGTGGAAATTGAATATGTTCATAATATGATCATAATATAATGAACATGATATTATAATTGTAATTGTAAATTACATTGCATATGCACGGGTAGCATCGCATTTGTGAGCATTGACATGAGTGTGGGTGTGTGTTCATGGATTTAATCAAACACCATTCTTGGTGGGTTGATAGGTGGGTTCAAAAAAGTTGGACCTAGGTTCGATTGAGTCACACGGATTGCATTGAAAACATGTTTCAGAGTTAGCAAGAAGGGCTAAATTCTCCCTTGGGTGCAAGACCCAATAAATTTTGGATACGCACTTCTGTTGGTATAAAGCCCATAAAGTGTGTTGGCATATACAAAGTCGTTGATGAAAGTCCATAGATGTCGTGTCGGTTGGATACCCATTGGTGGAAGTGCATTAATACCCACCCCAAGAAAGACACAAGGATTTTATAAAATGGACACTGAATGTTTAGCATCAATGATGGGGGCTTAGAATCCCCGGATGCATATGCATGACATGACATGGGTTGTGGGAGCCAGTGGAGGTCTCGGGTTTAGCATTGCATGAGTGAGTTTCATCTCAAGGCATGACAGGGATTAGTAGCACTCATTTGAGAAATGAATTTATTTTAATGGATGCTTGATTTGTTGAATTGCATGTAACATTTCATATGCATCTAGGTTGAGGTCTAGTCTCCTTAGAAGATACCATATTGAGCATGACTCGCCCTTTATGGGAATATATTTTAGGTGTCGGACAAACGCCGATGGATGGCACTCACTTGGGTCCTTGTTGATGACGAAGCCAGAATGTGGCTTTTAAATTGCAATTTTGTAATAGATTATGAATTTTTTTTTTTAAATTGTAGTTTTGGTAAAAAGGTTATGTAAAAAATTACTTCAGACCATATTTTGATGTAAATGAATGTTTGCATGAGTTTGGATGAATTAAAATGAGATTGGATGGTTAAAATATGAGAATTGGGGGAATCTATGGAAAATTTGGGCTCAAGTACTGATACCTAGGCTCATAGGTACCGGTATTACGCTATCGGATAACCCATGTATTGGTTCCTAGGCTTACAGGTACCAGTACTTGGATTCCAGTGGGTTCAGGTACCGGTACCACGGATTACAGTTACCAGAACCTGAATTCCATTAGGTTGAGGTATCGGTACGATGAATTTAGGTACCGATGCCACGATGGACAGTGGGCTCGGGTACTAGTACCATAACACATAGGTACTAGTACCTAGCAGATAGTGGGCCCAAGTATCAGTACCAAGTTACATAGGTATCGGTACCAGGTAATCAGAAGGCGTAGGTAGTGGTGCCACGTACCACAGGTACCGATACCTTATCTCAAAATTTGAAATTTTAAAATGTAACACTTGGAGGCATTCACTTTTTAAACGATCCTCTATGGATGATGTAAATGGATAATAATAAGTCTTAATTATAGACCTTGGGATGGTCATGTGGTTGACACGTGTACAATTTATGGGTTGGGTATTGTGCTTGACAAATTTCCTTGTTGTTTCCTAACCTATAAACATCACCTTTTAGCATGTATAGTATATGAGTAAAGGGGAGTGTCACTCTCCTAGGGATGATGTCAAAAGAAAGGGCAACGGAATGGTGGATGAATGAGATTTCAAATGTGAGTATGTGTGAACAAAAGTGCTCCCCAAGCGCAAGGAGACTTTCGCGATCGTGTTTTACTTGGTGGTATTCCAAGGTCGTTTCCACGGGGAAGGAAGTAAACCGATGGGAAGGTGATTTTGGGAGAAAGAAAGTGTAAAATCTTTGATTGTTGGAAGTTGTTTGGTGAAGTTGTTTTGATGCTAGTAAAATGAGAAACAAATGTTGGCAAATCCAAGAGGTCACTCCAATAGGAATACCGTCTCAACTCAAAACCCTCCTCCAATAGAGCATGAATGAACGATTGATTCAGGGAAGCTAGGGGTAAGATTGGTGAGTATCTAAGCATAAACCGTAACTAGGCCTATAGAATATCAAAGACTCACCAAGTTATCCACCCTCAACCCAGTCAAACTGAACCATTGAACTCTGAAAAGTGGGGAGGAGAATGAGTTGAAATGGTATACCCAAGTGGAGGTTCCTCTTGGTTTTGCCAACTAAGAGATTTAGCTATTCATGCTTAAAATAAAGACAACAATATGATGAGAAGACATTATAAAAAAATAAAGACTAAAACTAAGCATAAACGAATTGCATAAATTTAACTTTCGGATAACCACCTCTTACTAAAGATTGGATGAGAAACTATTCACTCTTCATAGCTTTGTTAAAACAGAAAAGTGAGTGATGCTCATCCCTCCAAGTAGAGGAGTTACAAGGTAACACATTTTACACAATGAGCCGATCTTCGACAAAAAATGAGTGAATCACGTTCCACCCTTCACGGCTTTGGTAAAGCTCTAGAAAAGTGGAAGAGTTTCACTCCTCTAAAGGAAGAAGGAAGATCAAGCAATGGAAGTAAAAGAAAGCAATAACACAATAAAAGAAAGCAATACTTAAAGTAAAAGAAAGCAATAAATTAAAAGAAGCAAGAATACAATAAAAGAAAGCAATACTTAAAGAAAACTATAAGCAATAAGGAAAGCAATAACACTTTTGGAGGGTTTTCCACTACCAAAAGATGAATGCTTTACAAGTCCTAAGGGGTGGTATTTATAGGCAACAAGGGAGGGTGAAAGTCTTGTTAGGTGGCCTTGAATCTTGTTAGGTGGACTTGAAGAGTCTTGTTAGGTGGACTTGAAAATCTTGTTAGGTGACTTTGAATCTTGTTAGGTGGACTTGAAAATCTTGTTAGGTGGACTTGAAAATCTTGTTAGGTGGCCTTGAATTCTTTGATCCTCCTTTGTTTTGAGCTTTGATAATTGGCACCCTAGTAGTTTGTAGCTTTAATGCAATTGGCTCCCCAGTGGTTTGTAGGTTTGACGCACAAAATCCTGAAAAGAACAACAATTAATGCATTATCCTTTATTCACACACTAATTCTAATTTGATTTATTTTGACTAGTTTAACTTTATTCAACTAACACAATTTACCTATTAAATTATGCCTTAATTAGGGTTAATCACACCCCCCAACCTAAATATTACTAGTCCCTAGTAATAAACAACATAACAAAATAAAATCACTTTCGTAGATAACACGATTGCATTTAGCATATGCAATAAGCCGTTAAACCCCTAGGTGATCCCTAGTGGACGAGTTTTGTCTCGTGAAGGTTTCTAGTGAAGCTACCTACAAACTCCAATTAAAAGATGTGTATATGTCAGATTTCTTGTCAAAATGAGTTAGCAACAGAATCATTGAGGCACACATCTCTTAATTTTTGAATTGTTTACCGAACACTTTTCTGTCAATGGTACGTACTCTATACAAAAATAAACACTTGTTACATTGGTATTTAGAATTTCTTGTGTAGTAGGAATGATCATTCTAGTAGCAAGAATTGTTATATAACAAACATTATACTTTATGACCTTCCATGGATAGCTTTGATTTCTCAAATCTCTCTTAGAATGCTCTCAGCAAAAAACTTCACTCCGATTATAATGACTTGTCTCTCAAAGGGCATGTGATCAGAGGATGGTCAATCGAAGAATCACATGCACAGTTAGAAAGGGAGTGAAAGTCTTAAGAAAGTAGGCTAATCATGTTCTTGGCATAATCTCATGGAAGAATATCAATGCAATTAAAGAAATACTATTTAACATACCCCAGTTTTCAGTCGACAACACACACATGCATTAGACTTGAGATCAATTAGGATTTTCTATAGGTTGTAATGTGGCCAGAGGTTAGCGGCTAATGAAACGACGTCAATGGTATTCAAAAGCTATCCCTTTTTTAATGTAACACACCTCTTTCTTGTTTTCAGTCTTTTGCCTAGAAATGGTATTTCTTTCTTTCAATTTTTTTTTTTCGATTCTTCATTGAACAGTAGCCACCATCTTCTTTTTTGTTTTTCTTGACTTTCTATGTCATACCGATTTATAAGAGGGTGCAAGAAAAAATTGGATAACAAGGTATGCTAAGTGTAATTTTTTTTTTTGTGGCTCGGTTATCATATGGGTTTTTTCGAGAAAAAAAAATCATCATTCATTGAAGGCTCAAACATGGCTAACTAGGGATATAATTTTGTAGAAGCAATGACTAAGGTTCAAAATCAACTCAAAGATGACCTAAAATCCTTTCTCAAGTATGTGCCTGTGTCGCATGCAAAGGTTCCCTGTAGGATATGTCAATAGATTACTTTAGTTGCATTTAATCAAAGCAAGTTTAATAAGATTATTCAACAATTGAAAGTGAAAGAGCTTACTTGAGTAAATTGATTGTCTCTCAGAAAGCATCGTAAGGCTCAAAACTTACCATGATATTCTTCGTTATCTCCACTGGTTATGTCAGGTTTCCAAAGAATGTCAGTTATATTATAATTCTATTTTCGAGTCTGGTCATTCTGTACCTTAAGATTAACAAATACCAATGTACATTTGACATTTAAGCATAGAGAAAATACCATTTTTCAAGGAAATGCGGTTTTTTTTTTTTACTTGAATAAAAATCAAACTATTTACATACACATTTATCCATGAAAATTTACAAAAAGACTAAATGCACATATTGAACTTGAAAACTATGGTATCTCAGGATAGGTCCCTACCCACGCTACAAGTTGGCATTTTAGGACAATCCTTACTCGACCCACATTTTTATTTCAACAAAAAGACTTTGTACATAAATAAATATTTACAAAAAAAAATTTCGGACCATTAACCTTCATCCCCAAAACACATTTTTCCACAGCTTTGTCATTATTAGTTAAAATTTAATCCGAGTCGTCGCTTGTGTCTATGTCATTATTAGTGACCCTTCCCACTTCTTGTCGCACATAACGTGTAAGTCCCGGACTGGTATAAGATGACGTCTCAGAAAATCCTTACTCTGCCCATACACTATCCAGTTTAATCGATTGGTTGCACGACTCAAAATTGTTCAGAACATTGATTGTATTTTTTTCATGTGAAAACACCTGCCACATTGTTTACAAGCCACCAAACCGTTTGGCACGACGACGTTTAGCAAAAGTACTTCTGCCACACAATGGTTTTGCTTGTGCTTTCGGATTTTCATTTTTTCTGACTACTCTTACTTTTCTCATGATCACAGCATGCACATCACATGGAAATGTGTGCAAGACTCCCAAACAAACCAAAAAATTTTAACATCCGTGCTTTCTATGCTTTTTAAGACTCACTATCTGGTTCTTTAACGGTCTGCCAGTCACAAAGACGATTGACGCTGGCCTTTGATGTAATCATGAAATATAAGCAAAAATACTATAAAAGTACGCAATCCAGAACAATCTTTTTTT
>CAUOFW020000799.1:0-191053 GCA_963454935.2 Ilex paraguariensis | reverse complement strand
TGAGTTCCTTCTGGACACTGACTGGATTCAAAAGAATGAGAGAAAAGTCAACAGTAGGCAACTAGATAACCACATAGAGACATTCATATTTGAAGAAGCAGACTTTGAAGGATTTGCCGTAACATTACTTGCAGCAGTTTTGTTGCTCCTGCAAAATTTATGTACCAAATCCAGATCAAATAATGTGTTAACAGGAGGACAAAAACAAATCCTTAAAAGGAAATACTATATAGCATTAGATGATAAACATACCCTGATGTCATATACAAACACTTGTCAATAGCCTGCACAAGCCAATACAAAGAAATCATCGAAACGAGAAATAATAACGTTCTGTACAAAAGCATAATTTGTCATTGTGGGTGTCATTCTTCCACATCAGATAAACAGAATTGGGAAATGCTGGATCAGTCTTACATAATAAGCAAGCTGAATCCATCATTTCGCGTAAGTGCGTTTTCACATCTGTGCACCATTGACTTGAGGTGCAGGGACCACTCAAGTCATTGTCCTATAGTCTTTAATACATCTTGGTTTGGAATTTGGAAGGAAGCAAACTGAGAAAAGACAATAATACCATAAAGAAAAGATTGGACCTAGGAACTTACTGGGGTTCTTATTTGATCTAACCCCAGTTCCTCCAAAGCTGCAAGCAACATCAGTAGCTCCATTTTGCTGATAATAACTGTTGAATGCATAAGATGCATGTGATAATAGACTATCTGGCTGAAAACAAGGCTGGCTAGGCTGAATAGCAGAACAGTCCACATTCCCGGTACCACAAGCCCAATCCAGGGCATTCTTTAAGTCAGCTTCAGAAGCAGTTGATGAAGCAATGCACCAAGTTCCATTTGAACTCGTGATATTTGCTCCCGTGGTCATGTCCACAGCACCTCTTCCAGTGAAATCAAGGCTGTAGACACTTGTCTGATCAGGATAAAACAACCCCCAGTTCCTCTCAGATTCCAAACCAGGCTTCCTGTTCTCGTTAAACAACGAAAACACATACACATCTAGCTCCTCTCCGGGCTTTGCCGGGGTGCCAGTATTATTGATAACATGGCGAATCAGATTGGTATTGTAAGTCTGGGCGTTGTCTGGAGTTGCGGCTGTCTCCTTGGCTGACCCTTTTGAAGGCCAGCCCGTTTCAGTGACCATGACTCTAATTGTCCTGAAATGTAGAGCCATCAAAGCAAAGTAAATAGCATCTATCTGGGCATCAAACATGTTTGTGTAAAGCAAACCAGTATTCGGGTCAATAACTTCAGAGGATGATTCAAACAGAGCATAATCTAAGGAGACATTATTTGAGGAATCTCTATAAGCATAGTAAGGATATATATCAACCATGAAGGGTGACTGGTTATCAGCAAGAAATTCCAACAGGGGTCTCAGAAAGAATGCATGGCTACTATTAAAAGCTCCTGCAGAAGGTGGGAACGATCGGGACAAAATGCCTAGGGAATGGGTACTAGAGACTTTGATCTTCCTATGCAAACCAGCTTTTCTCAGAGCTGTGTGAACATTTTGCATGGCAGGTACTACTAGGGCAGAGACATTATCAGGGATTTCTGTGACTTCAGCTCCTACAGTTACGTATGTGATCTTTGTAGCCGGATAGTAGGGGAGGATGCTGTTTTTTAACCAGGTGTCAGCATTGGACTGGAACTGAGAGAATGGCAACAAGTCTAAATTTGAAATCCCAATCATGAGCTCCACTCCTGTGTTTGCAAAGGCCTTGATAACCTGGATATTGGAGTCATATACCCTTATGTATTTAATCTTGTGAAGTTGAACCAGCTGTGCTACTTTATCAGGGGTGGGAAGGTCATCAGCATTTCTGCCATAGCATACTCCAATTGTGCTTCCACTACAGACACCTGTCGCACAAAATAGGAAGAGTCAAGAAACCGAATCAAATTGCCAAGGCTCTGTCACAGACTGTATCAGCAGAAAGAAAGGGACAACCCACAAATTAAAATCATAATGGGAAGAAGGCACAGATTAACAAAAGCATAGGTTGATTTACATACGTCTAAAGGAACAGGTTTATTTACACAAGCCTAACGAAAGTAAGAAATATTGTCAATCATAGAGGCTATAGCTCTTCCACCTCACAAGTCAGTCTCTAGACTTGAAGAAATTTACATCGCTAAGCGCAATCCAATAAGCTGGATTCAAGGAATAACAAGGTTTCCATGTCGAGAAACTGAGCCAAAAAAATTAACGCTGGTGTAAACAATATCAACTGACCAGAACAGGTTTCTTAAATTGCTATTTTTGACTTTCTTTCAGCATGATGAAGGTTTCCTAGCAACTTCTAACAATCATATTTTGATATCTAAATGACAAGAGATGCCACGATGCAAATCAATACGTTCTAGTAATAGCATTTTCAAGTGAAACTTCCTTTTTCAAAAAGCATGGCCCCTCCCAAACCCAGCTGTGACGGGGAGTCACTTGCAATGGGTTGCCCCTTGTTTTCTCTCCTCATGGAGTGTAAGATTGCGGGAATCTATCTGACCCTTCTCAAACCTCCACAGTGGTGAGAGCCTCATGCATTGTGCTACTTTTTGTTCGTTATAGAGTCATTAGGTATTAAGCAAACTGTTGGGCATGTCAATGGAATGTAATTTGACAAAACTTGGCCTAGCTAAAAAGAATAATTTTTGCAGATAGATAAACACTATAACCATTGCGCAAGTAATTTTTATGTCTGAGCATTTGATACATTTCATGAATTGGAAGAAATTTAATTATTGGAGATAAAATAGGTGATAAAAAGGATGGAAGAGAGCAATACTGCAGAGCCATCAGATTCTCCAGCAACTAAAGTAAGAGTATACATCTTACATGGTATATTGAAGGATCAACTTGGCTATAGGTTTATTCATTCGCGGATGCAAGACAGGATAAACAGTGCTAGATTTGTGACACCCCAAAGTCCGGGTGTCTGTAATTATCCGATTGATTATCCATCGACCTGTGTAATACTGGTGGATATCGTGTAATTTGATACCACACCGTTATGTCCCATTTCTTGGGATCCATAACTTAACAAAATTTGGACAGAGTCTCCTTTGTACAAGGAGCTCTACTCAAAACGCAACCTGTACAATATTGACCACACCGGGTCTATCTATCCATTCACAATTGTATAGTCTCGAATACTACCATAATCATTATCAGTACATACATTTATTCGTAAAAGAATAAATGTCCCAAAAAAAGTCCCATATACATGTCTTTGTAAATATAAACAAATGTTTGTTACAAAAATTATACAAGGCCAAAAGTAAGTATAAACAAGGGACTACAATGTCAAAATAAAAGCCACAGACCGGCTCTGTCGTCAAAGCGGGCCCATGGCCTCACCTTCGGTGGACGTCTGTGCGATACCTGAAAAATATTCCCATAAAGGGTGAGCCAACGCTCAATAGGGTAACTCCTATAGAGAATACCTCTCAACCTAAATGCATATGAAATGTCACATGCAACAATCATTTGATACATTCATTTAAATATATCTATTATGATTGAATGTTATAGATTATGTCATGCCATGAGATGAGACTCACGCAAGCAATACCAACCCCGAGCCCCATCCTGAACTCCCATAACACATGCAATGTCATGCGTATGTACCCGAGCATTCCAAGCCCCCATTATTGGTATTATGTACACTCAATGACTAATTAATTCATTTTCTTGTGTCTTTGTGGGGAGGTGATTTATGGTATTACACCAATGGGACACTAACCATCAACGGATCTTCAGGACATCCCACCTGCGGCTCCGTTTCCGCCGTTACACTTTTCTGGAATTTCACCGCCGGAAAGTGTATAAAACAAGTAAGCGGGTCTTGCACCCGAGGGAGAATCTAGCCCTTCTTGCTGTCTCCAACACATTTATCCATTTAATTTCCAGTGCGACTCAACCGAACCTTGGTGCAACTTTTCCGAGTCCACGTTCAACCACCTACGTGGTGATTGATTTCATACCATGCATACACTCTCACCCATGTCAATGCCCATGAATGTAGTGCAACCCATGCATAATGAAATACAATGTCTATTACATAATGAATACAATATAATGACATTTTAACACGATCTCAAGCATGTTATGTAAGATAATTAACTCAACTAACATACTTGTATTCACCTAGGCATTTAATCAAACACCTAAAGAGCACATCAATTTACACAACTAGCATGCTATGACTTGCAACATGACAACATGTTTAACATAAGCACAAGTCCACCAAAATAATCATTTAATATATATATATTATTTCACAATCATATAACAAATTAATAATTTTATTAAACTTGATCTGCCATTAAAATATAAAGTAATGCTAACATACAATTAACATGCTTTAAACTACTAACATTAACTTACACCAAGTTAATCACAATAGAATTTTATTAATCACAAGATTAATTATAAATTCTATATTTGACCCACTAGTCACACTAGTCAAGACCTAACATGTGATATACACTCATAATCTACTCATTCCATATGTCATATTTTAAGTTGAAATTAAATCTAAATAGGGGAAACCCTACCTCTCGTAGCGTGAGACCACTTACTAGAACGCCAAGGAAGCCTAAATTTAGCTTCCTAAGTTTTAAGCCTAGATTATCGGCTTTGATATTCCTTCGAAGAAAAATACGATATTTTGTGTGGTTGCGTAGCTCTCGCTGAGTAGAGCAACTTTAGTTCTTGGCCCGAAGCGATTAAACGGTTAAATTTTCCTAGATCTGAGAAAGAAGAAAAGAGAAAAAAAAATAAAAACTCATTTTTTTTTCTCATTCTCTTTGTCTCGCCGGCTGTAAAAAACATAAAAAGTGGAAGACTCTTCCACTTATATATATATATATATCTATATATATATTATTATTTTTTTTAAATTTACGTTTTTGACCCATAATTTAACAATTAATTATTATTTTACCCTTTTTATTAGGATTTTAATAATAATAATAATAATTTTTTTTTTATCGGGTTTTAGAAGATTAGCATCTATAAAAAAGCTCTAGGATGAGGGGCATCCTTCAAAACGTTTAAACCCTTCTTTTACATTCAAAATAGCTATTAAATGGACAATCATCTGCAGTTACCAAAGCACGAACTGACCTTGAAGGTCAATGTTCAACAATCTTTCTTTCTAAGGTCAAGATCAACAACTATCAAACTGGGCCAAAAGCATCCTACCTCACATGCAAAGTGCCATCACATGTAAAAGCAACTCCAAACCTTACTCAAATCTTGACTTAAACTTAAATTTTAGTAAAAACAAGTTAAAAACAAACTCTAGTCACCAAATGAAGGGAGACTCAAATTTCTACTCAAATTTTCAATAGTCAAATTATACTTTTTTTTAAAGATGCAGTGGTCATTTTTACACTCCTTTAAATTTAGTTTTGTCCTCTTTTAAATTTGAGTATGTTCTCCTTTAAATTTAAATTTGTTCATTGGAGTATTTTGTATCAAATCAAACTTTTTATTCAAATGTTAAATCAAATTTTAGTCAAGGTTAGAGCTGATCCAAGAGGGGTATTGGGTTTAAGCAGCTGCTAACACATGCTCCACCTCTGCTTCTGAAGACAAGGCTATACTAAAGGACGCATTTGTTTTCCTTAGGCACATAGGTGATTGATGGGACTTTTCTGAAATACTCCATCATGAAGACACGTGTCCTCGGTATTTACCAAAACACTGTTACTAAGATCAAGCACCATCGGCGCATAAAGGTCCTCGCCCCCGAGGTACTCGTCATATAGGATCATGGCATTTCAGTACGAGTTACAACCAACACGTAACCTCGGTCTGATATGGTACCTTGGTCAGTATACCTCCCTCGGTTCCGAGATGAGCCTTTCCTCGGTGCCGAGAGGTACCCCGTCCTGGACGCTTCCTCTACTCCAGGATAAGCTATTGACGTACAGGTCATTTAGCTAGTCTAGGCTATTCATCATGACCTCGTCTTACACAATTAGTGTCAGAACGTACTGGAATGCAGGGGCCACAGCCAATGGGTGATGGACGCGTGGCGTATGATATCACATCGAAGACAGAGAAACCGCATGCCGTTGTTGACACGCGACTTGGGAAAGCAAACGATTAATTACACCATTCCCTTGATGAGACCGCATTCAATGCGGTAAGGCTCGGAAATGAAAGACAATAAATGCTCCTAATACAGAGCATTTATTGCATCCTCCCCGAGAGGAGTACATTGTACCGTCGGCATCCCGATGACCCAGCATTGATTGCTCGGGACCCCGAGCAGTTAAGAAGAGAAGACATTCCTCATCAGAATCAGTGCGCACACTGCCTGTACCTAATGATCACCTACTGACTACACTGACAGCAATCATGAGCTTTTGAGGTATAAATACTCCTTGCAAAAGGCAAGACGGGTATGCAACAAAAAACTCTTTACTACAATACACACTCAGTGTTTTCTCCTTCCTCTCTCTTTCTCAAAGACTGACTAGATCGTCGGAGGGGATACGCCGGAAAACACTCCGGCGCCCTTCTAACTTGTTCTTCTTTGTTCCAGGAACCTCTTTCAGCCTTACTGGATCGTTCTTCCGCTCCCCCAGGGTCTCCCTTTGCCGTTCCAGGTTACCACCGGACCTCGCAGGCTGTTCCAAGCAGCGTGGTTGGTCACTCAACTAGCTCACTCGAGTTCACCAAGGGAGAGATCTGTTCTCGTTTTTTATATTGTGCAGGATCTTGCACGCACAATCTGGCGCCGTCTATGGGAAACGACTAGTTTTCCTAGTTTTTTCTCTATAAAGAGCAGTGACCATGGTGAACACTCGACAGAAAGGGAAAGGACCCCACCAAAGGAGTCTCGAGTTACAAGCTCCCTGTCATCACGGAGGGAGGGATCACACCAATATGAATAAAAGTGTCTCTACTCGGTCAAGAGGGGTTACCCCTCAAACCAGTATGGGAATCAGGTCAGGGGGATCAGCCCCCTTGGCTCGTCATCAGGCGGAGGTGATTGAAGAAAAGTTTGACGATAGATTACGACAGCTGGAAAAGGACAATGTAAACGTCCTAAGCCGGCTCAAAACACCCTTTACGAGGGAGATCGGTGAGATGGAGGTTTCAAGAAAGTTTGTCATGCCGCGGTTCAAAACTTATGACGGGCGGTCCGATCCTGAAGCCCATGTCAGGCAATACAAGCAGATGATGTCCCTCTATCATTCGGACCAACGGTTTCTCTGCCGAGTGTTTCCTATGAGCTTGGGGGACTCTGCGATGAAGTGATTCGAGGCGCTTCCCCCCAACAGTATTGGGTCATGGAAGGAATTGACGAAGCAGTTCCTGGCTCGATTCATTACGGGGAGTAAGCGCCCCAAAGACATTGGATCATTGCTGACCCTCAGAAGGAGGGAATCCGAGACTCTTCGCCAGTACGCCATCCGATACTAGGAAGAGGTTAATGAGGTAGAAGGCTGCTCGGAGGTCATGGCAGCAGCATATTTTCGGCTCGGCTTGGCAAGGGACACGGACCTGTACCGATCCCTGACCAAGAAGACACCCTCGGATATGGGGGAACTAATGGCCCGGATTAACAAATACTCGAGGGTTGAGGACGAGATGGGAAGCAGCAAAGGCCGAGCCCTCCGTGGCCGGACTTCCAAGTTCTACAATCTCTAGACTCCGAGGACGCCCTCGAGGTCGCGATGTCCAGCACGCCTCGTATTGACCTGGGGTTCCTGAGGTAGAGGCAAGCTCTTGCTGCCGGGAGGGGACGAGGATCGACCGGCGACGCCCCATCTGCAGGGACCAGTTCCACCCCATCCTCAAGGGTTCTCAGTCGGGGTCAAGTGCGTGACCGGGATCCTCAGGTAGAGGAGGAGATAAGGGTCAAACATAGGCACAATGGCCTCGGCAGGGGATCCAGGGCATCTTCCACTCAGCAGCAAAGCGGGAGAGGCCGTGGGTTACCCCCTGCTCCTCCGCAACAGCAGTAACGACAACAGCAACAACAACGGCAACAGCAGACTCCCCCTTCCCCTCCGCCGACAGTGGAAGCCGCGGAGTGGAACCCCCGAGCCACCGATCACATGAACCTAGTGATCAGGGTCGATGACTCCATTTTGCTGGACCCTCATGTAGCCAATGCAGTGAGTGAGACACTGCATTTCGAGGCCGACATGGCGATTCACAGGGGGCGATCAACGAACGTGCTGTTCCGCTCTATCATCCAGAATTCTTTGGTGGTAAGTTCATTTTTGCTTTGGTTTCTTCTCTCTCGCTTTCCATTTTTGTGATACGCCTTTTTCCCTCCTTTGCAGGCTACCCAACAGATCTCCGTAATAGCTGCGCGGTACCATGGGTCTAGGATGGACCTCCAGCGGGCCCGAGAGCAGAAGGAAGAGGCGGAGGGGGCCCTCGCCCGAGCAATGGAGGACGTAGCTGCCAGGGATTCTACCTTGGCAGGGCAGGCTGCTCAAATCGAACAACTCCTCAAGGATGCCGAGTCGGCTAAGGTTGGCGCTGAAAAGCTAAGTGCTGCCCTTGCCGATGCTGAGGGGAGGATTACCGAGCAGACGCGGCGGCTTTCTGCCGCGGAGGAGAGGGCGGTTGGCTCAGAGGAAAGCTGTCTGGCTCTCACCCAGGAGCTGGACAGGATCAGACGAGGCACTGAACAGAAAGTCGGAGGAACAACTCCGGGAAGAGTTCGCCGATGACGTGCTCCCTGCTCTTGAGGAAAACAGCAAGGAGTTCTTCAAGAAAGGGTGGGACGAGGCGCTCCAGTCTGCTGGAATTCCGTCAGACTCCCTGCTCTTCCAGATGCACAACTACGTGCCCTCGGCAGAGATGGAACGGGCCGAAGCAGAGATTGCTGCCGAGGATGAGATCCCAACGCCGATGCAAGTCTCGGTGGATCCGCACGAGGCAGTGATAGTGGACTTGTCCGAAGAGGCCCCGCCTGACCATGCCCCTGATCCTCATGTTGCTCAAGGTCTCTCTGTTGCCGAAGTACCTCTCCTTCTGCCAGCTCCAGAAGCTTCTCAACCTTTTTATGCTAACTCGCCCTCGGCTGATGTTGTGGAGATGCCCGGGGCCAGATGAAAGCCCCTTTTTCTTTTTGATTGTACTCTTTTTTCTTTTGTAGTCTTTGGGGACGCAAAGCCCCTCTTCTTGAAATAAATCACGAGTACTTTTTCTTTTTTTGCGTACAGTAGTGCTTTGTTGTTTGTTTTTTTTTTTTTTGAACTGTCTTCGGGGGCTGGCCCATTCAAGAGGCACGCTCTTGTGTTTGCTTCCGGGACAGGAGGCCTTGAACTCTGTCCCCAGGACCTTGCCCTTCCAGGAGGCTTGCTCCTGTATATGCTTCGGGGACAGGAGCCTTGAACTCTGTCTCCAGGGCCTTGCCCTTCCAGGAGGCTTGCTCCTGTATATGCTTCGGGGACAGGAGCCCTTGAACTCTGTCCCCAGGGCCTTGCCCTTTATCTTTGTCGTTGACAAGCACTTGAGGGAGAGGATACTTCAAAAGTAATATTTCTTTAGATTCATAACATTCCATGGTGTTGCCGATCTGCTTTTTGAACATCCGATTCATCAGTCTTTGGTATGTTGCCCCGGCGTTCTTTAGTCCAAACGACATCGCTTTGTAACAGTAAACTCCCTTCGGAGTGATAAACGCCGTCTTTTCCTTATCCGGGGGATAGAGAGGGATCTGATGATATCCTGCTCAGGCATCCAGGAAGTCCATTCGTTCATATCCGGCAGTGGCATCTACCAGCTGATCCACCTTTGGTAGGGGGTAGTCGTCCTTGGGACATGCCTTGTTTAGATCTGTAAAGTCTACGCAGACACGTCATTTCCCCCCTTTCTTCTTTGCGCATACCGTATTAGACAGCCATTCTGGGAACTGTATCTCTCGAATGGCGTCGGCCTTCAGGAGTTTGTCGATTTTCTCGTTGACCGCGCTGGTGTGATGCGGGGCCATGCGTCGTGGCCTCTGTTTGACTGGCTTGTGCGATGGGTCAACATGCAGCCTGTGTGATTATCTCGGGGTCTACCCCCGTCATTTCCATTTCGTTCCACGCGAACACGTCTGTATTTCCCCTTAGGAACTAGATCATCTCCTCCTGTTCGGCTGTGGGCATCAAGGTCCCAACCAAGAAATACCTCTCTTCTTCTCCCTCTACCAGGGGCACCTTCCGGAGGTCTTCTACCGACCGCTTAGTTGGGTCTATCCGGGGGGTCATCCATTCCTGGACGCCCGGACTGTAATTGCTATTTTTCCATAATCTCTTCCGGTGCTCGCCTCTTCTCCTGGCTGAACTCCCCGGCTCGAACGGCTAAATAAAAACAATTTTTCGCGGACGCTTGGTCCCCCCGGATCTCCATGATACCCTCTGGCGTTGCGAATTTTAATTTCTGGTGGAAAGTGGAATGCACCGCTCCCAACGCATGCAGCCATGTTCGCCCCATAATTACGTTGTAGGGAGAGTCTGTATCGATCACGACAAACTCGGTGTCGATGACAAAGGGACCTGTGACAACTGGCAATATGATTTTCCCCACGGGCAGGGCGAACGAGCCGTTGAATCCGATGAGGGGTGTCCTGACTTTGGTGAGGTCTTTGGGGCCAAGACCCATCCGTTTTAATGTTTCGGAGTACATCACCTCCGAGGAACTTCCAGAGTCTATCAAAATCCTTTTGACGTCGAATTTTCCTATCCTCAGGGTCAAGACAAGGGCGTCATTATGAGGAGTCACTATGCCTGTCAAATCCGCGTCGGAGAATGTAATGCCAAGCTCACCCGTCCTGGCCCTTTTACTTGGTGGCCCTACATCAACCTCGGCTACCTTCCTTGTAAAAGCTACCCTCTTGAGGTCGGACTCGAGTTCGTTGGACGTGGGGCGATCCAGGGGACATATATGGATGACATCTATGATGTTGTCCGGCTCCTCGGCCGGGGCAAGGGCTTGTCTCTCTTCTGGCCTGGGCTCTATGTACTCTTTCAAATATCCGTCTCGGACCAATCTTTCCAAGAACGATTTGAACACCCGACAGCTTTCGGTGCGATGCCCGAAATCCCGGTGATAGGAACACCTAACCTTTTGATCACGGGTGGAGGGGTTGCTCTGCATCCTGGGCGGCCATTTGAAGAACGGCTCGTGCTTGATTTTATGAAGCAACTTAAAGATGGGTTCCTTGAACACAGTGTGAACTCCTTTGGACGAACCCCCTGGAGGGGGTAGCAATCCCATTCGGGGAATATCTTCCCGCTCCTTCTCTTTTCTCTTAGATTGGAGGGCTCGGCCTTTGCTACTTCCCATCTCGTCCTCAACCCTCGAGTATTTGTTTATCCTGGCCATTAGTTCCCCCATATCCGAGGGAGTTTTCTTGGTCAGGGATCGGTACAGGTCCGTGTCCCTTGCCAAGCCGAGCCGAAAAGATGCTACTGCCATGACCTCCGAGCAGCCTTCTACCTCATTAACCTCTTCCCAATATCGGATGGCGTACTGGCGAAGAGTCTCGGATTCCCTCCTTCTGAGGGTCAACAATGATCCAATGTCTTTGGGGCGCTTACTCCCCGTAATGAATCGAGCCAGGAACTGCTTCGTCAATTCCTTCTATGACCCAATACTGTTGGGGGGAAGCGCCTCGAACCACTTCATCGCAGAGTCCCCCAAGCTCATAAGAAACACTCGGCAGAGAAACCGTTGGTCCGAATGATAGAGGGACATCATCTGCTTGTATTGCCTGACATGGGCTTCAGGATCGGACCGCCCGTCATAAGTTTTGAACCGCGGCACGACAAACTTTCTTGAAACCTCCATCTCACCGATCTCCCTCGTAAAGGGTGTTTGTATGACTTCGTCCTCGGCCTTATCCTGGACAGCCTTACCCTTTCTCCTGGAGTCTAACCGGGCTCTGAGATCGATTTCTTCCCTGACGGGATGCCTTCTGAAGTCCTTGAGTTCATCGGTAAGCCCCTCATTTCCTGGGCGTCGTGTGGATTGGGTTGAATCCTCCTCCGATTCATCTCCCTTCCTCCGTCTAGACAAACCTCGCCGGAGGTCGTCCAGGGCCAATAGCCTGGCCTTCCTTGAATGGTTGTCATGATGATGCTCGCTGGCTCTGGATCGCTTTGGGGGCCCTAGAGCTTTCTGCTTTGTTGTTTAGGTGGTTTCTTAGATCCTTCGTTTCCGCCTCCCGGGCGGGAAGCCCACGAGAAAGGAATGAATCTCTCGACCCTTCGCCAGAGGCGGCAAACTCGTTGAGCCGGCTTAGGACGTTTACATTGTCCTTTTTCAGCTGTCGTAATCTATCGCCAAACTTTTCTTCAATCACCTCCGCCTGCTGACGAGCCAAGGGGGCTGATCCCCCTGACCTGATTCCCATACTGGTTTGAGGGGTAACCCCTCTTGACCGAGTAGAGACACTTTTATTCATATTGGTGTGATCCCTCCCTCCGTGATGACAGGGAGCTTGTAACTCGAGACTCCTTTGGTGGGGTCCTTTCCCTTTCTGTCGAGTGTTCACCATGATCACTGCTCTTTATAGAGAAAAAACTAGGAAAACTAGTCGTTTCCCATAGACGGCGTCAGATTGTGCGTGCAAGATCCTGCACAATATAAAAAACGAGAACAAATCTCTCCCTTGGTGAACTCGAGTGAGCCAGTTGAGTGACCAACCACGCTGCTTGGAACAGCCTGCGAGGTCCGGTGGTAACCTGGAACGGCAAAGGGAGACCCTGGGGGAGCGGAAGAACGATCCAGTAAGGCTGAAAGAGGTTCCTGGAACAAAGAAGAACAAGTTAGAAAGGCGTCGGAGTGTTTTCCGGCGTATCCCCTCCGACGATCTAGTCAGTCTTTGAGAAAGAGAGAGGAAGGAGAAAACACTGAGTGTGTATTGTAGTAAAGAGTTTTTTGTTGCATATCCGTCTTGCCTTTTGCAAGGAGTATTTATACCTCAAAAGCTCATGATTGCTGTCAGTGTAGTCAGTAGGTGATCATTAGGTACAGGCAGTGTGCGCACTGATTCTGATGAGGAATGTCTTCTCTTCTTAACTGCTCGGGGTCCTGAGCAATCAATGCTGGGTCATCGGGATGCCGATGGTACAATGTACTCCTCTCGGAGAGGATGCAATAAATGCTCTGTATTAGGAGCATTTATTGCCTTTCATTTCCGAGCCTTACCGCATTGAATGCGGTCTCATCAAAGGAATGATGTAATTAATCGTTTGCTTTCCCAAGTCGCGTGTCAGCAACGGCATGCGGTTTCTCTGTCTTCGATGTGATATCATACGCCACGCGTCCATCCCCCATTGGTTGTGGCCCCTGCATTCCAGTACGTTCTGACACTAATTGTGTAAGACGAGGTCATGATGAATAGCCTAGACTAGCCTAGGCTAATGACCTATACGTCAATAGCTTATCCTGGAGTAAAGGAAGCGTCCAGGACGGGGTACCTCTCGGCACCGAGGAAAGGCTCATCTCGGAACCGAGGGAGGTATACCGACCGAGGTACCATATCAGACCAAGGTTACGTGTTGGTTGTAACTCGTACTGAAATGCCATGATCCTATATGACGAGTACCTCGGGGGCGAGGACCTTTATGCGCCGATGGTACTTGATCTTAGTAACAGTGTTTTGGTAAACACTGAGGACACGTGTCTTTGTCATGGAGTATTTCAGAAAAGTCTCATTAAGAACCATCAGATTGTGCTCACGATATCACATTGTTGAAACTCAAACTATGAACTGCGAACTCAATCAATGCATCCGTCTGTACAATATATTTAGGTCCGACCCAGTACCCAAGCGAAACGATACCACCCATGTGTAATAGAGACAAGTGATGGGTGGATAATTTCATGTGGTAAACAAGCATATCATGGCATTGACTCAGATAATCAATAAACAACACCTAAATGATATAATGGAAACTGTAGGTGCCCAGACGGAAGCATTTGGGTGGGTAGGTGGGTGGGAAGACAGAGAGAGCAACATACCCCTATGCCAATACATAACCCTATGCATATACATGTATAACGATTAACATACAGAAAGAAAAGCCAATAGAATCAAATTGGAAATGAGCAATAAAGAGCCAGAAAACAGTGATTTGAGACACAAAAGTAGCGCAAGGACAGATCAAATGAGATATATTCCCAAGAAAAGAAATATCTGAGATCCAAGACACAAAAAATGTAAATCAATTCAAGTGAAAAAAAAATAAAACAAATCAAAGAGAATAAGGAAAGTGGACAAATACCCAGAAGCATTAGCAACAGAGAAGTTGCAAATATGAGTCTGAACCCTCTTGTCATTTGCTCTCCAACCAAGCAAGTCTCTCTCTCTCTCTCTGAACACCCTTGCCCCTGTTCTTCCACTTCCACTTCACTCTTTGTTGTGGGTTAGTAATTTTTATCTCCTTAACGTCTCTCTCTCTCCTCTGGGTAAAAGAAAAACCTCTCTCAGCTCGAGGGTAGTAACCAGTGGCGGACTAGTACTGGTAAACAGAAGAGAGACGGAGAACGAACCGAAGAGGGGGGAGGGGGTTTAGTAGGTATGTCAGATTTGTTTTCATCAGATGGAGTTTAGTTTAGTTTAGTGGATGCGTCTCGATTCTGCAGATTTAGAATGGGGATGTCTGTTCTGTTGCACATGAACAAATTTCACTGCGTGTCAATATCAACGGTCAAGAGGGTATCTACAAAAGCAACAACAACCCCCTTTTTTTTAAGTGTTTTTCGAATTGCGTAAATTCTTCAAGTTGGGGCCCACTTTTGTTTTAAGATTTTTCCAATCAATTCAAATTAACAAAAGGATTTTTTTTTGTTTGATAAAGATTAATTTGTTATCTATATTATTATAACAATTATTTTATGGGAGAATTACGTCTAGATTTTCTGAAGTTTTTCGCTTAATGACTTAATTCTCTAATTTTTAAAATATTACATATAAACTCCTTAAAATTTGTACGTTCGTAACAAAACGTAAGCTTGAGCTAGTAAAAATGACTTAATCAAGAGAAAGAACTCCTTTTCTTTTATAGGGATTAACTATATCCACTCTAAATCGGTCTTACTCGAGTGAATTTCTATGTTTATCTCATCTGCTAACTCGCTTTCTTCTTTAACTAGTTTTTAGCATTCATCTTTCTATGAATGAACTATGGCAAAGGAGACATTTCTCAATGTTAATCTAATAACATTTCTTTCGCTCTTTCTAATTTCAGTGAGCATATTTCTTTTTCAATTTATTTCGATCGAACTTATTCGAGTCCTAATTAATATGTAGATTGTCAGGTGGTGACCGTAAGACCTTGTTTGTTTCTACTTGACGTTATTTTTCTCAAATTTTTTACATGAATTACATAAGATAACTTGTTTACTTAGCACTTGCATCGAGGAATAGGAGTATACGGATTGCTCACACTTGTTACTTGACCAAATCACAACAAACAATAAATACTAGGAATCACGTGAGATTTTTCTAACTAAAACCAAGGTAAGTTAACGAGAGGAAAAGGCCCGAAGCCAGGGTCGTAGTGAGGGGACGTCTCTAGCATATGAGCGACAACTAAGCTTTGTTCTATGGCGGTTTAAGCTAGCACTCATTTCATCATATCATCTCGCTCGATTTCAAATCCATAAGAGGCATAGGAAATAACACCAATTTTAAACTTTAGAGGGTTTGTATATAATATTTTAAATATCAGGAGTTTAAATGATTAAGTGACAATTTTAGAGGGTGTAGGTGTAATTCTCCCTTATTTTATTTGAGAAGTCATATTATTAAATGTAAATTCACATTTTTTTTCTAACTAACACACATGTGTCATAACTATCTCTCTTAAACTCCAATTTAAACTTCTACAAATCTTCATTTTAAACTCAAATTGCTTAATTACATGTATCGACATTTTATTGCAAAATATTGAAAAAAATATATTTTTGTGAAATTTTTTATAACACGAGAGACCATGGAGTGGAGGTGGGGGTAGTAAGTGGGATGAGATCGAAATAGATTTCAAATAATGTGCATCGCACATGACAATTGCTTGTGCCCTTTTTGTCAAAGTTCAAGAGTGTCATTGGACATCGCTTCTTTGTAAATGTTTTTTATGTTATAACTGTATTGTTTAAATTAAAATTATTGATAATACTAATTTATTGATGCATATAAAAACTATTAAGTAAACTCAAGCTATTTAATTGATTCATGTATCATATTTATATTGTATAATTGGACTAATTTAATATTTGAGTTGAGTTATTATGCTAATATTCATATTAATAGAAATTATTTATTTCTAAATTAAAATTCCTATAGAAATGAATCAAATAAAAAAAAATAAAAAAGGTATTAACAAGTGCTAATATAACCATGGAAATGAAGGGCCCTCGGATAGGGTTGACAATTACGTAAACTCAAGCTATTTATTTGGGTAATGCGGTGCCATATTTATATTGTCTAATTTAAATAATTTAATATTAGATTCGAGTTAATACTAACATTCATATTAATTAAAAAAAGAGAATCACACTTTGTGCCCCGAAAGATTTAATAATTTTTATTTTAAAACACTCAAAGATCAAATTTTTTACATTGCACCTCAATATATTAAAAATATTGCAATATGACATTTTTGTTAGATTCCGTTATTTTTTTCGTTGGTGTTAATAGGGTAATTTTTTACAGAAGAAATAACGAAAGAGAACAGAGGGGTTACATTGCAACATTTTTGATACATTGAAGGTGTAATATTAAAATTTTTATCGTTGAGGATATAAAGTGAAATTTCTTAAATCTTTCAGAGTATAAAATGTAATACACCCTAATAAAAATTATTTAATTCTAAAATAATTCATCTATAACTAGATCAAATAGCAAAAATAAAAAGGTGTTAACTATAGGAGCTTGAGGAGGCCGGTACCTCCCAAAAAACTTAATAGGATAAAATTATACTTTTTAAAATAATTAGGATATAAATACATATACTAAAAAAAAGTCATAAAAACTCTTTTACCCCTTACCATAAATAGTGCATACCTAATTGAATGTGAAACTTTCAAGATTAGAATATGAGACTTTTAAGATTTTTTTTGATATTTGTATAAAATTTGAATTTTGAAATTTCATATATATATATATATATATACACACACACACACGTAAAACAGTGGCATCAAACAGTTACACGCTTAACAAAAAAATAGTAACATCAAACAGTGACACGCTCAACAAAAAAATAGTAACATCAAACAGTAACACGCTCAACAAAAAAACAGTAATATCAAACAGTAACACACTTAACAAAAAAATAGTAACATCAAATAATAACACAAATTTTTTTGTTGAACGTATCACTGTTTGATGTTACTATTTTTTTGTTGAGCGTGTCACTGTTTGATGTCACTGTATTTCGTGTGTGTGTGTGCATATATATAAAATTTTAAAATTCAAATGATACACAAATATCAAAAAAAAATCTTAAAAGTCTCACATTCTAATTTTGAAAGTCTCACATTTAAATAGATATGCACTATTTATAATAGGGATAATTATGAAATACATTTTAGAAAAAATTTGAAAAAATTTTAAAATATGTATTTATTGACAATTATTTGATGAAAAAGAAGACTTAAGGAGGATAAGTTTAGAGGTAATACTTAAAGCTAAATAAATTTTAAAAAAAATACTCACATCTCATTATCTCTTAACTATAATGTGAACCAATCAAGGCCCTTGGATTCGTTTGATATTCACAGAAAGTTAGACAGGCCTGACCCACAAGGGCCATATCACAACTCATTGTACCCGGGCCTTATTCAAAAGTGGGACCTTAAGCGTCCCATATAAAGCCCTTCAATTCCATAGGTGGGCCACTACATTAGCCCGAAAGTTCAATAGACCATGGGTCCGCCTATTCTGACTTCTAGCTTGGAATTGGACCTTAACCATGGTCCCCCTCTCTCTGTCTTTCTCTCTCTCTCTCTCATTTGCACACACATGTACGTGGGTGATCAGTGGAGATGAGAGGTTTCAATGCCAGTTATTGGTTAAGTACTGGAATGATGTTTGCAGGTGATTACGTATATTCATGCTCTCGTAGTAATCACGGGTCGGGTCTAACAAGCACGTGGTTTGGATGGTTTTCGTTGTTGGGAAAAAAAACTGGAATGACGGTGTATGGGTCAGGCTGGCTGGGATATGGGCTCGAATTCCATAAAATTTGCCTTGGGTTTGGCTGGTAACGAATATCAACCCACACCAAATTGAAGTTTGGACTCGCTTTCTAGTAATTGATTAGGGCCAGTCCAATGACATAAGCCATTGTTTCCAAATAAAGGTTTCACAACCAGGTTATTGCAGCACTTACAATGGTTCAGAAAAGAAAATTTAAAAAAGAAATTATTTTAATGTCCTTACCATTTTAATAAGGGAGAATTATATCAAAACTCTCTTAAATTTGTCATTTAATCATTCAGACCCCTGACATTTAAAATATTACACACAAATTCCCTGAAGTTTGTACGCACATAACACTTAGACTCATGATGTAAATATATCTGTTAATAAATTATACTTAAACCCATCTGAAATTTGTAAGTATATAATACTTAGACTCTTTAAGTTTAAAATATTATGCTTAGACCAAAAATATTTCAATCAAAGATAAAATATCAAATATTTTAAATTTTACAATTATATTGTTTCATTTATTGAAATAAAATCAAAAATAAAATTTTAATTTTTTCTTAAAAATTCATAATTAGTATACAAATTATCTATTGAAATTTAATTTGGTCGTTTAAACGACCAAATTAAAATACCAAACTATTCCAATTAAAGCTAAAATATATTGTGTCCATTACAGTTTGACCCCTTATTTAATTTTTTTTAGTTTTATTCTAATAGATAGTGTAATTATATACTAACTATAATTTTTTTTTAAAAACCTAGATTTTTATTTTTGATTTTATTTCAATAAATGACATAATAGAACATGAATTTTAATTATAAAATTCATGTTCTATTATGAATGACTTAGATCCCTTGTTTGATTTTTTAATTTTATTCCAGTAGATAATATAAGTATATACTAATTACAAATTTTTTTAAAAAATTAAAATTAAAATTAAAATTTTATTTCAATAAATAATATAATAGAACATAAACTTTGGCTGTAAAATTTAAAATATTTGATATTTTATCTTTGATTAGAATATTTTGGGTCTAAATATAATATTTTAAACTTAAAGGGTCTAAGTATTATATATTTACAAACTTTAGAGGGGTTTAAATATAAATTATTAACAAATATATTTATATAAGAGATATAAGTGTTACGCGTATACAAATTTTAGGAAGTTTGTATATAATATTTTAAATAAATATCAGAGAATGAGTGATTAAATGACAAATCTCAAAAACTCATTCTCCTTTTTAATAGTCATGTCCAATTGTGACAAAGTGATTGCAGCACGTACAGAGTGGTACCATGATGTCTTGTAAAGCATCAGAGGAGTTGGGAGTTTAAAGCTAATCGTCAACAATAAAAAACCAAAAATAAATTTGTCGAATTGCCCTCCAATCCACCAAATCACTCGCTTCTTATTGGTCCCAATATCGAATTAAACAAGATTATGATCATCCATATGTTCATAGAAAGACATGATCGATTTGATTTGATGTTGAACCAGAATGGTAAAAAAAATGTTGCTACCATACAAGTGCCAACTCAGATTATACTCCATGCACAAGAAGAAGTGGTTTAAACTTGAAGTGTATCCCTCTATTATTATTATTCATGTTTTAGTATTATTAGTTGATGTACACATGTATTGCATGTGGATCATTTTGAATATCAAATGTACATGTTAGTATTGTAAATATTATGAAACGATATCAACTACAACACTAGTACCTACAAAAGTTGATTGCAAAATAAAGTCGTTAATCTAAGATGCTACAAGTAATTAGCACATAATCAACTTACAAAATGATCCACTTTACATATAAAAAGAAAGACAAAAATTATACCGAGAAATAAAATGATTAATGACATATAAAATTAGGTCAAAAATAAAAAATCTCCAAGGTTGTTTATTAAAATTTCTAAAATAGTAAAAACTCGAGGGCTCTTCATTTTCTGTTGATTGTTCAACAAGCCTTTTATAGTTTTTCATTTGGCTTTTTGTTACAAAAAAAAAAATTGTTGTATATAAAATACCAAAACATATATATTTAAGACCTTTGTTAAAAAAATATGTGAAACCGTTTCAAGAAATGGCGCCTAAAAAAAATTAATTTTCAAAACTTAAACACGTCACATGTCATCACCAAGAAAGCTTCTGTTCAAAGAAAACTAATAAGCAGACCAACCGATGAAATAAATCAAATGTGTTATAGAGCTCAAGAATGATTTATTTACATGAGAGTTGGGAGAGAGGAGTTCTATGACTTTGGTTGTTTGACAAATCAATGATTCACAATCGTCCAAAAAGGGCGCAAAAAAGCATTAGTCAAACTTTTATTGTTAGAATTTGGATAGTCCAGATGTTAGTTTAATATGTGCGTTTTTGACTTTGCCTATCAACTATTAGTAGAAGCAACCAAAATATGAAAAACTTGGATGATTAATGAGTATATGTAGTGCAGATTAAATACAGTACTTATCTTAATAAATGATAGAACTAATATTGAATAATAATTAGAAGTAAACAAGAAAAACCAAAGTTTTCATGATTGATACATGTAAATATAATTAATTTTATGTTAGAAGAGGTCAAAAAAATAAGAAAGATATATTACGTATGGTTTGGCCCTATATGGAGAGGGTATTGTGCAAACTTGAGGAGACCATGACCCTCCGGGTCATAACGTAGCTCGCTGTCCATGATTATACGCTACACTACTGTATCTTCTAACACAAAATACAAGTTGTATATATAATAATTGCAACAATAAATCACTAATGTTTCATTTGGTAAGAATGATGAAAAATTAAAAAAATACACTTTTTATCTTTCAAGGATGAAAAGTATGAATGATGCATTTTCCTTCCTTTGTGTTTGGTTGGGTGGATGGAAAATAAAAATGACTAAATTTTTTTTTAATTTTTTTTTGTGCTGGTTAAAATTAGGGGTGACAATCAAGTCGTATCGTGTCAAATTCATATTAAGTCATAAAATTATGAACATTTTATATTTCTTGTTTGTTTGTCAGGTTATTTTCAAGTTCACGTCGAGTTATAATTAAATTCGTGTCATAAAATTCGTATCGAACTCGAGTCGTGTTATCGTGTTGAGTCGAAAATTGTCACCCTTAGTTAAGCTGAAAAAAATATTATTTTTAAATTATATATATACACACATATTTTATTATTGTATTTTGATATGAAATTAATGTATACATAATATATAGACAAATAAAATATATATTAACACAAATAATTAACTTTTCATCCATTTTTTTTAAAAATTTTGGAGAGATTGATTTTGGTGAGTTAGAAGGAAAATTAATTTATCTACTTTTTCATCTTTCCTATTTTTTTTCTTTACCAATCATGATGTTTTATACATCTTTTTTTAACTTTTCTTCATTTTATTTTTTCATTGTACCAAACGGAGCATAAGTGTAACACAAAAGAGAAAGGCATGTATGCATTGTGGTTTCATCATCTAAATTTCTAGTGGGTCCCACCGTGTCCACTTAGAGGGAGGAAAAAATAATGGGTGAGAGCCTATATGGAGGCTAACATGCTAGAAATGTAGGTGCCATGCACAGAGTCATGTTGGAGGGAACATGTCATGAGGCCTTGAGAAATAAAGAAACAGTGGGTTGAGCAAATTATGGAGCTCAAACCCTACTCACGGAAGGCTGCTGATAAGAATATTCAAAATTGTATAGGGTTGTGCCTGTTGGTGGTGGACAAAGGCTAGGGGCTATGCCCTAACTTCGTCTGCCATGTTTGTAAATAATGCCCTACGGTTAGCATTATGGTACCAAAAAAATTGTTTTCCATTCCGGATTGTTTCTTTTTGTCTAATTAAAGCATGTCATGTGTAAGGATTCTCTATTTTACTATTTTTATGATCAATGTTTAGTATGATCCAACAAATTACTTCCGAATACGACATTGTTTATTTTTTTTGGAAGGTCGAGTACCATATTGTAAGACGTTTATTACTTATAAAGTGCTGCAGCCTATAGGGTTTAGGGTTTCATTCGTATACATAGACAGGTATGATGGAGTGGTTGGGGTTATGATGGTGTTGTTGGAGGGTTATGAAACAAAAAGAATGGCAAGAAGTATTTGAAAGAGGAGATAAGGAGACAATGTGTGTGTGTTTGTCAGAGAGAGAGAGAGAGAGAGAGAGAGAGGGGGTAGCTTACTGAAAAGCGTAACCATGTGAGAGTGTGAGAAGCATGATGCTACAGAATGATGTTGTCATCTTTATCTTCATCACATATTTACTTGCTCTTCAAGGGCTTGACTAGGGTACCACATATAAAATTGTACCTCAAAAATTATTATTTTTGTGGGTATTTTTATAATTTTTTTTTTTATCATTTTTGTAGTTGTTTTTATTATTTTTGTGGTTGTTTTTATTAATATTTTGGTAACTATTTTTATCATTTTTTTTGGTTCAAAAAAAGTTATCATTTTTGTTAGTGATTTTATCATTGTTGTGCTAATTATTTTTACCACTTTTTTCGATATTACAATAATAGTAAAAATATTCACAATAGTGATAAAAATATCTATAAAAATAATAAATATCGATACCAAAAACAACTCCGCTCTTCAATATTACAAACAAGTAAATGTCAACCAGTCGTGGCCCTAGGGGAGTATATACATCCTAGACTTCCCTAGTACTGCTCTAAAACTATGTTGGTTTTTATGATATATCTTGCAGTGTTTTGAACATTCGTAATGGGATTGTCCCAGCCACATGCCTTCGTTAGAGAGGTGAGGCTTTTGAAGTGGACTGACACTATTAATTAAAGAGATGTTTCTCTCTTTTGGCACAGAGAGAGAGAGAGAGAGAGAGGGAGAGAGAGGTTAGGCTTTTGACATAAACTGAAACTATTATAGAGAGGTTTCTCTCTTTTGGCAGAGAGATAGAGAGAAGGAGAGAAAAGCCATGCTAATCATAATCCTATGATTTCTTGTCCGGGGACCTCCTTAACATGCCATACTTGCTGTGATAATTTCAACCTTTCCTAGTGGAAAAACTTAGGAAAGATTTTGGAGAAGTATCAATATCATGTCAATAGCAAGGAAAAAAAAACAATGTCTATAATAGTTTCAATGGGTTGTAGTGTGAGTTCAATACATCCAGGTTTCAAATTTGAGTCTTGCAAAAACTATCCTAATTGATTCAATGGATACGTTTTTTTGGTGATTGTGTGTGTATATCAAAATTATGTAATAAACCCAAGTGAAAAAAGCATTGTTGGAATGATTTTAGGTCATAAAAAAGGGGGAATTATCATAATGTTTGTATTTTGTGTCATGTGTGGGATTGATATATATGAAGAGTGACTAAGAAAATTTGATTGGTTTTTACATATCTCGATACTAGGGGTGTTCAAATTTTCGACCAGTTATAAGTTCCTATCCTACCTTACCCTACTGAATGACTAGTCGCAAATATCGGGTAAGAATGCGGAATAGTCATCCATTTCCGCATTCCTACCCTATCCTACCCGTAATAATTTAGTTTTAGTTTATATATATAAACTAAAACAATCCTAATCTACCCAGTCCCAAGAGTGTCTGCGCCTCACACCTCACTCGGTCACTCCACTGCTCCTCCTTCATCGTTCCAGACTTCTCTCTCTCTCTCTCTGGTGTGGTCTGGCTTGGAAGGTCTGATCGCAGACCTTCATCTACAGTAACAGATCAGTGCCGCTGTGCGCAATTTGGTCATGAGTTGTAGATCAATGCGCGATCTGATCGCGTTTGATCTGAGTTGTAAATCCTATGTTGCAGATCCATGGGTTTTTATCCTATGTTGCAGATCGCGATGGCCTCGTCTTTGTTCCTATATTGCAGATCTGGCTATTGCCATTTTGTTTGTGTATACTTACGAGTGAACTTAAATGTGGCCTCTGGTTAGATGTTGTTTGCATATGTCTTTCTTTTTAAAGGGCAGACACCACCTCTCTCTCTCAAATATATATTTTTTTGGATGGTACTGGTATGGGGGGTGGTGTTTTGTTGGCATGGCCTAGGAACCAAGGGTAATGATGATGCACAAAACTAAATAAACGGTGCATATTATTTAATTAAATTGTTAAAATGATTCAAAAATTAATTGTTACAAAACTATTTATCCGACTTTCTACCCGATTAATCGGGTAAAAAGTCGGCACCTGTCGGATAGGATAGGCCAAGAAAAAATTCTTCAGCAAAGTATTGAGTAGAAAAGCGAAAGAGCATATTGTCAACTCGTAGGATAGGGTGAACACCCCTACTTGATACATTTGAGTGTCAAATCACGACAATTTTCTTCGTTTTAAAACGGAATTTTTTTACATGGCATTCTTTTAAAATACCATTGAAGAGAATTGATGGAAAATTGTGCATCGGATAGAATCTAAATTCCACTAACCCCTCCTTACATTCACCATATTAGAAGTTTTTCAGAAATTATATTTGAAAATATTTTTTAGAAGGATTCAAATAATAAAAATAATATTTTAACACGTGGTATGAACGAGAGTATATGTCCAAATACTACACAAAATATGCTCGCATTATTTTTGTGGTTATAATATTTTAAGGTTGATATATATATATATATATATTGACAATCATAGTTGATTAGTAGCATAGCAACCGAACAAACCATTATCGGAATTCAAAGGAGTGACCCATTCCTGTCATTTGTGTTCCTTTCTCCATACGTAGCTAGATGTTTATAGTTTGACCTCTCCCATGATGACAATAATAATAATAATTTAGCCAAGGCTCCATTGGTCAAAACAATTCAAAAAAATACTTGGAAAGATATTGAATGTAATTTTGACTTTTGTAGCTTCTGAAAGTTTTGCTGAGACCCCTTCATGTCAGATTTTTCACATTCATTTCAGGAACAACAATGGTATCAAGGGGTGAGAATTCTATGGTGTGAGCAAATCAACAACCAAAGATGCCGTTGATTAAAACAGTATCGTTTTACATACAAAAGATTTTGTTTTATTAAATAGAATAATATAATTTGAGTACAAAACAACTCTCTTTTAATTAACATTATCTCTATTGTTAGTCGGATCCGTTATAAAAACCTAAATTGAGGACTCAATTTAATAGAATTATTGAATTAATTGTAAGTTCCAAAATTAAATGAAACACGATTTCAATCTAATGGTTATATTGAATTAAATTCTCATATTAAGTCTCTAAATTATAACCAAATAACATTTTTCTTTCTCTTTATTTTTGTACTGTATATGTATAGATGGGTAGTGAATCCCAACCACTCTCAATCCAATGATAGATAATAATTAGTTCAACAAATAAAATCAATAAATTAGGCGTAAATAACATTGTTCTTCGTTTTAGTGCAACTTTCGTACATAAATATTCAACTAATTAATTCCTTATTTATATTCACTTAAATAATTAAGTTATTGGTGTTGTGCTTAGATTATATACAATCTTTAAGGTGAGGGTGTTGATCAAATTATAGTGTGCTATGTTGAAAATCAAAAAAAAGCTGGTACGTGAACTTAAAAGATGAGTGCACCAGAAATTGATAAGCTCTAGTATAAAAACTTAACAAGTTTTAAGTGGGGTATCGTACCGAATTTGGTTATTAGTAGTATTCTCCACAGGATTAGAGAATTTTAGGAACTAAGTTAAAGAGAGAGTAACCCTATAATGGCCGTTCTGAATATGGTGATATCTGGAATGTCAAGCTAACCCTTGAGCTGACAAATGAGAGGTGGTAAAGTCAATACAAATAATGTTATTGCACCATTTTCAATAAAAAAAAAAAAAATCACCACAAAGGCAATTTGTTTCAAAAAGTTGTTGCTTGCCAAGAGACAGTCTACTTGGATTCAAATTCACATATTCCGAGAGAGAGAGAGAGAGAGAGAGAGAGAGAGAGAGAGAGAGAGAGAGGGGTTACAATCAAAAACTCTCATTCACCACTTTTATGAAGAAGCCCTTAAACTATCCACACACACACACACAAAAAAAATCAGTAATTCACAATCAAATCTAATTAGAGAGATAAGAAGAATGGAAGTTACATAAAAAAAAAAAAGATTAAAAATTAAATTTATGTGGGATGCTATTTTGATCATGATGATTACGTCACCATTATGCGAATCAACGGCTCCTTCTCTTTGTCACAATCTGGTGGTAGTGTAATCTCACCACATTCTGTGCAGGCGAGCAGCTGTGCTCTCGCAGCTTCATAATCCCAATCAGTGCTCCCAACAACATACAACATCAACCCAGCACAACAAACTTGGGCCGCAAGCAACCCAACCCAAAGCCCACAAAATCCAACTCCTAGCTGAAACCCAAGGCCGATCGCCACGGGCATGCCCACTAGATAAAATGCTCCGAGGTTCACGTTAGCTGCGGTGGCTGGCCGGGCGGTCCCACGTACAACACCACATCCGACGGTCTGAGGACAATTCCCAAGCTCGCATAGCCCTAGGATTGGTAAAGCAGTCGCTGTCAACCGTAGGATCTCTCTATCATTCGTAAACATCCGGGCCCATATATTACTCGTTGATGATGCAAAAGCCATGGCAGATAAGCCCATTAGGCCCGCAATACATATAGACACAATAGCAGAGACCCGAGCCTTATTGGGTCGATTCGCCCCAAGTTCATTACCCACCCGAGTTGACACAGCAAACCCGAGTGACGATGGAAATACATATAGCAACGACGTTGTTTGGATCAAAATGCCCATTGATGCCACCGTGGCCTTGGGGTCCACTAGGAGCCCACACAAAACGATCATGATCTCGTACCACCACCATTCGAGACACACAGAAACACAACTCGGTGCCGCCAGCTTAACCAACGGCGTCCAGCCAGTAAAGCATTCCCGGCTCGGCTTCGTCCATGTCGTCTGTGCTTGTAGTCCACTTCCCCACACATACGAAACAAGCGCCAACAAAACGACCAAATTCGACGCCGCCGAAGTGGCGGCGACACCAGCAACACCGTACTGGAGCCGAGACACGAACACGTAATTCACCGGAAATTGCAGCATCGTTCCGGCAAGCGTTGCTAAAGTCACCGGCTGGGTGATGCCTTGTGCGCGAAGGTAAATGCGTATTGGGTGGAGAAAAGAATTTGTCAATAGGTCAGGTAGGGAAAAGATCAGATATCTGTGAGCCAAGGTGGTGATAATGGGGTCTTGGTGTAAATAAAGAAGAATTTTTGAAATGTTGAGCCATAGTAATGTGATGGGTATTGTACAAACGAGAAGAAAAATGACTGATCTTTGCATTGTTAGAGAGAGAAGCTTTGGACGTTGAGCTCCAAAAGCTTGTGAACAGAGAGGTTCCATGCCTAAAGCTAGGCCGGAAAGTACTGAATATCCGGTGATGTTGGCAAAGGCAATGGCTAAAGAACCAGCGGCGAGCTCTGTGTCGCCGAGGTGGCCTAAGAAGAGCATGGAGAGGATAGAGCGAGAGTAGATGATGAGGGCTGCGAGTGCTATGGGGAAGGAGAGGTGGAAGAGAGCTTTGGTTTCATTAATGATCTCTGAGGGGGTTATGAGAGAAAATTGTGTTGGGTTGTCTGTGGGTTTTTTGGTGGTTTCTGGGTGGGTTAGGGTGGTGGGTAGGGATGATAAGAGATCGACATGGAAGTGGGCTTGTGTTTTTGTTGGTTGTTGTGAGGGTTTGTGATCAGTTGCAGATATGGTGGTGAGGGTGAGGGTGGGTGTGGTTTTTGGATTGCACATAGTGAGGGAAACAAATGGTTTTTCACTAGAACTCTCTCTCTCTACGGATTGAAGAGGAGAACGAGTATTAATAGATCAGGAAAATGAGGTTGTGAGGTGGGGTTTTCTTTTGTATTGTTGGAGTTCTTAGTTTAGAGCTGGAGTTATGATGGTATGTTTCTCATTTGTGTTTCCTAGACGTGTGTTTGCGAAAAGGAAATTAGTTTTTGATCTCAATTTAGAATCGTAATTTATGGACTTAACTCAGTATAACTATTAGTTTAAAAATAAGTTTTATCTTACCTCACCTCAGAACTCACAACAAGTAATCCATTGATTTAAGTACTTGATTAAACCTTCAAATTAAGTTGGTATAAGATTACTCGTCTGAAATTACCACTAGTCTTGTTCCCATATTTCATAAGCACCCTCATTTTTTTGTTCATGGAGCGCTGTCCAAAGTGAAAGGACAGCACTGCCCATGGCTAAAGCTTTAGAGTCAGTAAGATATGGGTGTTTCTAAAATTGTTGTTTGTTTTTGGATTCATACCATATATGGTTCACCGTTTGCTAGAGACGATGATGAATTTTGAACCCCAACGATTCAAGTTAAATTTAAATTTGGTCCGACTTAATTCATTTCTAAGTATTTTCTTCTTCTATTTTGAATTTGGATAATCAAGTAAACACACTGGCATCAGTTTCTCTTTGGACAATGTTTTCTGCAGTTTTTTTTTGTAAATGCATTTATGATCTCATAAATAGAAATTAACTTCTCTGTGTAGCAGAAACAATGGACAAGACCAACACATGTGGAAATTACCTTAATTTGTACCATAACTCAATGGGTTTATTACGTACCACCAACTATACACCACCTTTAATTGACAAATTAAGTTAATTAAGACGTTCAGTTGAAATGGTAATTGTGTACACAAGTATTGTAACTGGTAGACATAGATTAAATCTCTTTGACTTTTTTATGTCTTAAGTAATCTAACTTCTTTTCTTTAGTATGAAAAGAATTCCATTATAAATAGGCTACATCTACCTATTAAAACACACTTGGGCATCTTCTCGTTGATGGGTGGCAAGCAATTCTTTTTTTTTTTGGTTTAATAATGTTGAGTGTCCGAGTCGATTTATGCACATTTAGATTAATTCTTTTCTCAGTCCGATCAATGTTAAGTCATTTGTGCCGGGATTAGAAAATTTTTTGTAAATGACATTTAACAATTCAAATGATTACAAAAATATATATTTAAAAATAAAAAACTTGTTTAACATTTTTTTTAGGGGTCAATCGGTCAAGGTGCATATTTGGAAGATTATTTTTTATTTTTTGGTAAAGTAAAGATTAATATCCATCGGAGGAATGTTCTTGAGCATAAATGGTTGAAAATTAGTATGCATCTAGTGAGATTCAACCATAGACTCTATCCGATATAACCTAATCTTACATGTTCGGCGGAGAAAGTTTCTAAATTTGAGAATGAAAAGTTTTAAAATTTGAGAATGAAAATTTTATGATGTCTCCACGTAAATTTAGAATCTTTTTCCACCTCAGATTATGGCTCCACATAAAGGTCTTAAAATGTAACACGATTTTTTAATACGAATAAGAAATAAGTTATATTAGTGTTAAATACAAATAGCGGATTTGTTTAGTTAATATTGTAAGAACAAAATGATTGTTTTTTTTTTTTCGTTTCTTGATTTGGTGTTATATGAATTATTTTTGAATTAACTTTTTTTGATTATACAAATATTTATATAAATATGACACGAACCAAAATGACAAGACTAATTGAAATGACATGACACAAAGATAATTTGACATGATTTGATAGACACCTAAACTTACAAGTTTATATCAAAGCATAATCTCATATAAGACCTTCAACAATTTAAGAGAGTTTAACATAGGAGTTTGTAGAGCACAATACACTTGTATGCGCATATCGAAGATAAATTGTAGGCCAAACACATATAAATATTATAATCATTTGGGTGCCGGTGGATCAAAGTGGGGGCGTGGAATATAGTCTTCCGCGAAGATTCTTGGTACGGAGAAATATTACTGCTTGTTTAAATAAATATATTAAAAAATTCTATTAATTTGTGAAAATAGGCAGCATTGGCAAAGCCATTTGATCTACCTAGCAAATGATGAGATGTATGTAGATCTCTGCTTGCATGAGTTGGTAGCCACCTGTTTGCTGGGTCTCTTGAGTGTTCTCTAAGCTCTATTACTGTCAGATGTTCCCTGATTTCGTTGGCTAGGGCCTCTTGTATATTGAGTGTTAGTCGTCAAAATTTTAATGTGCATGTCCTTTCTTATGGCCTGGTTTAGTACCTATTTGCTATATATATATATATATATATATATATGGGACTGGGCGTAGTTATAATGCAGGGTGGTCATGATTCGAACAAAGTTTAAACATTGATTCCTCGCATGTAACGAATTAGAAGAGATGTCTACAGACAACCGTTTTTGGACTAAACTCGAAAATCATTGATGTCTAAGGTTGAGAAACCTTTTGCATTAACATCTAAGCTCTGATATATTCGATTTCAAAAGTGTTCCACTTTTCCAGCTTATACTAACGACTTCCTCATTTCTCCCACAACTCGGAGGAAAATTTGCTCATCTATAAGCACTTACTGCCTGTGAAAAAACAATTTCTTCCACGTTATATATAATTTAGGGTATAACGTAACACAACCTTAGTTATAAATGGAAAAATGTTTGTCGCCTGAGGGCAAACTATGAAGTCTATTGGTGTTAATTTTGGCAACAAAACTAATTCATGCCTAACATGACAGAACTTTTTTTTTGGGTTATCAATGATAAGGGAGAATCAAATGATTCTCCATAAGATTTGCTACATCCCAATTCGGTTCCATAAAATCCGAATGTATAGCTGTAAATATATATAGAATAAATTACAATAATATGATCCTATATATGTAGATATGTTTTCAATATTTGTATTTTAAACCTTTCCTATTTTATATGATCACATTATTGTAATTTATTCTATATATATATATATATATATTTACAGCTATACATTCGGATTTTATGGAACCGAATTGGGATATAGCAAATCTTATGGAGAATCATTTGATTATCAAGAATCATTCTTATCACGAATATTTTAAACTTAAAATTTGCAATGCAAGTCTTGAATATAAGCAATTACCTACTAATTGGTTAAACCCAGTTTTTATGTGGTTAGTGACTTAAACTCGAGACATGTAGTTTTACACATTGTCTTTCTTGACGATGGAACCATTAGTAAATAAAGACATGCTGCTGCGAAACATATTTAAGCAAAAAAGTTGTACGTAACGCACAAGACAGGACGCAGAGGTGTGTGATTCAAGCCCAAATATCACAAACAAAAGCATCTATTATTTAATGTTGAACAATAAACACCAATTTCATGCCACTTCTGGCTGCTGCATGCATATTGTTACAAAATGCTCATATTGAGAGCATATTCCCTATCATTTCTCTCTCTACATTATGTTTAGGGGTCCATTTATGTACCCAAAAAATGGAGGGGAGGGGTCCAGTTTGCATTATTTGTGACATAATTTACTAGATAACATTAAATATTCCTTAAAATCTTTTTAATAGACTTGGTCTTAAGATACCTATAAATATCAACAACAATTGACCCATTGTGGCTGCAACTTGGCATGGACTAAGATTTGAGTATCTCCCAACAAACAACACAATACATAAATGAGGAAATAGCTAGAAGGATTAGATTATGTAAGCAATAGGGTGCTTAATTACTCATCCAAATATGTAGAAGAAGGAATTTTTCATAAGATGTATCTTTTAACATCCAAATTCTATTGCTTATAGTATCTCCATCTCAAGAGGAATTTTTTTTGCGGTCTCAATTGTACATCTTTTGCACTCGTAGTTAAAATGAAGTAAATCATACGTGTTTAATAAATCAATACTCTCTTTTGAGAAACAATTAAATCTTTATGGAATAACCCCTTCTCACTTGGCAATTTACGCACCATCTGCGAACCTGACACAAAATTGAAATGGAATTAACGGGTTCAATTTTAGCCTTAACATGTTTGGGTGCCAAAAAGATGAACTTATTAGGCACTTCAAGTAAGTTAGTTTATATAAACTTGGCTAAACATGATGCCACGACTAATAATGGTTTAAAGATAAAACGAATCTAAATATATACAATTATAAAAGGATACATATGAACTGAATAAATTTTGATACAAAACAATTTACACAATTTAAAACCACAACACACCACTCATTAATAGGCCCAACCATAATGGGTCTTGCCAGCTCTAGAATGCCAATTTTTTTTTTTTTTTTCGTTCAACGATACGAGGTGTTAGCGTACGAGTATCTCGACTAATTCTCTTTTCGATCTGATTAAAAACAGGTTATCCACGTCCGGACTAAGGTATTCATGAGAAATTTATTTCTCATGGTCTAACCTCAAAAAATTGTCAAAATTTAAACTCAAGATGTCTAAATTTATAACTTATCTCAATTACCACTTGATATACCCGGTTGTATGCCAAATTGCAACCAGGAAGCTTAAACCATTCCTCATTGATTCAGCAAGTGCAGTATACTGATATTTTATGAAAGAAAAAAGTGTGCTCATATCACTTTAAACAAAAAGGGAAATGTCAAAGAACAAATATAGGCATGTGAAATAACTTAAGAGATGGTGTAGCAGGAGCTGTACTAAAAGTATTTTTTGGTACCGTACTTCTACTTCTTACTCAAGAAAAATGCCTACTGTTTGTTTTTTACTACTTTATCATTTTTTTCAATCAATGATCGCAAAACATCCGGTTCAAAGTTTACCGTTAAGATTGACAGAGATACCATATTGGAATTGGTACCGTATCGTAGCAGATGGGTTTGCAAATCCAGTTACTTGCGTCATACCGCACAGCTCACCTCCACTTCCAACCCCACAAAGTCAAAGAGAAACCTGTTATCATCATATAAATAGAAAAAACAATCCTGTAGGATTTGCACTTCAACCCTTTCAAGTTGGCTTGGATTTAAAAATTTGAGGGATTATTATCTCGAGATCTCAAGTTTAACTCTTATATGAATGTTCTTATTTATTCAAGGTGCATGAATTACGAATTATAATGAGCACGCCTAGCTTTTATTATACCTGAAATAATGCATGGTTTGGACGGTCCCAAACACAAACACACAACACAGCTGTCTGCATAGCACAAACACCCACGAGGGTACTGGAACTACCTCTTGCATGTAGATATAATCGTCTTTAGTCTACAAGGCTCCCATTATTGTGTTTCTTACATAGAGTTGATGTACGCAATCTTGTTTTTGTAAGCGGAGCGGTTCTTTCTATGACTCAAAATCCTTAAAATCTAATTTATAATAAAACAACTTTATCATTACATCGAAACTTCGACTCGTATATACTACTTATCCATTACATATGTTTACATACCCATTACTTCATTGTCTTCTTTGTGTAGAGGACTAACCATCCTACTGTTTTTCCTTTGCTTGTGAGTTGTGCCCTTTGTGATTTTGATGGTGTGTTTTTTTTAATTAAAAAACAAAAACACAATCACTTGGAAGAGACCCCCACGCATGGCATATCCCACGTGGGCCGCATTGCTGCACATGGTTGTTAGGCATTAGTTTGTAATTGTCTCCATCGTTGTTACCTATTTAAGGGAATCAAAACCACCACCATCCAGCCTAGCTTACTTTTTTTAGCTCTTTCCCAATCCACAACTTTCATTACCTTCATTGAGCACAACAAAGAAAATCCTTCGTTGACAATTAGGGTACCACAATGTTGCCACCAAATCAGCCAAAAAACTATGATGGGTGCAAGATTTTGGGAGGATTTGGGTGCTCAGATCACTTGAGACCAACTATATGTGTTGGAATGATATTATTGTTGAAATGTTAAACGAATCGTAATTATTGCACTAAGCAAGACCAGATTTGTTCCAAAAATTTGTAAGTGTCCCATACAATGTCATGGGTGGGAAAAGAATTATTAGAATATGTACGAATCTCACGATGTTGAGCACAATTTATACTTGGCCATAATACAGGTATGGGGGATCTTCAGCCCCACCATAGGATGATAAATTTTTACTACCATCCATCAATCGTACTTACCAACGATTAAAATCTTATATTTGATTTATTAATACATCAATGTATCAGAAGTTAGAAGTTACGAACGATTAAAATTTTATGCGTAAACAAAAAATTAGACAATACATTATTTTAAATAAACCATGTAGGAATTAAGTCAATTTTAATGGTGTTCGACCTAAATATTATTATACAATACCAGCACTACACACAAGCAATTCTCATATATCAGCTACTGTCATGAGAAAGGATGCAATTCTGTTGTTGCAACAACTAACCTACAAGTCTGTCTGTTAGTTAGTTAAATCCTAGCTGACATTGTAACTAAGTTTTGGTTATAAATACTTATACACTACAACAGAGAATGTATGAAAAGAAATCTTTATTTCTTTTAATTTCTTTGTACATCTGTTTTTTTCTTCAAGCTTTCTATGGATTCTATCATGGTATCAGAGCAATCTTCAAAGACAAACGTCTGATCAAATGGCAAACACATCGTCTACTAATTCAACTTCTTCTTCTACCTGTTCATCTATACCTTCAACTATAGTTTCCTTTTCATCACATTCACCTATATACTTGTTGTCTAATATCTGCAATCTTATTTCTCTTTGACTTGATTCTTCCAATTATGTTTCTTAGAAATTTCAAATCTCAGCTCTGTTAAGAGCTCATTCTTTATTTTGTTTTCTTGATGAATCATTTCCTTGTCCATCCAAATGTGTAATTGATGAGGCTGGAGTTGTCACTACAGAGATTAATCCACAGTATCAGCAGTGGATTGTTCAAGATCAAGCTCCTATGACTCTTATTAATGCCACACTTTATTCCTTTGCCATTGCACATGTTGTTGGCTATACTACATCTCAGGATGTCTGGCTTGCACTGGAAAGAAGATTTTCCTCTCAATTCAGAGCAAATATTCTACAACTTAAATCTCTGCTTCAAACTATTACCAAAGGATCAGATTCTATTGATGTCTACTTGCAGAAAATCAGAGAAGCTAGAGATAACCTTCAAGTAGTATTGGTTATAATTGAAGATGAAGATATACTGTTGTATACACTCAATGGTTTACCACCTGAATATAGTGCTTTTCGAATAGCAATTCGAACTAGATCTCAGCCTCTTTCTCTTGAGGATCTTCATTTTTTGCTAAAGGCAGAAGAAATTTCTGTTTTAGCATCTTCTAAATCATTTCCAAATTCTTTTAATCCCTCAGCTATGGCTGCTTCACAAGGTAAAGCCTATGATCCTAACTTTCCTCGTCCCAATTGTGGTTCAAGCAGAGGAGTTTTTGGTTACAGAGGTCGTGGATCTCATCAAGGAGGCAGAAACAATTTTGGTAATAGATCTCATTCTCAATAGTTTAGATCTAACTCCTTCTCATAGTGTTGTTAATTGTTATCATCGTATGAACAATGTCTATCAAGCTCAGTCTTCTTCTTCTCCACCTTTCAATGCTATGGTTGCTTCTTCTGAATATTCTTCCAGTAATAATCAACAACCACTTTTGTCTGCTGTTTCTGATGCTTCTTCTCAGTATTCTACTCTGACTGCATCCACTGCTCACTCCACTCCTAGCTACTGGCTTACTGATATTGGCGCTTCGCATCACCTAACCTCAAGACTTGAGGATCTTTCTCTTTCCTCTCCTTACTTTGGAGAAGTCAAAGTTTCTATTGGCAATGGTCATGAACTACCTATTACACATACAGGTCATACCTTTCTTCATACTCCTTATTCTTTCAAATTCACTAATATTCTTCGCGTACCT
This sequence comes from Ilex paraguariensis, assembly GCA_963454935.2. Lineage (NCBI taxonomy): Eukaryota > Viridiplantae > Streptophyta > Magnoliopsida > Aquifoliales > Aquifoliaceae > Ilex > Ilex paraguariensis. The sequence goes on along the minus strand of CAUOFW020000799.1, from coordinate 155,162 downwards.
TCTATTGCATTCAATTTATTATCAGTCAAATAATTTTGCACTGATAACAATTGTCAATTCTTGTTTGATTCTAACTCTTTTTCTATTCAGAACAAAGTCACAGGGCAAATTCTCTACCAAGGCAAGAATAATAATGGTCTATATCTCATTCATGCACTCAGCCACTCTTCTATCTCTCCTTTTGCTTACCTTGGATCCAAAATTTCTCATCACACTTGACATCTTGCAAATCCAGTCTTACATAAGATTCTATCTACTTCCAAGTTACCACAACCTCAGTCTTCTAGGCCTGCTTGTGTTTGTGAATACTGTTTGTATGGCAAAATGACCAAGTTACCATTTTCTATTTCTAAATCTAGATCTGTAACCCCTCTTGATACTATTCATAGTGATGTCTGGGCCCCTTCTCCTCATGTATCTTTCCATGGTTTTAAATACTACATTTCCTTTATTGATAGCTATAGCAGGTTTACTTGGATTTTTTCTTTGGTTTCTTAAGTCTGATGCTTATTTCTGTGTTTACTAAGTTTAAACCCTTTGTGGAAAAACAACTATCTCGTTGCATTAAGGTTTTTCATTCTGATGGAGGTGGTGAATATCTTAGTTCTTCTTTTCTTGATTATCTTGGTGCCCATGGCATTTATCATACCAAGTCATATCCTTACACTCCTTAGCAAAATGGTATTGCTAAAAGGAAACATCATCACATCACTGAAACTGCTCTTACTTATTAGCCAGAGCTTCTTTGCCATATGAGTTTTGGTCTCATGTCTTTGCTGCTGCTACTTATTTGATTAATAGAATGCCTAGCAAAAACACAACCAACAAATCTCTTTATGAGCTTCTGCACAACATACTTCCTGATTATTCAGCTCTCAAAATATTTGGTTGTGCTTGTTATCCTCTACTTAAGCCTTATTCTAATCATAAACTTGAGCCTAAGACTACTCAGTGTGTGTTCCTTGGTTATCCTTTTGATTACAAAGGTTATTTGTGCCTTGATCCTCAAACCAATATAATTTATACATCTAGACATGTTATCTTTGATGAAACAACCTTTCCTTATGCTACATCCTTTTCTTCTTCTCCTTATATTCCTTCTGATCCTAGTCAGTGGTTTCCTATCTCTACTTCTCCTAGTACTTCTCAGTCTTCTCCATCTTCTCTCTTGGGCTCTCCTCCTTCTGTTTCCCTTATACCTTCTACTGAGTTACTTCCTCTTTTTCTTTCTCATCCATCAGCTACTGTACCTACTACTACATCTTTGTCTTCTTTTCCAGAACCGGCATCCTCTACTTTCCCTATATCTTCTGACATATCTTCTTCCAATTCTGATATGTCTAATTATTCCCCAAATCCTACTTCATCAGTTCTGCCCCTATCTCTTTCTACTCACCCTATGCAAACTAGAGCTAAATTTGGTATTTTCAAGCCTAAAGCCTACATTTTTGCTACTTCAGTTGCTGAACCTAGCTCTTTTACTTCTACATCTAAATTTCCTAAGTAGAGACAGACTATGTTTGAAGAGTTTTCTGTTTTGCAGCGTTAGGGAACTTGGACACTGGTTCCTCCTTCTAACCACTCTCCTATTGGTTGTAAATGGGTTTTCAGAATCAAACACAATTCTGATGACACAGTTTCTAGATATAAAGTCAGATTGGTGGCCAAAGGATTTCATCAAGAACATGGAGTTGATTATCATGAAACCTTCAATCCAGTGGTTAAACATGCTACAATTAAGTTTGTTCTTGCCCTTGCTACTCAATTCCACTGGTCTACTATAGGATATCTTATTTTTTTTGGAGATAATCCCATTCATTGGTCTACAAAGAAACAGAGTATTGTCTCTAGGTCTTCTATTGAGGCTGAATTTCGAGCTCTTGCTCAAACTGTTGCTAAGCTTAAATGGTTGCAAATACTTTTACAGAGTCTGCAATTGTTTCCAGCTCACACTTCTACTTTTTGGTGTGATAACATTTCAGCTTTGGCACTTGCATCTAATCCCATGTTTCATGCCAAAACTAAGCATATAGAGATAGACTTTCATTTCATCCGCGAGAAGATGACAAATAAATCTCTAACTGTCCAGTATATTTCTACTAAGGATCAGTTGGCTGATGTATTCACCAAAGGTTTATCTTCTGCCAGATTTTTGCTTCTCAGAGACAAACTACTGGTTGGTCTCCCACCATCAGTTTGAGGGGGTGTATTATACAATACCAGCACTACACACAAGCAATTCTCATATATCAGGTACTGTAATGTGAAGGGATGCAATTCTGTTGTTGCAGCAACTAACCTACAAGTCTATCTATTAGTTAGTTAAATCCTAGCTGGCATTGTAACTTAGTTTTGATTATAAATACTTGTACACTGCAACAGAGAATGTATGAAAAGAAATCTTTGTTTCTCTTAATTTCTTTGTGTACATCTATCTTCTTCTTCAAGCTTTTTATGGATTCTATCAAATATGACACGATACAGAATGGAAACATGCAAATAACATAACCATCCCTACCTCGGCTCCACAACATATTTTTTTAAAAAAAGAGTATTTTGGAGGTCGATGCCTAGGCTTAATAGGGTTCCAAAAAAAAAACTCACTCTTCAATTTTCTTTTGGATTAGGTCTTTGTTGAAAAGTCAAAACAATAGATATAACTAACGCCTTTTAAAAATTGTAAAAATAACGATAATTTCATCACTTAATTGAAGCAGATATTCTAAAAAATTATATCATCATAATGTAACTTCTTCTCTATAAACACAAATTGTAAGACAAGTGTACTAAAAAACAAATTGTCAAATAAATACACTAAAAATATAATGTATCTTCTTCTCTATAAATACATATCGTCAGATAGGTATACTAAAAATATAATGTATATTTTTATCTATAAATATAGATCGTCATACAGGTACACTAAAATACAGATCGTCATACATATATACTAAAACACAAATTGTCAAATCCACCTTAACATGACTTAGTTTCAATGTCATGAAGCAAAAAAAAAAACCATAAAAACGAACCACCTATTATCAAACCTTCAAATTCAAGGGTTTAGAAGCGTGCAACAGTCACAACATATCATATACTACAAATAACATATACAATCATTCAGAAATGTTATACAAAATATACATCCACAAGATAGATACATCAATATATTAATTGGGAGAGAACCATATTTTCTTGAATTGCAGAAAAAAAAATCCTCAATTCAATTAAGATGTAATATAGCATGTAAATACCCACAAAACTAAAAATTTTCATAAGAACTAGAATCTTCAATGAATGACAATAGCCAACATTCATGAACTTGGCATACCCAACATGAACACAGCTTCCATAAGTTTGCTTTCTTTGATGAACAGACACACACGAAGAGCAAAGTGAGAGAGAGCACCAATCTCATTGCTTCACATTATATTTGTAACAGTAGTTTTTGGTTGTGATCTGTAGGCTGGTCTTGCTTCAAAATTTTGTTCTTTTCATTTTTATCATCAGTATATTAGGTACGCAATTAATCCTCAATGGCAAACGCCGAAAAAGGAAATTGATTATATTTTAAGATGAAATCAAGTGATAAGAACAAAAAGGTAATGAAAACTCGCTGATTACCCAACCCTTAACGTTTGCGCTTGTACAGGGACTGCATCTCATTTTTTTAAATATACTGAGGACTTTTTTCTATATTAAAAATTCGGTTGGACTAAAATTAATTTACAAATCAAAAGAAGGACTCTAGCCTAATTAATTAAAAAAATTAGTCTGAACTCTTGGGCCATGACACTAATTGGGCTTAGTAATGGACCCGGGAGGAATATGGAGAAAGGACTTCAATCCAGGCCTAGATCATTGGGCCATAATCCCACAGCCTTTAAAAAACTTTTAATTTTAGGGCTCTAATAGAAAATTTGAATGCAGAAGAGCGAAAATGGCACCTGAACCGAAGAGGAGGAAAGTTGATGGTGTCGCATCTCGCAGGTAATCCATCCCCCAACACTACTCTATGAATGTCTTCCTATAAAGCTTGTTCTTAACTTATTTTCACTCGTAATTATAGGAAATTTTGGTTTACAATGATTTTGCTTTTATAAATCTGTCAAAATTATGTTTAAGCATGTGTTGGGTGTTTTTTTTTTTTTTGTTTCTTGTTTTGGTTCAATTTAGAAGTTGTTTGCTGTTATTTTTTGATAATTTTTAGTTTTTGGAAGTCAATCGCAGAGAATTTCAAATATGTTCATAATTTTGCAAAAATTAAATAAAATCGTGGGTCATGTATAAATCACATAAAAAGCATTCAAGCAATGTACGAATTGGGGTTTATTAAAATTTTGTGTGTTCATTCAACTTCTGGCTATTATGGTTCACAAAAAGGGAATTTTGTATTTGTTGAGGTTTAGATTTGTGGATTGGATTTATTAATTTGTGTCATCTATAAATTGATTTGGGAAGCAAATGAGGTTATTTATTAGATTGCTAGCAGGTATTATGAAATTTAAATTGTGAAGCTGATAGTCAATGTAATTTGAAGGTGAATCTCCTTTTCTCACTGATGTTCAGAAGTGGTTAATTTATGTGTACATATAGTTGATTTTAGGATCAAGTTCTTGTTTGAGAAAGGAAATATATGGTATGCGTGACTATTGTGAACCTTCTTCATGCAAAACTATTTTGTTGATCCATTTTCTTCTTATGAATTGCTCTTTCCTATTCAATTTTCTTTTATAATTATATTCCAACTTTTTAATCCCTATGTTATGTCTTTTCAACAAATAAAAGATTAATCTTAGGTGAGCCTTATTAAATACCATTGTAACACTGACATTAGTTATAGGCACTTATAGCAGTAAGGGAACCTCCTCCTTCCATTTGAATGGTACCTTTTGCATATGCAAATAAGCTGTCTAATTCCTCGAAATGAGCTGAGTTGTGTAATTATTCGTCAACAAGAGCAGTTTTCTGGATTTTTTTAAATGCTGGCCTTCTTGTCTACTTCATTTTCTATGTTTTGAATGCACTGTCTAATGCAAGCAGACAACCCTTCTCATTGCAGGACTGCCTCTTCACAAGCTGAAAAGAAAGACGCAGTTGAAACATCTATGAATAGATCACCAGTATGCATTTGCTCCTCAGTTGTTTCATTGTTTTACATATAAGGCTATTGTTTGTATGACCCTGTTTTTGATTATATTTGACTTGATATGCAGGTTTATGTGGCTCAAACGAGTGGTTCTCATCTTAAAATTCAGCAAGCTAGGAATCATGCAGTAGCACAGGCACAGCAAGAGTGTTGTACAGGAAATTTCAGAATCTTTGACTCTCCCTATGGGAATTTTCTGGTGCCAGTAATTCCAACTCGTGCTGAACTTGGCGGATAGTTTCATGCCTTCAGCTGATTTTACTCAAAGTAAGTTGTAAATTGAATATGATTTTGTACACTAGCATTTATACATGCATCAAGATGGGCAAGGTTTATGCATGAAGATCTAACCTGGAAAACTTGGACTGCCATTGATTCTGGCCATGGATTCCAAATCCCAGGCTATGGAGATCTAGTTTTAAAATCTTCCTATTGTAGTGCCTGTCATGCAAGGCCAGATATAAGTCGAGTTTAGCTTCTCTAAATTCGACTCAATCCAAAAAGCTCTGACCTAAATTCAGCTGAGGATTTAAGGGCTCGGGCTCAAATTCATCAGAATAATGTTGTGCACCCAGGCCAAGGTTGGCCAGAAGAAATCATCTGTGATATGTGTTTGTGCATACAGAAAATCTAGTTGGGATGATTGAGCATAACACTCATTTTCTATATCCATCCTTTGTCCTCCTCTTCTTTGATCTTAGTAAAAAAGTTCTTAAACATAAAGAGGTTTTGAAAACTTATCTGTGTGCTTCTAATTAGAAAAACTTTACTCATGTTAAGGAAGGAAAAAAAAAAACAGATCCCTCCCCCAATTTTTCTTCCGCTCTCGCTATTTTCCACCTAAGATCTTTGAGAAAGGATTTACCCCAACTTAATTCCTAGATCCATACCTGTCCAGGTGACAGCCCAAGTAAAAGCCTTCTCTTCAAACTTCTTCCTTTCTTTCTAGCTTAGCAGCTGATAAACACACAAAAAACATGGAGTACATGTTACCATATGTTCTATAGTAACGTAGCTCAAAAGGCTATATAGGCAGAGGAAATTTTCAGTGCTCACCAATCACCACATGCAAGTAGGTGCACATCACCTATAAAATGTTGTACGTATTCAATCAATTGTTATCAGTTGTAAAAGTGTCAGATTTTTTTTTGAAATAATTAATGTGTGTTTGACAAGCGAGAGTTGTAACAATTTTTCATTATGAGCACCACTTGACCCTTGCCATGTAGTGTACCTATAAGCACTAAATATTTGTTTCTACCACAGTTTGAGATAACACTGAAAGCTGAAAGCGAACTTGCCTGCCTCCCACACACCTGGTTTCATTTTTCTTCAAAGCAGATTCTTATTTGGTACATGAGACAGGAACCTATGGGACCGCTCTTTGGTTCCAAATGGAACCCATGTTCTTTTGTTTTTTTGGTTCAACAGTCAGGAGTGTTCGGATTTACGTGTACTTCAACTAATCTTTTCCTCGATCTAGTCAAAGGTAGGTCATCTACGTCAGGACTAGGGTATTCATGAGATATAAATTTTTTATGATCTGATCTCAAGAGATTGACAAGATTTGAATTCAAGACGTCTGTGAGCTACCCATTGAGGTTCATGGAACCCATGTTCAACCGTTGGAAGTAATGACAAGTTGCTTATGCATGTGGAAGCCACATTCATTTTTGGGTTCATATGCTTTTGGTTAGGTCAGATTGGACCTAACTTTGCTTATAAACATTGCTCTAAATCAGCGGCTGATCCAATTGTAGGGCCGGTTTTGTGGAGCTTCAAGTTGTCAGCTTCTAGCTTTTCAGTTTCACTAAGGTGTCAATTCATTCTTTGTGAAATGTGTTTATTGTGTAATGTCGTGTCATTTTAAATTAAGTATTATGATATAATCATGTTTTTGTATATATAATGGACTAGAAATTTGAGGACTAATACTATCTTTTCTAACAACCAAATCAACTGTACATATATCTCTGTACATTAAATCTGCTTGATCCATATATCCTTTTTATCCTGTTATGGATAATCTATCTTTGACTAGACAGTGGACGAAACTAATCGAAGTACACGTAAATTATTTTGAACATCCTTGACTTTGACTGATTAAAAAAAAAAAGTCGAGACATATTCCAATGGGCTAATCACGTGCTGCCGTGAATGTTTATGAGCTAAATCTCGATTCATGTGATGAACTATATTCTTCTCGTGGCTATAATCTAATATTATATTATTGAGAATAAAGAGATAGTAAGTTAATTACAACGGCAACATGTATTAAATTTTAAGCTCTAATTAATGTGGTGTGACTGGAGATAGAAAGAAAACAATTGTTTTCATTCAAAGGGTAGATGGGAGCAATCCAAATTGATCCAATGCTAGTGAGATGTTCAAATTAGGCATGCGGCAATGTTTGACATAGTTTGTTAATTTGACACAAAATCAAAACAAAATTAATAGATTGAGTTTAATATTAGTGCATTTCGGTGGATTAGATAGACTTGTTACATAAATGAGTCAATATTAACATCTATATAATAAAGTATAATATAATTCAAATTTCAAAAAATAAATAAAATTATTTTTGTCATTCGCGGTTGAAATCTCTTCAAATTTTACTTTAAAGTTAATTCGATGATTAATATTAACACTCAAATTTAATAGTAATAAGAAAAATAATTCTCTAAAGGTGTGTTTTGGATGATTTTTTAAAAGTATTTTTATAACTTTTTATAAGTACTTTAAAAAAAATGGTGTAGAATCAACCCACCAACACCTCTACCACCACAACCGTTGTCGACACAACCACTTTCGTCACTCTACCATCACTGTTGCAGCCACCCCACCCCCATTGCTATTGTCCCACCACCACAGCCACCCACTACCATAACTCGCCACCACACGTCATCGTACACCATCGCCACCGGTCATTATCATGCATCCCCACCACACCGACTACCAACACCCGTCATCAGTAATCACGGTTGCCATCTATTATCACGTATCTCTACTATGCTTACCACCATCACCACCACCACCACCGCAATTCGCCATCACCCATCATACTATCTCCTAGAAGCACTCATCGTCATCTATCACCATCATCGTCATGGCCCACCACTACAACCCATCACCACCACTGTCAACTACTATCATCGTTGCGCACCCAACACCACTATCGCCATTATTCACGGTTATCACTATCATTGTCGTCACCTAAAATCTACCATCACAATCACTGTAGCCACCTGCAGCTTCCACCACCATCATAGTCGTCGCTACCCATCACAACCATCATCGTCTGTCACCACCTCTGCCGCCCAGCACCACTACTACCGCTCACCTCCATTATAATTGATGCTTAAATTTCTCTCTCTCTCTTCTATCTTTATAATTTAATTTTTAGAGTGAATACAAATATACTTATTATTGACAATTTTTTTTTATTAATTTGTGCCTTCAGGCACGGGTAATAGTTTGTGAATTTGACACAAAATCAAAACAAAATTAGTAGATTGAGTTTAATGTTAATGCATTTCGGTGGATTAGATAGACTTGTTACATAAATGGGTCAATATTAACATTGCAAAATACGACGAACTAGTAAAATATAATTTATATACAGTATAAATTAAATACAATATGTATCTATTTGTACACAATTATAAGCGTTGATTATGAATTTACCAAATTGTGACACAATGCAACAAGACCCATTACGAAATTTATGTACCATTGATTAAAATTAAGGAATGTATCACGAAAAAAAAAAAAAAAGAGCCAGTGTACATTTTTGCCCAAGTGAAAGATAAGTGAAAAGTTATAGTGGGAGGTGGCATGTAAATCATAATCTTATTCTAATCCACTTGAATTTGGCTGATTCATCTAGATAAGAATTTACAACAAAAATTAGAATATTGAATTTATATAGTCAATTCAAACTTTAATTCTGGGACCCCCATTAGAGCTTTGCAACTTAATGATAATGTAAAATATCTCAAAAGCAACAAATCAAGGGACCACTGGGATATTTTTTGTTCTATTTTTTTGTAATCGTCTCTTCAAATATTTCTTCTCTTCTTTTTTAATGATAAATTAATATTTATTTCAATTATCGGATCATCATCCTCAAGAATTTACATACAATATAGAATTCCCAATCATAAAAATTAAATTGATCGTTAAACGAAATGATCGATTTACTATTTAGTTGACTTCTCAAAATTGAATTAAATTGATTAATAAGTCAAAAATAAAAAATAAATCTTTTTTTTTCGGTTCAACGATTAGGGATGTTCAAGTTAATTTATGTATATTTTTATTAATTTTTTTCTCAATCTAATCAAAAACAGACTATTTACACCAAAAATTTGAGTAAAAGATATGCACTTAAACAAAAAAAATGGTTTTTAACTTTTTATGCATACATTGGACAATTTAAGTAGGGTTTGACTATAATTTTTCAAAAAAATACGAGAGGCAAAAAATAAATCTAAATGATTATCAAAATTGAATTAAATTGATTAATTGCTCAAAAACAAAAGTAAATCACTTTTTTTTTTAAATCAATGACCAAATGTATTAAGACCAGTTTATATATTTCTTGATCAAATTTATCGATGTAGCCAACAATAAGTTATCCAAATCGAGAATCGAAGTAAAAGATATGCACTCAAACAAAACGTGGTTTTTGACTTTTTACACTACGTAAGACAATTTACGAGGGGTTTGACTATAATTTGTCAAATACAAGAGGCAAAAAATCAACCATGCAGGAGTGACCTCGAATTACTCAATATTATATTCATATGAGCAGTCCTCGTTAGGAAATAAATATCCAATTTAACCCCAAATAAAAAGCAAAATCTTTCTTGGCCCCTCTTTAACTCTGTTTTCTTTCTCGTTTTCTTTTCCATTGAAATTTTACGACAAAATCGTCCGAAATTTATTCTGTGCCCATTCTTTACACCCATCCATCTCTCTCTCTCTCACAGACCTCCTCAAACACATGTGCTATCCTTCAACTTTTCAATCAGAAAAAAGACAACCCAATCAAGGTACCTCCATTTGAGAGAAGAAAGAGAGAGCTTTTTCAGAGAGAGAAAATTTGTTAATATTGGTGGATTGGATCGATCTGTGTGTGAGTTTTGGTTATGGGGAAGGTAGCGGTGGGGGCAGCGGTGGTATGCGCCGCGGCGGTGTGTGCTGCGGCGGCGTTGGTGGTGCGCCACCGAATGAAGAGCTCCGGTCAGTGGGCCAAAGCAATCGCAATATTAAAAGAGTTACAAGAGAAGTGTGAGACCCCCACAGGGAAGCTCCGGCAGGTGGTCGATGCCATGACGGTGGAGATGCACGCCGGACTCGCATCTGAAGGGGGTAGCAAGCTCAAGATGATCATCAGCTACGTCGATAACCTACCTACTGGGTATATATGCATATCCAAATATGTTCTTATACGTATATAGTTTTTGAGATTAATTTTGTTGGTTTTTGTTGATAATAAATAATAAATTAGTTTGCGACCAAAAGCTTTTAACTCAGAAATGTCTTTAATGTAACTGTTATCAATAAATCAAAAAGATTTTTAACATAAATGTATTTGGGAATGTATTTGTACACATTTTTTTCTAAATCATTGATTGATTGATTTTGATGGAAAGTGGTTTTCTTTGCTAAATTTTTACAATTTGGAAGTATTAGTTATTCAATCAAACTGGTTTGTAACTTTCAATTATTGTAGCTCTTATATATACAGGGATGCCTGTGGACGCCCAATATTATGATTTAATACCTCATTTATTGGATTGATATAAAGGTTTGAATTTAGAATTATTTTGATAGTTTGATGGGAATGTTAGTTATCAAATTTATTTCTGTTTTTCCTTTGATTGCAGAAAATATAATAAGATTGATTAGAAAAAGTTATTCTTTTTGTCAATTAATAGATTTTTTGGACTTTATTTCCAATATCCTTTGGATGTAGCTACTGATGAATTTAGTGATTTTTATTAGCTGCTCTTTTTTACTCTATGACTTCACATAAGATTTTAAATATGATAGAATGTTTGGTATCTGCAAGATATACTATGAATGCCAGATATCATTACTTTTTATGTTTTTTATTTTGTGTAAATGAAAAGGAATAAGTTTGTGTCTAAATATGGGTTCTTGTTGTGGTACTCTGGAGTTGGAGGAATATGGTCCGCTGAAGGTGGCTTGAGTTGAACTTTGTATTCGGATATGCATATTCCTGTCCTTGTTTGGAATATTGGTTTTTGAGTTTGAATTTTGATTTGTGGGAATCTCATTCTGAGATGGGCAATCTCCTGTTTATCTAACTTTTTCCTCCAAACTTTATGCTTGTCTGGTTTTTTGATTATTCTGAAATTAGTTATTTCTAGAAATGTGCAGTTGCATATAATTTCTTCTTTCTGTATGATCTTCTTAGTCAAATGACCACCTTTTGATTTCCATAGTCGGCTTTGTTCTTTTGTTTTGGCCTGTTGCTACTACTGAAACTTTCTACTTTTCACTTTCCCCCCTTTAAAGCTCATGTTTGACCTTTAATTGCTGGTTTTGTTTCACTTTAATCCTTCTTTCAACTGGCGACTGTCTGTTGTTCGTTGACTTGATAAAGTCAGAGCTCTGATGAAGAATTATAAAGCTAAACACCACTTCCAATTTGACAAACAACTAAACTGATTTTGCCAAATGTATGAATTGATGCTGTTTGTAAAGGTTCTTCCTCTAGATTGTTGGATGTCTTCCTAAAGTAAGGTTATATTAACTGTGTGTTTTGTGAGAGCATAATAGAGACAGGATTCACAGTATGTATTGATTGAAGGGTATTTAGACATTTTCTATGTACTTACACTCTTCTATTATGGTTGACCTGTGTATGTAAATATGTCGATTATAATAGGAAATTATAAGATCAGGTTGATAGAATAATGATGGTTTATATTATCTATGATGCGGAATAATTGGATGGTCATGGATGATGGATTTCTCTTCTCTAGTCTAGACAGTGAATAAATGTTTAGCTCATAGTTACCTAATAGAATATACTAGAAACAAAAAAGAAGTGAAACCCCTTTGGATATGGAAGAATCTTATCCAAATATTTTCTAGATCTCTAATGGTGGTACGTGGAAAAGGGGTTGAACCTGGCTTTGAATTTCATTCTTTTTTGCTCTATAGGGATGAGAAAGGATTATTTTATGCATTGGATCTTGGTGGCACAAATTTCCGTGTCTTGCGTGTACTGTTGGGTGGGAAAGAAAAGCATGTTATCAAACAAGAATTTGACGAAGTTTCGATTCCTCCACATTTGATGGTTGGGACTTCTGAGGTGATTATCTATTTTGCTCTCCATGAGTATCTGACGACGATTAGAATAGTTTCCTTGCACTGAAACTACGAATTATGGTTATTTCAGGCATTATTTGATTTTATTGCTGCGGCACTTGCAAAATTTGTTGCTACTGAAAGTGAAGATGTTAATCTTTCATCCGGTAGACAAAGGGAGCTGGGCTTCACTTTTTCGTTTCCAGTTAGGCAATCATCAATTGCATCAGGCGCTCTTGTTAAATGGACCAAGGGTTTCTCTATAGAAGATGCGGTTAATCTCAAGTACCTTTGCTCTTTTTTATTGAATCAAAATTATGCAACCATCTTTACAATTATTATCAACTATCAATTCTGGATTCAAATTAAGTTCAGTAATACATTTTAAAGGAATTGATGGCAGTGACTTTATTGGGAAAATTGTTTGAAATATATGCTGCGTTTTGTTCTGTATTTCTTCTATCAAAAAATGTGGCAGTAGGTATACCGATTGCTGTCTAAAATAAATGATTTCTTTTTCTTGATTCGTTAGTTTGGCGAAACTTTGCGTTCCATTATGTCAGGACACAGAAACAATTGGACAAGGCAGTGAAACACACTGGAAAACTCTTGCCCATTAGATCTGTCAGAAGTCAGAACCTGTCCGTGCAGCTTTGGTCTAATGCTTTAGTTTTATCTCCTCATTTGTACAAGGTTTCGTAGTTATCATAGTCTGTCTGGTTACCCTCAGGTTGTCGCATGTTTGTTTGCTTAGATTTCATAGGCTGTTTGGCGATTTGCAAAATCTGATCCCACACAGTACACTCCCATTAATTTTCCTTTTTTTTTTTTTTGGGAAAAGAAAGCCTCTATTTCATTCAGGTTTTAGCTTACGTTATAGACAGCAAGTGAATCTCCTTTTGTTCAAGAGGATATACCAGGTGCTAAAACCCTCACAATTGGTCTTTTGTGGCCCACCAAAGCAGTTCTGGCCTGTCCCAAAGGACCGACTTTGCAAAGTTAGGGGTTTCTTGATTGACTAGTTGTGTAACGGTAGGTACGGGGATCTAATTGGCTTCATAAAGCCTGATAAACAAAATCTACTTTACCGGGAATGTAAATTCTTGGCAATATTGAAAGCAGATTGTCTTACTCTTTCCACTTCTTGGGCTTTAATGCTCTTTTGCATTGGCTGGCTTTGGAACAGGTTGGACAAGATGTGGTGGGAGAGCTGTCAAAAGCCTTGGAAAGAGTTGGCCTCGATATGCGTGTGACTGCTTTGGTAAGTCTTTGTTGCTGCTGCTAAGATTTTCGTGTTTGCTGGTGAGAGTGGCAATTTATGATTGGTGCTGATCATCAATGTTGCTTATTTGAATATATGACTTTGTATTTTCGTATGATTAACTATTTTCAAAACTAGTATTTTTCTCACTTGCTTGCCTTATTCAGGTCAATGATACTGTTGGAACATTAGCAGGAGGTAGATACAGCAACCCTGATGTTATTGCTGCTGTAATCTTGGGTACTGGAACTAATGCCGCATATGTGGAGCGTGCACAGGCAATTCCTAAGTGGCATGGTCTGCTTCCCAAGTCAGGAGAGATGGTTAGCAGTTTTCAAATGTTTATGCAACGTTTTTCAATTCTGATCCAGGCTATGTTAAATTCAATTCGTTGGTTTTTCTTCTATGTCCCTTGTGCGGATAGAGATGGTGATGGTTTCAAGCATCTGTGGTACATGCATTTCTGTGTAACCTGACACTAAATTTTGTTTGACACTCTAAAGGTTATCAACATGGAATGGGGCAACTTCCGGTCATCACATCTTCCACTAACGGAATACGATCAAGCTCTGGATGTCGAGAGTCTGAATCCTGGCGAGCAGGTCCATATATTGCATTGTATTTGTTTAGTCTTATATAAATTGTCTAATTGGATGTAGTAGCTGATTTCAACTTTCAACCAACTTCTTCAGATTTTTGAGAAGATTATTTCTGGCATGTATCTGGGAGAAATTGTACGCAGAGTTTTGTGCAGAATGGCTGAAGAAGCTGCCTTTTTTGGTGACACAGTCCCACCAAAACTGAAAATTCCTTTCATTTTAAGGTAAGCTAATATTTTTAGAGTCTAGTATTTTAGCTGATCTTTTCCTTTTTCCTTTTCCATCAAGTATATGCCTCATATCTTCTGAGGATGGCTTTCGACAACCAACTTAATTTTGCTTCAGTTCGATAGCCTTCATCATTCGTTCATGATCTGTATGTGGAATTGTTCACCAATGTTTATCAACCTGAAGCCTCGTCTCATATTTATCCTTTTCCATCAGTATAAGCCTCATGTCTTCTGAGTGTTTACAAGTTAATTTTGCTGCAGTTTGAGAAGCCTTTGCCGTCATCTTTAGTTTATAATCTTCTTGTGAAATGGTTGAGTGATGCATATCAACCTATTTAGCGACGAAACTTTCAAAATATCATGATTAAAGAATACTTTCTCTAATAATTTTTGCACTCTTATTTTTGGGTGGTTTGTTCAACAAATATGCATAAATAAGGTTCTTTTCAATCGTCTGTTGTAGACAAGAATAAAAAACAGTGAAAGATGGGATTGAAGAGTGAATTGATCTCTTTTTGTATAGCAACGGACCATTAGTTGCACCATGCTTTTGGACCTGAAGACATCTCTTTATGGGAAAAACTAGATTGATATATGAATATCTGAAGAGGGATCAGTTACTGAATTTACCTAAGCGGTGTGGTTTCTTGATCCAATGGAGTTGGCATAATGGAAATGTGGAGTCATCTCTTCTTTCAAACACCCCCTCCCCTCGTTTTAAAGAAATAAAAAACCAGGGGCATGGCCACCGTGGGTGTCTGCCGTGAATGCAGATTTATGATTTCAACTAGGTAATCTTCTCAAGCATGTGATTTCTCTGGTTGTCTTTCTTCGCTTTGACCGAAAATGTTATATGTGCTGGATGCATCCTTGAGGAGGTGCATTTGTTTATGTAGAATATAGAATGAGGTTGTCCCTCTGGGGTCATCCAATTAATTGGATCGTTGCAGAGCAGAATTCTGGACCAATATCTCCATGGTCTGCGGGTTCTTTCTCTTCTTGATTTCGATTCTCTAAATTTGAAGGCTTTTCAGTGTGATTGAACATCTTTTTCCCCAGTAAGGTTACTGGAACAGTCTTAATAACAGGGTTATAGATTTGTGTTTGCTATAGTGATCGTAATCATAGACAACTCTCCCAGCCACCTAATGCTGTACACCCTACTTACGGTAGGTTACGGCTTTTAACGTGTAAAATATTAGTCTGATGATGATCTTAGCCGTTGATGATACATGAATTGTGCCAAATCCTGCATCCACTGGTCTTTTTCCAGCCAATAATTGTTAGATCCAAATGTCAATCACACAGATTTCTAAATATCAAGCAAACAGTTCATAATTGTTGCATGTGCAGGACTCCTCACATGTCTGCAATGCATCACGACACGTCTTCGGATCTCAAAGTGGTCGGTAGCAAACTAAAGGACATATTAGAGGTATAGTACTCTGCATATGTTGAGTAGCATTAAGTCCTCATTTTATTTCTTCAAGGCCAAATGTACTATTAAGATAGTCTCTTCCATTTATTAGCTTTTATGGGTGTGTGCTTATATGTCAAGATAGAAATTGATGCTAGAATGGTTGGTTGTGAATGTGCTACCCTTGAAGGGCAAAAGTTTTGAGATTTCCTATTTGTTTTGTACATTTTCTCCATGACAGATATCGAATACTTCCCTGAAAACAAGGAAAGTAATTGTTGAGCTTTGTGATATTGTTGCTACTCGTGGGGCCCGCCTTTCTGCTGCTGGGATCATAGGTATTCTCAAGAAATTAGGACGAGACACTGTGAGGGAGGGAGAGAACCAGAGATCGGTCATAGCATTAGATGGCGGATTGTTTGAGCACTACAAAAAGTTCAGAGATTGTATGGAGAGCACTCTTAATGAGTTGCTGGGAGAGGTTTCAGAAACTGTTGTTGTTGAGCATTCGAATGATGGCTCAGGCATTGGAGCTGCCCTCCTGGCGGCTTCTCATTCCCAGTACCTTGAAATTGAGGAATCTTGATTCTAGTCAACGCCACTGGAATGTTTCCCCCATTTCTTCACAGCTTCCCTCAGAACATTTAGAGCCTTTCTTATTTCTTTGTATAATAGATCATGCCAGCAAAGCCTTAATTTATAGTCCTGTAAGGCTTTGATCCAAGCTATGATTCAACAAGCTCCGGGCCATATCCTGCCATTCTGCTCCTTTTCTAGCATTGTAGAACAGTGCAAATTGTGCAATTTCTGCTTATATAGCAAATAAAGTTGGGGATTGAGGCTGTTTATTTGAGGAACTTTATCCTCTTGTCTTTCAAGCAAATAAAACAGAATTTTGTGTATTTGTGCTTTCGCTTGTGTTTTTTTTGCATGCTATAGTTTTTCATGACAGTATATCTAAAGAATGTGAACCATGTACAGAAGAAAGCTTTCTCCATTAATGTTTGGGCAAATTTCACTGTGCCCCATGGTTTTGCTCAATTACATTTTATCTATGCTACCTCCAAAAAGTTACGACTAGAGTGATTTGTGGACTGTGGACTGGGTTAACACTGCGTACATTTGGCCCTAACCAGCCAGCCTCTTGCACAAACTTTTTTTTATACGAAGAGGAGAAGAAAAGAAAAGGCTCATGCTTCTATTGATTGCTGATGCTTGAGCAGAGTGTGGTTTAACCAAACCTGGATTCAGGTGTGAACTTGAACTTATAGGACACCACTCTGAAGTTGTGTTTTTGTTAGCCTATAGATCGCCTGTTTTTTTTTAACCACGTCATATGGACCGTTAGATTATTGGATCTGTTTAGGTCAAACTAATCATTAGATGATTGTGATTGCACTACATCAATCGATTTGGGAAAGTCGGTGAAAAGAGAAACATTATTGATAAATGGCATCCTTCTGATCTCAGTTATTGAACTCATCAGTCTGAATCCATGGGGTGCGAGAACCCCATTCTAACATTATCTGTATATGCTCTTACATCCTCAATTTATACAAAGTACAATACTCAACCATTTCTTATTTGTAATATGCATTAGCTAGGGAAATGCTATATCCCATAGCCATCCTGGTAGAATCCACAGCGTCCTCCCTCACAGCAGTGGCCCAACATATGAGTAAGAAGGCTAGCTATGCAGCCAACCTCTTGGAGATATGGAAATAGCAGCCTCTATTATGTGTGTGTGTGTGTGCGCGCACGCTTGCATGTGTGTTACTAGCTAAAGCAGGGGCATGTATGCTTGCCCTATTATGTGTGTGCACGTGTGTGTGTGTGTGTGTTACTAGCTAAAGCAGGGGCATTTATACTAGCTCCTGTCATACATCTGTGTGTGTGCGCGCTATCTATATGCCTCCGATGCAAAGGTCTTAACTAGTCTATTGGCATCACCAGCCATATGCTCCTCCACATTTTACAGCCTCCTATGCCTCTTATACAACACTCTAATCCAAAATCATGCTAAATGATCACCAAATGTTGCTTCTGAAGGTATCATCAAACAATCGACGTGAACCCATCATCCTCGTGTTCCACCATCCTCTCGCGCTTAGAATTGTTAAGCAGTGGTGCAGCATCATACTCACGTCCAATGTTTTTCTCTCTAAACGCCATTGGATTGTTGCATCGGAACAAGATCTGCAAGACCTCCTTCATGGTAGGCCTAGTTGAAGGAAATGTGCCAGTACAAATTATCCCAAGTTTGAAAACATTGCTCATTTCATCCAAGTAACATGGCTCCATGATATCCTTATCCAATGCATCTTCTATAGGGTTGCTCTTTTGAACGTGATGCCATGCCCATTCGGCAAGAGAGGTAGTCTCATCTCCATCGTTGGCCTCCTTCCCCGTTACAAGCTCCAAAAGTATCACCCCGAAGCTATACACATCAATCTTCTCGTTCACTCGACTTGTATGAGCATACTCTGAAATTAATGGCAAAAAAATCAGTTCCCAATTCTGCATCATGATTAAAAAGGTGATATTAAAGACTAAATATTACTAACCTGGAGCTATGTACCCGAAAGAGCCAGCAACGGATGACACTGTATTTGGTTCTCCATGCTTCACCAATATCCTGGCTAGACCAAAATCAGCAATTTTGGCATTGAACTCAGAATCCAGCAAGACGTTGCTTGATTTCACGTCTCGATGGACTATTGGGGGTGAGCAGTCATGGTGCATATAGCACAGTCCTCTTGCTGCTCCCACTGCAATCTGCAACCTCGTAGGCCAATCCAAGACTACATGATGGACTGATCCCGAGACAGACGAGGGTCTTCTCTTGCCATGAAGCCAACGATCAAGGCTTCGATTTTCCAAGTACTCGTAGACAAGAAGTTTCGAGTTGTCACTTGAAATACAGCACATCAACTTCACTATATTGGCATGTCTAATTGTGCTTAAAACCTCAACTTCTGCTAGAAATTCTTTCTCTAGCTTCTGATCCAACTTTTTGTCATTCCAAATCCTCTTAACGGCAACATAATCACCCGAATAATTAATGGGAACTCGATATACTTTCCCAGAACCCCCACTTCCTATTGCATTACTTTCAGTCAAACCAGATGAAATGTTTGATGCTGTGAAATTCAACCTCTGGAATGAGGTGAGCTTCCACATCGAATCCAATCCAATCTTTCTCTTTTGGAAGCCTCTAACCACGAACAAGGTTAAAGTCATAGCAATCACAAACAAAACTGCTGATATACTTGAAACAACAACGATGAATTGGGATGAAAATTTGCTTGAATTTCGGGTTTTGGAGTTGCAAATGTTGAGGCCTAATGAAGGTTTACTTGCACAAAGACCAGGATTGTTTAAGAAGCTGCTATCAAAAGCTGAATTCTCGAACTCACTGGGGATTCTCCCAGTGAAACGATTGGAAGAGAAATTAAGCCAAGTTAGCCTTAAATCGCCAATTGCAGGTGGAATTTGACCTGAGAATTCATTTTCCGACAAGTCTAATTCAGTTAGAACCAGTAAAAACCCGATTTCAGCTGGAATTGGGCCAGAAAGCTGGTTTCCACTGAGATTTAAAGTGCTCAGAGACTTCCATGAGATCAAATTTGAAGGGAAATTCCCGGAAAGTCGATTCCTATCAAGCAAAACAGTTGTCAAGTGTGGAAGAGCTGTTAATTCTTGAGGAATTGTTCCACTGAAGAGGTTATTGCTTGCCTTGAACACCGTCAAAGTCTCCCAAGAAGAAATTTCAGGTGGAATTTCACCCGAAAACTGATTATCACTGATCTCAACCAGTGATAAATTTGTTCCCACCCTACCGGGAAGCTTACCCGAAAAAGAATTATCGCTTATCATCAACACTGTCAAATTCAATAATGTCCACAAACCATCAGGAATTTCCCCAGAAAATCGATTTCCATGAATCCGAACAATCAACAAACTTTGACAATTCCCAAGTGATTTTGGCAATTCACCACTAAGATTATTATCAAATGCTACCACACCCAATAACACCCCATGAGCGCACAAATTCTTTGGCAACACACCTGTAAATCCATTTGTTGCAACTTGAAATCCTTCCAGCTTCGAGTATAATCCGAAGTCCGGTGGCAATTCACCGGACAGATTATTGGTGAACACCCGGAAATCTGTCAGTTCCGGTAATCGACCAATACTTGCTGGAATTGCTCCTGATAATTGATTGAAAAACAAACTCAAACCCGCTAACTTTGTGAGCTTTCCAAAATCATCAGGTATTGTTCCATTCAAGTTATTTGCAGATAGATCGATTGCGGTCAAATTCAAGGCCTCAACAGATAGTGGAATAGACCCAGACAATCTGTTTTTGAAAAGATACAATGTAGACAAGTTCTTCAGCAAAAATACACCACTAGGAATATTACCACTCAATTCATTTATTGACAAGTCCAAGACTTCCAAGGCCGTCAAGCTCCCAATATTTTCCGGGATTTCTCCGATCAGATTCATTTCCCGCATCCACAATTCTCTCAGTTTCTTCAACTTTGTAAAACTTAATGGTATTGTTGATGGTACAAAAGAATTGTTCTCCATAACAAGTATCTCAAGATTTGACAAACTACCAATTTCTTGAGGGATTGAACCGTTAAACATGTTTGCATCAAGCTTAAGAGTCTGAAGCCCCAGTAAGCGGCCAATCGCCGGAGGAATGTCACCGGAAAAGTTGTTAAAGCTGAGGCTGAGGTAATAAAGCTGAGGGGATAACAAGTCTATATCATCAGGAATGTGACCGACAAAGTAGTTTTCAGAGACGTCTAAGTATCGAAGCTTGGCACAATTGTAAAGAACTTTAGGAAATGGTCCTGGGATGAAATTTTGCTGAAGTTCAATGAGGGTAAGGTTTTTGAGGTCACAAATGGAGGGTGGAATAGTTTCTGTGATGTTTTTCGCGGTGAGTTTGAGGCTGGTGACATAGCCATTTGTGCAGTTGATTTCTGGCCATGAACAGTGGTTTGATGATGAGTTCCAGTGGTTGATGGAGGGTGGATTGGCCCATTGTTGTTTGAGTTTGAGCAGGGTTGTTTGTTCTGAATCATTGACTTGGGATGTTGCATGGAAGGGGAAAGTGAGGAAGAGAAAGAAGAGGGTGTGGAGGTGAATTTGAAGAGATGGTGGGGTGGGTTTTGACATTTTTGAGAGGTGGGAGTGAGTTAGTTTTGTGAAGAAGTGAAGTACTTAGGTGCTGGCATGGAGAAGAGTGAAGGGCGTTGTGGTGGTTGTGGAGAATAGAGAGGGTTGGATGGGTGTGGATGCAGTTGCAGAGGCAGGGGCTTAATGTAGTGTGAAAAGCAACAGTTGACTTTCAAATTTCAGTCTTGGCGTTCATATTCTTGTGGCCCCTTAAATTCTTATGGTTTACTTTGACCCACTTTTGTTTGACTGACTTATCACCCAATCATGTTATATTTAAATCGGAGTGAAAAATATATTTTACCGTAGAATTTTGATGTGACTTCTAGAAGCCAGTCAACTGATGGAAGATGACCAGGAAAAGAGGGGAAAGAAAAACACCAAGGTTTACAACTCATGTGATAATTATGATGAATCTTGCTATTTTGTGTAATAGATAAAATATCACCATGAAATTTCCCAGAAAGAACGTTATAGAGAAGGAGACCGATTTTTAAAGGAAGACTTGCAATTGTCTACGATCCGAATTTAATGGCATTATTCATGGGAACTCGTTAATCACAAGAATATAATTAAATTTTAATCACACGATTTACATCATACGACCACGATGAGCCCAATGCCATCCGTTTTGATCTAATATCAGCTACTCACAAAATTAAAAAAAATAAATAAATAAATAACATCAGCTATTACAGGTTTTTTTTTGGGTAAGTGGTTTTCTGGTGGACTAGTACAGTTGATACGCTAAAGCCAATAACATCAGCTATTACATTTTTTTTTGGGTAAGTGGTCTTCTGGTGGACTGGTGCTGTTGATAAGCTAAAGCCAAACCAAAACGTATACGGAAACCCTACGGTATTAAAAAATTAAAAAAAATGATATTGTAGCGAAAGTTATTATGTTTAGAGTAATATTAATTTTGATCATGAAATTTTCTTAAGTAGTTGTGATGATGCACAAAAATGATTTTGCACACCACCTGTCAAGTGTAGATAATAAATGCAATGAAATCAATGAGAAAATTAAAGAAGACACAATTTATAGTGGTTCGGTCAATTCGACCTACGTCCACTTTTCAATGGCTTCAGTTGCCGGTATTTTATTGATTCAAGGGTATGGAGAATAGAGATACAAGCTTTGAGAGGGAGAATGGAGAATCAGAGAAAATAATAATCTCCGGTAGTCGGTTCGTCTTCTGTAAGTCTTTGATGGAGCATGTGTCTCTCCTCTTCCAGATTAGAGTCATTTTATAGTAGCTAAGAGATAATTCTTGTGGAGATCATGACATATCCTCAAGGCTTCTTTATCGCAGCTTAGAGATTATCTTTGGTGGAGATCGCGACTTATCCTCCACGAAAGGAAGAGGTTGGGGAGCTCTTCATGAAACGTGGTCAATGATTGGACCGTTTTCTTCCTTCGGTGGTTGCAGATAAACTTCCCGTGCTCTCCTCTTGGTGACGTGCTAAGCGAGAAGTCTAGCCGGCCTTGGGCTTCTTAAGGCGGTGCAGATAAACTTCCCATGCTCTCCTCTAAATGACGTGCTAAGCAAGAAGTCTAGCCAGCCTTGGGTTCCTTAGGGCGGTGCAGATAAACTTCCCGTGCTTTCCTCTTGGTGACGTGCTAAGCAAGAAGTCTAACCGGCCTTGGGCTCCTTTGGCTTGGTGGATTCACGATGAGGTTGGGCTCCTCAACCGGGGTTGGGCTTTAATACATAAATTGGACTACTTGGGCTTAACCCATCATTTGCCCCCCAATGCCCCATGTCCAAGGAGACTTGGAGAAGGAGGCATTGATTACATTTTTTTTTTTTTTAAAGTTTCTTCCCTTTTATTTTAAAAAAGGCCCATAATATCTTGTTTGACCTTTTTGTTTTGAAAAATGGCTTATAACTTTCTTTTTGGCCACTTTGTTTTGAAGAGGGCCCATAATTTTTTATTTGCCTTCTTTATTTTGAAGTGGGCCCATATTAGTCTATTTGGGCTTTTTTCCTCTTTTTGAAAAACCCTAGACTATAAATATAGTCTTCTTCTTCAAATTACCACTTCACTTATTTTTAAGGTTGAGCACCCACCTCTTGAAAATTTTTGAGAACTCAAGTTCTACCCATTTTGTTGAAGCCAAAGTGTGTGTTCTCCTTGAATCCTTTCAAGAGTGTGATTTTTTCCTTGCTAGTTGAGCTTCTCAAGTGAACAATGTCGATTGAAGAGGGATTGGTGGAGGTTGAAGAAAGCTGTGGATCTGAAATTGGAAAGCTGGACAGCGAAGGGGAGATGGGATCGTGGTGTTGGACCCTTAGGGAGTGTACCCCTATTTCCACAGGGATGACCGCCTCGGTTCCGAAGGCGAGGGAAAAAGGAGTCCCCCCAGTAGGGGTTCTTGGTGTGGTTCGATAAGCCCACAGTACACCTGGCAGCTCCTCTACCCAAAGGCCCTTTGCTTTTTTGAGCCTTGTTTTTAAGTTGCGTAGCACGGTTCTTACCATGACCTCTGCTTGTCCATTTGCTTGTGGATGCGCCGGGCTGGAGTGAGGTTGTTTTATTTGAAGGTCAGAACAGAAAGAGTTCAGCAGCTTGTTGTCAAACTGCTTGGCATTGTCGCTGACAATGGCATGGGGAATCCCGAAGCGACAGACCAAGTTTTTCCAGATAAAGTCTTTGACCTTTGCGTCTGTGATTTTTGCTAAAGGTTCTGCTTCTGACCACTTGGTGAAGTAGTCGACTGCCACCACCACGAACTTGCACTGCCCTTTACTAAGAGGCAAGGGGCCTAGGATATCGATGCCCCACTTAGAGAAAGGCCAGGGGCTCGAAATGGTTGTTAGCTCCTCGGGTGGTTGCCTTGGCACAGTGGCAAAGCCTTGGCACTTGTCGCACTTTTTGGAGAACTCCTGAGCGTCCCTCATCATGGTAGGCCAGAAGTAGCCCTGTCTGAGCGCCTTGTGGGCAAGGGAACGCCCTCCAGAATGATTCCCGCAGATTCCTTCGTGGATTTCTCGCAAGGCATAGTGGGCTTCTTCAGGTGAAAGACATCGTAACCATGGTAAGGAATAGCCTCTCTTGTATAGAGTGTCCTGCAAGATGGCAAACTTGGAGGCCCTTATCCTTAGCTTCCTGGCCTCTAGGGGATCATCAGGCTGCACACCCTCTTGGAGGTATGCCTTGATTTGGGTCATCCAGTCTGATTCGGTAGATACACAGTCAACATTATTGGCCTCCATGTCCATCCTGCTGGGCTCGCACTGGTGACCAATTAGTACTGGTTCCCCTGATGAGGCTTCCATGGATGAAGCGAGCTTTGCGAGTGCGTCGACGGCCATATTATCCTCTCTGGGGATGTGATTTATCTGGAAGTAGTGGAATTTGGTGATCATGTTTCTGGCCATGCTGAGATATTCTTGTATTTTGGCTCCTTTGGCCTCGAACTCACCCCTCACTTGATTGACTATCAGCTGAGAGTCGCTGTAGGTGGCAAGGTGTTGAACCTCCATTTCCATTGCTAACCTTAATCCAGAAAGGAGGGCTTCGTATTCCGCCTCATTATTGGAAGCATAAAAGTGGAGCTTCATCGCATATCTGAGAGTGGTGCCATTAGGGCTGATCAAAATTAAGCCCGCTCCTCCTCCTTCACTAGTCGAGGAGCCATCTACATAGAGTTTCCAAAGCAGATGAATGGAGAATTTGGAATTTGAAGTGGAAAACCGGGGAGGTGCAGCCTGTGATGCCTGGGCATGCGGAGGTGCAGCTTGTGGTGCCTGGGCATCCAAAGGTGCAGGAACTAGAGGTGTAGCCTGTGGTGCCTGGGCATCCTGAGGTGCAGCTTGTGGTGCCTGGGCATCCTGAGGTGCAGCTTGTGGTGCCTGGGCATCCAGAGATGCAGCTTGTGGTGCCTGGGCATCCAGAGGTGCAGCTTGTGGTGCCTGGGCATCCAGAGGTGCATCCTGTGGTGCAGGGGCTGGAGGTGCAGCCTGCGGTGCCTGGGCATCAGGAAAAGTTGTTTGGGCTCCTAGGGAGGAGACTTGGGCGCTTTCTTGAGGGTCTTTATTAGGCTTTTTGATGTCTCCGTTGGTCATTTGGGGATCCTCACTGTTCCCATCTTCTGTTGGTGTGAGTTCAGCTACGAAATCTGCTAGGACTTGCGCTTTGATGGCCGTCCTAGGTTGGTACTGAATGTCGAATTCCCCGAGTTCTACTGCCCATTTAAGAAGTCTTCCAGACACGTCCGGCTTTCCCAAGATTCTTTTAAGTGGTTGGTCGGTGATGACCACCATACGATGGCCCTGGAAGTAGTGTCGCAGCCGTCTCGCTGTCGTGACCAAAGCGAGTGCCAGTTTTTCTAGTGCTGAATATCTGACCTCTGCCCCCCGGTATGCCCTGCTCACGTAATAAACTGGTTTCTGCACTCCATTGTTGTTTCTAAGGAGCACTGAGCTTACCGCTGATGGGGAAGCAGATAGGTATAGATGGAGAGTTTCTCCAGGGGCAGCATGTGACAGGAGGGGAGGTGCTGCCAGGTAAGCTTTGAGCTTTTGAAAAGCCTCCTCTGCCTCAGGTTTCCACTCAAAGGCTTTTCAGAGAGTTTTGAAAAAGGGAGACATTTATCTGCAGATTTGGAGACAAACCTATTTAATGCCGCGATCCTTCCATTGAGGCGCTGGAGCTCCTTGGTTGAAGAAGGTGACTTCATGTCAAGAATGGCCTTGATCTTGTCAGGGTTTGCCTCAATTCCCCTCTGATTGACCATAAAGCCCAGGAATTTACCGGACCCCACACCAAAGGCGCACTTCTCAGGGTTGAGCTTCATGTGGTAGGTCCTCAGGACGTTGAAAGTTTTTTGGAGGTGATCAATGTGGTCTACTGTTGCGAGGCTTTTTACCAGCATGTCATCCACGTACACCTCCATTGTTTGCCCGATCTGGGACTGGAACATCTTGTTCACCAGCCGTTGATAGGTTGCTCCAGCGTTCTTTAGCCCAAAGGGCATGACCCTGTAGCAGTATGTCCCCTTTGGCGTGATGAATGATGTCTTCTCTTGGTCTGGGGGATGCATGCTAATCTGGTTGTACCCCGAGTATGCATCCAGGAAAGTGAGCAACTCATGCCCAGCGGTGGCGTCGATGAGGAGGTCAATCCGCGGCAGTGGATAACTATCTTTTGGGCATGCCTTGTTCAGTTCTGTGAAGTCGACGCAGAGACGCCACTTCCCATTAGCCTTAGTGACCATTACTACGTTGGAGAGCCACTCTGGATACGCCACTTCCCTGACTGCTCCGTTATCAACCAGCTTTCGAATCTCCTTGTCCATGGCTTGGGCCCTTTCAGTGGAGGCTCCCCTTAACTTTTGGCGGACAGGCTTGTATCGCGGATCGACATTGAGGTGGTGGGTAGCTACTTCCGGGTTGATGCCCTCAAGGTCCTCATGCGACCAGGCAAAGATGTCCATATTATGCTCCAAGAATTGAATCAACAGGGGAGCCAGCTCTTCAGAAAGGGAAGAGCCAATGTAAATTCTTCTGTCTGGGTGCTCCTTTTTTAAGACCACAGGGATGAGTTCCTCGACTGGTTCTCCTCTTTCTGTGGCGGAGTCATCCCTTGGGTCAAGGACCTCAACTTGCAATGCTTCTTGGGGCTTCCTAGCCTTCATAGAGGATACATAGCACTCTCTGGCTGTTATTTGGTCCCCTTTGACCTCTCCGACTCCATTTAAGGTTGGAAAGCGGAGAACGAGATGGTAGGTAGAGGGCACAGCTCTTAATGTGTTAAGAGCTGGTCGCCCTAATATGATGTTGTAGGCCGACGGACATTCTATTACCAGGAAATTGACCATGACTGTGGAGCTTCGGGGTGTTACTCCGGCGGTGACGGGAAGTGTGATGGATCCAAGGGGATACACCTTTTCCCCTGAGAATCCAATGAGGGGTGACCTGATTGGCTGTAGCCTCTCCCTGCCCAGATTGAGCTTGTCATAGGCCTCTGCAAATAGGATATCTGCAGAGCTGCCACTATCTACCAGGATCCTGTGCACATGAAAGTTGGCCACCGTCATGGTGAGCACCAAGGGGTCATCATGGGGGTGTTGGATTTCCTCCAGGTCCTTGTTTGAAAAAGATATGACCTCGTCGCTTTCCTGCTTCGGCACCTTAGATGGGCGCATCTCGTAGACATGTCTTGCCTTCCTGGCATGAGCCTTCATCGCGGAAAGTGATTCTCCTCCACCTGCTAGTCCCCCCGAGATAGTGTGGATTTCCCCCACAGCTGCTGATCTTCCTGGTTGTGAGGTTGTGGTTCACGTTCCCTTCCAGCAACGTATTGACGCAAGTGACCACGCTGGATGAGCTCCTCAATTTGCCTCTTGAGGTCGTAGCAATCGTCGGTGTCATGCCCGTGATCACGATGGAAGCGGCAATACTTGTTAGGATTTCTGCGATTTGGAGGAGACTTCATTTTTCCAGGCCACTTTATCGCGGGGTCATCCTGGATCTGGAATAGGATGTGTTCCACGGAAGCATTGAGGGGAGTGAAAGGTTGACGGTTCCTCTGAGGAGCAGGACCTAGCCGGTCCTTGACAGGAACTTTCTCTGTCCTGCCATATTTGTTGCTGGTTTCCTTCTTATCGTCCTTCTCTCTTTCCTTCCTTTTCTCACCAGCTCTGGAAGACTCACCCCGCCTGGCCCTTGTGATATCTTCTGCGTTTATGTATTTTTGGGCCTTGGCTAGCAGCTCTGGCATGCTCTTCGGTGGGCGCTTCAGAACTGAGAAAAGGAAACTTGATGAACGGAGGCCACCCAAGAAAGCGGTCATTGTCACCTTGTCGTCAGGTTCATCAACTTGGAGTACCTCCTCGTTAAAACGAGTGAGGTAACTCCTCAGGCTCTCCTCGCGGTCCTGCTTTATACTAAGCAGGTGTGTAACTGGTTTCTGGTGGCGACGCCCTCCTATGAAGTGTGAGACGAATGATCTGCTAAGCTCGGCGAAAGAGGCAATAGAGGCTGGGGAGAGCTTAGCAAACCACTGTCGGGCAGACCCCTTTAATGTGGTTGGGAATGCCCTGCACATGATTTCGTCTGGTACGTTGTGCAATTGCATCAAGGTCTTGTAAGTGTCGAGGTGGTCCAGTGGATCCTTTGTTCCATCAAAGGTCTCCACAGATGGCATCTTGAACTTCTGAGGGAGGGGGTAGTTCGCTACATCAGATTTGAAAGGGGTATCAGTACGCCTTACTAGGTGGTCAACAGTCTCGGGTCCCTGTGCCTTCATGGCGTTGAAGACATCACCGAGTTGATTTTGTACCTCCTTTATTTTCTCATCCCAATGATTGGGGGCTCCTCTGGAATGATCATGGAAGTGGCTTCCATGCCCCATGCTTTGGTTTTCACCCTCATCCTCCTGGAGATAAGGGTCCTCTTCCTGGAAAGCAAGGGGAGGGGGAGGTGCAGCTCCCTCATGTTGGGCTTCTTGAAGTGGGGTGCCCAATGGGGCACCCGGGCGTGGAGCAACAGGTCGTGGTGCTCCTTGATGCCCAGGATGTGGAGCTCCTTGTGGTGCTCTATGTTGTGCACCTCACCTCCATGTTGTGTGTGGTGCCCTCCATGTTGTGCACCTCCGTGTGGTGCTCCTCCTTGGGGTCCTCCATGTTGTGCACCTCCGTGTGGTGCTCCTCCTTGGGGTCCTCCATGTTGTGCACCTCCGTGTGGTGCTCCTCCTTGTCCAGCCAGTATGAGTTGCAGTAACTGTTGGTTTTGAGCAACCAGTTGCTGCATGGTCTCCAATATTTGTTGGGGATTCGGGGCTAGAGTATCCGGAACAGGGTTGATAGGCGGGGGAGCAACCTCTTCCTCTCGTGGAGGATTGTCTTCGTGTTGGTTCATGGATCGAGTAGTGATCGCCATTAGTTAATGGACGTAATGTTCAGGAGTGAGAATTTTGTCGGTTTCCCACAGACGGCGCCAAACTGATGATGCACAAAAATGTTTTGCACACCACCTGTCAAGTGTAGATAATAAATGCAATGAAATCAATGAGAAAATTAAAGAAGACACAATTTATAGTGGTTCGGTCAATTCGACCTACGTCCACTCTTCAATGGCTTCAGTTGCCGGTATTTTATTGATTCAAGGGTATGGAGAATAGAGATACAAGCTTTGAGAGGGAGAATGGAGAATCAGAGAAAATAATAATCTCCGGTAGTCGGTTCGTCTTCTGTAAGTCTTTGATGGAGCATGTGTCTCTCCTCTTCCAGATTAGAGTCATTTTATAGTAGCTAAGAGATAATTCTTGTGGAGATCATGACATATCCTCAAGGCTTCTTTATCGCAGCTTAGAGATTATCTTTGGTGGAGATCGCGACTTATCCTCCACGGAAGGAAGAGGTTGGGGAGCTCTTCATGAAACGTGGTCAATGATTGGACCGTTTTCTTCCTTCGGTGGTTGCAGATAAACTTCCCGTGCTCTCCTCTTGGTGACGTGCTAAGCGAGAAGTCTAGCCGGCCTTGGGCTCCTTAAGGCGGTGCAGATAAACTTCCCATGCTCTCCTCTAAATGACGTGCTAAGCAAGAAGTCTAGCCAGCCTTGGGTTCCTTAGGGCGGTGCAGATAAACTTCCCGTGCTTTCCTCTTGGTGACGTGCTAAGCAAGAAGTCTACCTGGCCTTGGGCTCCTTTGGCTTGGTGGATTCACGATGAGGTTGGGCTCCTCAACCGGGGTTGGGCTTTAATACATAAATTGGACTACTTGGGCTTAACCCATCAAGTTGTTACTTGTAACTTCTCTTTTATGAGTTGTAATTCAATACTTGAAAGTTAGGGTGCGCATAAATTGATCTGAACATTTATATCGTTGAACAAAAAAAAAATCATTATAACTTCTATAATTAATTATAGTGTTTTAACTAGCATGGATGATGTTATTACAAGTAGGGTCATTAGTTGAACGAGTTCGAGTCGAATTTGACCCGAGCTTGAAAAACTTGTTTCTTAGTCGAGCTTTAAAAATTGTTCAAGTTTGACTCGTTTAGGAAACGAGTCGAACCCGAGTCAAGCCCGAGCCAAGCTTGTCGAGTTTGAGCCAGGTTTGTAGGGCTTGTTTTTTAAATGAGCCTAAAAACTTGTTCAAGTTCGGGCTCGTTTAGAAAACAAACTGAGTCTGAACGAGCCGAACCCGAGCTAAATTCAAGTCAAGCTCGAGTAGTTCAGTTTGATTAACAGCCTTAATTACAAGTTATAATTTACACTTGAAAAAATTATAATTTTTTGATATGATATCAATAATGACATCATAATCTTCCTCAAACGTATAAGGCGTGACGTGAATGTTTTTGAGAGAGAGAGAGAGAGAGAGAGAGAGACAAAAAAAAAAGAAAAAGAAAAAAGAAGAAGATGCCATTCAAACCCGAGAGTGGAATTTTGTTAATAGCCAGCATGGTTTCGTTGAATGGAATGGAGACTTTGAAGTGTTGCGAAAGTGATGGGCGACTTGGAAAAAAAAAACATAATGCTTTCTGCCCCACGTATTCAAGCAATACAAAACAGTGGGGCTGGTGGTGGGTTGTTCGCTCACGTTATCCTCGCCAACCATAATAGCCAAGGTTGCCGCACTTCTAGTCACCAACCATACAAGAAAGTTCTTCAAGATCGTATGGTGGAGAATAAATGATAAGTTTTTTTTTGTATTTTTATTTATATGTGATTAATGTCATTTTAATTAATAAAATTAAGATATTTTATATCCTTGTTTCTATCCGTTTTCGTAGGAGGTATAGTACTGAAATTAACTACATTTTAAAATAAAATTTAATTTCTTAAAGTTAAGTTACAACATTTAAAAAAAAAAAAAAGATCGGATCCTGAAATATTAACATCGGTCGTAACAATCCTATTTTATTGTAATTTGACTCAAAACATTAAAATTTAGCTCAAGGAGTTATTAATTTTAGAGCAATACCAAACAATAATTTTAATGTGTTAGACTTATCTAACACGCGCTCTGGACGTGCTTACACCTTTCATACCACAAAGTGGTGGCACATTGCTCAAAAACTTAAATAGATACAACTTTCTTCCCCTTGTATTGTATTCAAGCAACACACCATCACTAGGTTGTTCACCTACATAATCCACACCAGCCATAATAGCTCTTATCGTGACTTTTCTAGTCGCCTTGGAACAAAGTTCTATGCGTAAAACTTTGGTTTCGATTGAAATATCGTACCAAAATTTGTTATTTTTTTGAGCTTAAATTACAATTAAAAAAAAAAGTCATAACTACTGTTACTAAAATGTCTAGGATGATCAATCCCAGTCCCAGCTACACTATTTTGGTATAACCAGACCCAAAAAACACGTTATTTAATATATAAAGTTGTAAATTTTGATGCATCACCAAAATATTGATTTTACAGTAAGGGTCGATAATTGAGCCGAGTTTTACGAGTTCGAACTGAGTTTATTAAGCTCATTTTTCTAAACGAGCTTAAAAAATTATTCGAACTCGACTCGTTATAAGTGGAGTCATATCTGAACCGAGATTAAATAATTCGACTCAATTATCTAACTCTATTTACGATAGTGGAGTATTACATAAGTTCTAGGCGTGCTCAGGACTTTCGTGACACAAAGTGGTGGGAGACTTGGAAAAACTTGCACCGAGGTACAACTTTCTGCCTTAGTAGTCCAGCAATAAACGAGCAGTAGTTTGGTCTCCCACACGATCCACGCCAACCCCTATACAATAGCTGATAGTGACATTTCCAGTGGACTTCAAAGAAACTTACTTGGTGTGCAGCGTGCTATGACACAAAACTTTCTACCCACATATATCAGACTTGGATCAGAGTATGACTCGGGTCTAATCTATTCGTTCAAGTGGGGATTAAGGGATCCAATCCAAATTTGTATTTGTGCATAATGTGTTCATTAATCAAAATGCAAAGCCACCCATCATTATAGTCAAATGGCCAATGATTCAAAAGACTCTTTATTGGAATTAGTGAGCGGCTCATATTTATTAAGCTCAAAATTTAAGCGTCAGAATAGATCTGAATATAGTAAGGTGAAATGCATCGCAACATAGCGGATTAGGATTATTAGTTGATGCCGATAATAGGTTTAGCTAGGGATTACATGAATGTTTTCGAAGGATTTAGAAAATAAAAGAAAAAAAGAATTGGAGAAAAAAATTCATTTCGAAGGGGGGTGAAAATCTTTGGCGGTTCACTTCGAGAAAAACCTAACCTCTACAATCTTTACTGGAAAGTTAATCACAAATATCAGCTACATTTTCTATTCATCTAAAGTTAATCAGAAATATCAAATATTTGTTCCAACTTACGCACACCTCAATTAATCTATTCCCTAAACTAATTAAAAACAAATTATCTACGTCAAGACTAGAGTATTCATCTAATGTCTTTAAATATAAAATATAATACTTAAAAGATAACTATTAAAACCCATGACCGCACTACCTAAATAACTCATGGGAAAACCATAAAAACTATATCACTAACCCGTTCCGTAATATCCTAGTAATTAGCTTATATAACATTTGGATAAGAACATAAAATAAAAAGCACCTAATATTACTTCCCCCTTTTGAATAAACTTTGTCCTCAAAATTTGAGTTGTCAAGATAGAGGAGGCCAACCAACTTCAACGTCCTCGTAACAAACGTGACTAGTGGGCTCTCCAATGCTAAATCCAATCAAGAATGACTTTTGATGCTTCTTTTAACTCTATTGTTGTTGTTGTGGTTGAATAGTGTTGAGTCCCACAAGAAAAATACTTATGTTGCTCTTGAATTTTGCTCACTTGTCATATGCTTGTTGACCCCAGCTCGATTCATATCTTCCTTCATTTCAATGGCCACTTCTTTTTGTACTAGATCACTTGCAGCCATACTCATGTATTCCACGATTGCCTGGGTACAGTTCATCCCAATATTCGCCAATGTGACCGTGTTTGTCGTGGATTGCATCACCGACTCCACTTCATTCTTTTTGGTTGCAACACTAATTATTAAGAGACAATGACAAAAATCGGATTATTTTTCGTTATAGTAGGCATAGACACTTTCTTTGTTGCATTATTATTAGTTTTCAATTTCTTCTTATTAACAAAAGAGTAATCTCCATGGCAAATTGTCTGACTACGTTGGTTGACGTTTAAGGTTTCTTCTTGAAGTATGTTTTTTTTTTAAGAGTATGTTGAAGCCCTCTTACATGTATCAATTTTTCTCAACCAATTTATTGTATCATTTTTGGAAGCAGTAATGTTATGTAACTCAAATTTACATCTCAAATCAATAAAGACTATTGGATTAATAGTTTTCATTTAAAAAAAGTTGGTAAGACGCACTTATCCAATGGTCACCGTTCATTTGATATACAAATTTGAATTATATAGTATTTCTCTTGTTACGCACACATTTTTAAGGGATTTATAAAATAAATCTACAAACAGTTCACTTCGAGAAAAATCAGACCTCTACAGTCTTCACTAGGAAGTTAATCACAAATTTCAACTACTTTTTCTATTCATATAAAATCTTGAAATACAAAGAGATAATACTTAAAAATAACTACTGAACCCCATGACCCCATTACTTAAATAACTTCGTGGGAAACCTATTAAAACTATAAGTAATGTTATTTGGATCAAAAAATTTGACCTGACTTTACTGTAACCATTAAATTAATACTAAGTTTTAATGTTTAATGTACTCATAATCAATCAAATGGTTGTAATTAATTAAGTTAATAAATTAGATTTCAATAGCATTACTCTAAAACTATATTATTAACTCATTCAATATATAATCAATTTCTTAATAATCTATATAATAAAGTAAAATACAATTCAAATTTCAAAAGATAAATAAAATAACTTTTATTTTTTACGGTTGAGGTCTTTTTAAATTTTATTTTCAAGTTAATCCGACAGTTAATATTAACATTTCATATTTAATAGAGAAATAAGTTCCTAGAGTGTGTTTGGGTGACTTTTTAAAAATGTAAAATAAAGGATAAATTACACTCGCATCCCCTGCATTTGACTTTATTACACGAACACCCCTCACATTTTCAAAATAACATCGAACTCCCTTGACATTTAAAACTTGTAATAGTCACATGCCCTCCAACTAACGGACGTTAAACTTATTAACGGTCAAAGCTGAGGTCATCAATCATAATTTTTAAAATATCAAAAATACCCTCCAAATTTATCCAACCTCTCATTTATTTTTTTAATCTATATATGAAATATATATATATATTAAAATTTAACACTTATATGTTTAATTTCTAAATACATTACATTAATAAATAAAATATTAAATTTTTTTTGTTTATTAAATAATATTTGGTCCTATTAGTACAATTTAAAAAGTAATCATTTTTTTTAAAACCTTAATAATTACCTAATCCAATTACCACCATCACCACCAGTTCCGCCACCATCACCACTGCTTAAACCTAACCACCGCAATAATGCATCTGCCACCCAATACATTCAAACACCACCAGCATAGAGAGAGAGAGAGAAAAAAAAAAACAAAGACATAGGGAGAGAGAGAGAGAACAGAGACAGAGAACATTACACCACCACAATCATCTTCATTTTCTCCTCCACAAT
This sequence comes from Ilex paraguariensis, assembly GCA_963454935.2. Taxonomy (NCBI): domain Eukaryota; kingdom Viridiplantae; phylum Streptophyta; class Magnoliopsida; order Aquifoliales; family Aquifoliaceae; genus Ilex; species Ilex paraguariensis. The sequence goes on along the minus strand of CAUOFW020000799.1, from coordinate 120,346 downwards.
GACAAAACACACGCACAACCATCACAGTCGAGCAACCCCACCACATTCTTTTCCTCCACCTCCATTTCTAACTCCTCAACCACCACACATAAACCCAATAACATCTAGTAAAATCGAACCCCAAAAACTCCCCAAAATCATCCAAGCAAATTTTTTAAGTTTCGGATCCTTTTGAATTCTCAAATCTTCACATCAGATCCTTTTTGATTTCTCAGATTTGAATGGGGGTGGCTACTAAAGGGTGTTGTAGTGGCGGGGGAAAGGCTAGCAATCTTCTGCGATTTTGGCCCCTAAATGCACCATTACCCACCACCAATTGTCGCCTCCACACCATGGAAACCACTACCATCTCCTCTCTCTCTTTCTCTCTGCCTATGTGTATATATATGTATGTATGTAGATGCATATATACACACATGTGCACACACAGAGATAGACTAAGGGAGAGAAAGAGAAGACTGATGATTGGGATCATTGGGGGAGAGAGAAAAAGAAAGAAAGAGGGGGGGATTAGGGTTTGGGTTTAGGTTCGTTGGTAGGAGAGAGAGAGAAAGAAAGAGAGTCAAAGGGATTGGAGTTTGGGTTTGGGTTTGTGTTAAATAGAGGGGCAAAGATTTAGGTTTGAGTTTGTGTTAAACAGAGCGGCAAAGTTGTCTTTTTATTAGGAGAGTTAACTCCATCTAACCATTGGGGTCTCAGCGTAATTTTTGAAATATGAAAAGGTGTCCGTGTATTAAAGTCAAATGTTAGGGGGTGTGAGTGTAATTTATCCTAAAAAAAATATTGTGTTTGAAACCATGCCATCATCATCACTACCACCACCATCGCCACCCTATCACCATAACTACCCCAACTACCATCACCATCACTCACATCGCCCCACCGCTACCATCGTCACCACTACTACTGTCACCGCCACCCCACCTCCACTATCACCACTACTACCACCGTTGTTGTCACCCTACCACCACCACCGTCGTCACCACCACCTCTACCACAACAATCACCACCACCTCTACCACAACAATCACCACTGCCCCACTATCAACATCGACATTGTTGTCGCCACCACCTCAACCCCCCCCCCACCAACCCACCACCACCAGTGTCGCCACTCTACAATCACTGTCACTATCCCATCATTACCTTTGTCATAACCACCCCTACCGCCAACGACCATCACCACTACCACTGTCGTCGTCACCTCATGATGTGAACCCCAATTGACTTATTTTGAAACCCAACAACAATTTTGAAAAAATAACTTAAGAAAGCCAAACTCAAGTCTATGGATGGAGAATTTAGACCCGTTGAGAACTTGTTTCAAGAACTTAGATTATATCAAAATCTAGACCCGTTGAAGAACCCAAATTACAAGGAGGAACGCCACAAATGTTGTGATTTACCTTTAAGTTCAAAAGTTCAATCAAGAACAAGAGGCGTAAACTTAATTCACAATTAAAATTCAATATTGTATGACCTCTTGAAGTGGTTGATTACATGCTTTAAATACCCTTTCCAAAACATGATAAAACCTAGACTAAAATTTGTGACTCTTTCTTTCAAAAATGTCCTTGAGTGAATAGTATTACGGGTACTATAGTGTGAACAGTGCATCACTACAGTAACTTCAATAAAACATAAATGGGCTAAGCATCCTCAAACTCACTTATTCTAAACTAATAATATAAATTTTTTAAACAAATTGAGAGCTTTAACAACAACAAACTCTATTTCCAAGTCATGTCTTTCATAGCTTGGATCAAGTGGATCAAAACTAGTTCTCTTTCTTTCAAGCCCTTCTTGAGTGTTAGGCTAATGCCAGTTTCATCCCAGGTGGATTGCATCAATCCTTGCATTGATTCCTTGATTTTCTTGGTTCTTGATCTTGTAATTAACTCATCTGGAACTTGCAAAAGATCTTTAAGAGTAGGCAGTGGATCAAAACTGGTTCTCCTTCTTTCAAATCCATCTTGAGTGTTTGGGCTTTTGCTAGCTTTATCTCAGGTAGATTGCACAAATCCTTGCATTACTTCTTTGATCTTCTTGACTCTTGATCTTATAATTGGCCCATCTGAAACTTGCAAAGGACCTTTAAGAGTAGGTCCACCTTGGTTCCCATCATCTCACCCCCCCCCCCCCGACTACCCCACTGCCACCATCCCCACCATCATTGCCACCCATCATCGATTGAAACCACTGTTATCCACCGCCGCCACCTATCATCGATTGAAACCATTGTTGTCTGCCACCATCACCCACCATTATCGTCATGTCATTCTTATATTTATTACCACTATCACTATCATCTCACTATCACCGTCAGTACCCACCACCACCCACAACTACCCGTTGTCCCCCACCATCGATGTCTGCCATTGTCACCCCACCCCTACTAAACCAACCACCATCACTCGTCATCGCCCACCACTGCCGCTACCCACTGTCACTAACCACCGACATTCACCACCACTCATCACATTGTTATTCAAAGCACCCGTCGTCGCCCACCACCACAACCCACAACCTCTACCACCATTGTCGTCGCCTTACCACCACTGCCACTACCAATCACCATCACCGTCACCCACCACCACCATCGTCACTCATGGCTACCACTATAACCATCATCAACCCAAACTAACCACCACTATTACTGTTGCCACCTACGGCTGCCACTATCACCACAATCATCACCATCTCTCACCACCACCACTACCATCGCTCACTTCTATTATAACCGGGTGTTTAAATTCTTTTATTTTTCCTCTATGTTTATGATTTGATTTTGAGTTTGAAAACAAATATGTTTATTGTTGATAATTTTTTTTATTACTCTGTGTCTTTAGGCACAAGTAATAACTAATTAGCTTTTATAACATTTCGATAAAAACATAAAATTAAAAGCAGGTAACAAATTTTCAATATATATATTATGGTCTAAAAGTTTTATCAGGATTAGATATATCAGATTGATTAAGACTTTGGACCAATATTAGAGTTACTAACTTATGCCTATAAATTAATTGTAACCCCATTGAGATTTTGATATAATGAAACAAGGTAAAATTCTGTAAGTCACATAAAACCCGTATTCTTCTTGTGGATTTTTTTTTTCTTAATTGTTCACTGCACTGTATGTTCTCAACACCCATCTTGCGACTGCGAAAGACTAACCTTTAGTAATGGTGGTTGTGATTGTAACTGTAACGGTGGTGGCAACGATGGTGATGTTGGTGGCAAAAAAAGGAAAATAATTTTTTGATATATATTTTTTATTCTCCTCTCTTTATTTTTTTTTTTTTTTTCTTCTTATTCTTTCTCAACTGTGATGCGTAAGCGGAGGAAGAGGGCTATTGGTGTGGAGGACATGGGTTAGAAAGAAGGAAAAGATGGAAAATAATGGAAGACGGTGAAACTCGGTACCAACTGGACTTAAATAAAACTTTAAAGCAATTTTACATGAATTTAAAAGTTAGACTTAATAATCTCAATCATTGAATTCATTGTGGGTCCTAGCATTTATTGGGTTCCACAACCTATTCAATGGTTAAGATTATCAAATCTAATTTTTAAGTTTAGTTTTTAACTCTATCTAACATTACTCAAAACTTAATGGTGACAAATATCTGGAGAATCCCTGGTTATTTTCCAAACAAGTCACGTGTGAGTGAAATTTTTCTAGCCATTATCCTTGTATACCTTTTTTTTATTTTTTGTATATGAAATTGACACGCAGATACATCACTTTACATATCTGTTAAATAATATTATTTTTTAGTATTATACAATTATCTATAACAGATTCCACCGCACTTATGATGAGATCAAAGTTAAAGTCTCACCGTATGGTCTAGGCATTAAAGAATTAATTTAACCCTATGCTCAACTACTATAAATATAGAGACTCGAACTCAAGTATTAAACGAGAAAATTCGAGTTCTTTTAAGAGCAAAAAAAAAAACAGGTATATACAAAAAGCATACATCACATAAATTTCAACCGGATTGTCAATTCCCTTAATGCTCTATCGCAAACTAAATCCTAGTACAGTCTATTACAATTCCTGTGGATACCTCATCCATTCACAGTGGGTGATATAACATTTGCGGATATCTCATGGTGTGTGGGATCCTAATTCTCGATAGTCTATTTCACCAAAGATCCACAAGCCTAGCAACTGTATCATATAATAGGATAGACTATACAAACTTATGGTTCTTGAAATCTGTCTGCCCAATTACAGAACAGCGAAGCCCAGTAGAGACTTACTGTATGCCTAAGAGTCTAAGACAATGGGGAAATATGGAAAATAAGAATAAAATATATGGAGAATTATACCGAGACCTCTTAAGATTTGTTACTTAATCACTCACAAACCCCCTGACATTTAAAAATATTACACACAAATCCCTTAAGGTTTGTATGCGCATAACACTTAGACCCCTGTTGTAATTAGTATACAATTATATTGTCTATTAGAATTTAATTTAGTTGTTTAAACGACTAAATTAAAATACCAAACTACTCCAATTAAATCTAAAAGATATTGTGTCCATTATAGTTTGATTCCTTATTTAATTTTTTAGTTTTGTTCTAATAGACAATATAAATACATACTAAATATGTTTTTTTTTTTAAAAATTTATTTTAGATTTTATTTCAATAAATAATATAATAGAACATGAATTTTTCAAAATTCATGTTCTATTATGAATGACTTATGCTCTATTTGGTACGATGAAAAAATTGGAGGATGAAAAGTTAGAATAATAGAAAGTTGGAGGGATAAATAAAACATCATGTTTGATAAGGAAGGAAAGTAAGAATGATGGAAAAGTTGATAGATTAACTTTCCTTTCAACTCACCAAAATCATTCCCTCCAAAATCAGAAGGAAAGTGGATGAAAAGTTAATTATTTATATTGAGATGTATTTTATTTGTCTATATATCTTTTTATATATACATATATTATGTATACATTAATTTCATATAAAAATGCAATGGAAAAATATGTAAATATATATATTAAAAAAAAATTAAAATAAATTTAAAAATTAAATTAAAAAAATATATATTTTTTCCATCTTAATTAAGGGTGAAAATTTTCGACTCAACGCGATGACACGACACGACTTGAACTCGATACGAAAGTAAACAGTTCAACTCGTAACTCGACACGACACAATTAGTTAAATGAATTAAGTTAAGCTTGACTAATATTCGACAAAAATCCGTAATGACTCAACACGAATCTAACACGACACGACTCGATTATCATTCATAATCTTAGCTAACACAAAAAAAAAAAAAAGAATAGTCATTTTTATTTTCCATCCATCCAACCAAACATAAAGGAAGGAAAGTGTATCATTCCTACTTTCCTTTCTTGAAAGTTAGAAAGTGTATCCCTCCTATTTTTTATCATTCCTACTTTTCATCCTCCCCACCAAACAGAGCATTAGACCCATTGTTTGATTTTTTTAGTTTTATTCCAATAGATAGTATAATTGTATTCTAATTACGATTTTTTAAGAAAAAATTAAATTTTTAATTTTAATTTTATTTCAATAAATAATACAATAGAACATGAATTTTGATTGTAAAATTTAAAATATTTTATATTTTATATTTGATTGGAATATTTTTTTGTCTAAGTATAATATTTTAAACTTAAATTGTCTAAGTATTATACACTCACAAACTTTAGGGGAGTCTAAGTATAATTTATTAATGAATATATTTATAACATAAGTCTAAGTGTTACGTGCGTACAAACCTCAAATGGTCTGTATGTAATATTTCAAATTTCAAAGAATCTGAGTATAATTCTTCATAAAATATAAGTATTTTACCTCAGCCGAAAAGAAATATTACTAATAAGGCTTAATAGACATTCTTGCTCTGATAGGTTATATTACTTGAAGAATAAGATAATGGTTACAATCAATTTAGCTGGGAGCCCTTTACAGAGTGCATCTGGTGTTCTCTCTCTTTATGCTATATCTCCTCTATTTATGCAGTACTATCGCCTTCTATTTTTACACCTTACCGTTAGGATTTTGACAATGATTTCTTTTTTTAGCCGATTCGGTGGTCTCCTCCTAAATTCGTGTCTGTGTACTCCTAGCTAACTTGTACTTAATTCTGTGCGGCGTGATTGGGGTTGTGTCGGGTCAACTTGGTGTTGGGCTGAATTTCTCGAGCAAAAGTCATTTGGGGCCAACCCGATAAATGGTCAGGGATTAGTGATCCTAGGCTTTTCATGGGACAAGGTCGTGGTCCAACCCAAGCACACAAGATGTCATCCAGAAAGGCCGTTTGGTTTGTCTTTAATGAGCCCATTGGAAGGTTTGGTTTGTCTTTAATGAGCCAATTGGAAGCTTTGGGCCTGAGGTGGGGCCTAGGCTTAAATCCATCGTCATCACAAACAAACCAGCTCAGATGAATGAACTAGCACAGCATGCACATATATTCTTATTATTTCACTTGGCTGTACAATATAGTTGATAGAGTTGGTTGATGTTGTAGCCATAAGAGATGAAGAGTTCTGATGTACTTGATCTGTTGTATGTGACTTGTTAAATGGTGAGTCCAAATTCTTCTATGTATACAAACAGGTAAGTGATGTCAGGGCATGTTGGAACAGAGTGGGGGACAGGTAGAGCAAACCTCAATAAAAACATTTCAAATTACATTCAGCTTATTGGAGACAACCAAGTTAAGCAAAGGGTGTAACGAGTCGTTGGTCCACCTAACAGCTAAATTTATCCAGAGCTTGCGACAGTCAGATTAAGTTTCCTTAAGATTGGGCAAGATATCGACAACATGGAGGGCTGTAAGAAGCTCAACCCATACCAGGCTAACAACATAAACAAACTTTTAGCCAATTTGGATTTCAGAGTTTTAAGAACCATACAGTTAGGGTAATGGCTCTTTCACGTTTACTAATAAGGCATAGGATGAAGCACATAGAAAGGTAAGGTTTTCGGAAAATCAAAGCTTGTTTTGAACTTGATCTGATCCCAAAATGATTTTAATCACTACAGGAAATTAAGGATATCATAATCCCGATCATGTAAATCCGGCATAGATCTTTTTCCTATGACTTGGATACATTTTGCAAACCACATTGGGGTAGCTAATTTGTCAAAGAATTTTTTTTTTTGCTCATCCCAATAAACAGTTAACACCCTAGGGCGTCTATTTTCCATGCATTAGCTCGAATCAACTCAACTCAACTCATGAAAAGTCTTTTCTCAACTATTTGGCATCAAAATGTCTTGATTAGAAAGTTGCATTATTTAACTAACAGGATGTTTGACGCAGGCACTTTGTGCATGATTAATCTTTTCATAGACACTTCTTCCTTTGGGGATTTAGAAATCACCTTAAACCCAATGGGGTAACTAGGGGAGATAAGTATGGAATCTATCATTAAGTACTTACACGTATGAGATTACACACGGATTGTATGCATGTATTATGTGTCTATGCTTCAACTGATAACAATTCATGGCACAACCAAAAAGAATTCCAGTGAAAACATGAATGATTGAGCAAGTGACCCTAGTAACATGTATTCACTATTTATTGAAGTCTTTTTTTATTAGACATGCATAAAACATAATTTGGCTAATATTTTTGTTATAATGAAGCGTTAGCTTCCTGTAAATCACCGCTATAATCATCATGTAGACTGATAGGTGCAGTTTCCTACAGCCAACTAGAATAAGGATTTGTTTACATCCTATCAAAACTACAATTTGTTTACATATCAGGGAAATAAATTCATTACTGCTTACATTCTTGCATTTAAAGCAACAAAAAAGCAATTTTCAAAACAATACTTCCACAAACAATTTTCAAACCAGCAACTAGTATATTGTTCAAGTCTCAACAAAAAAAATTAAAAAAGAAAAAGCATGGGTATGCTCAGGCTTGTCATTAGAAATTATGATCCATACTGTTTTGATTTATCCCAATTCCCAAACACATCCAATACGCATAAGGAAAATACACACACAGTTCCAGTTTCGTCACAAATTAAAGATTTTACCCATCTAAGGCTGCTCTGTGGAAGCATTTGCCGAATCGAGCGACACATTGTTCATCCTTTCCAGAGCCAAAATAAGTGCTTGAGTACCCAAATCACCCTCCCCATAAGCCTTGAGAGAGAGATAAAGTTGCTGAGCCAATGCCAACCCAGGCAAAGCCAGACCCATGTGCTGACACTCCCTCAAACAAATCCCCAAATCCTTCACAAAGTGATTCACATAAAAACCCGCCTCGAAATCCCTCTTCAAAACCCTACTCCCATACAAATCCAACAATTTCGACCCTGCCGCTCCGGTGGAAATCGCATTTAAATACACACCCAAGTCCAAACCCGCCTTGTATGCATAAATTAACCCTTCACATAGCCCCACCATTGTTGAAGCAATGGTAATTTGGTTGGCCAATTTGGCAAATTGCCCTTTTCCAGGACCACCCATGTAATAAACTTTGCCCAGAAGAGTAAATAAGGGGTTCAATCGAGAAATTATACCCTCATCGCCGCCGGCGAAGATTGAAAGAGCGGCGTTGCGGGCCCCACGATCGCCGCCTGAGACGGGGGCGTCAATGGAGAAGCAGGACTTGGAGGCGGCAGCGGAGTGGATTTCGGCGGCTAGGGAAGGATCGGAGGTGGTCATATCGACGAGGATGCCGCCGGAGCGGAGGGAAGAGAGGGCACCGGAAGAGGGGTCCAGGATGACGTGACGGACGTCGGAAGGGTAGCCAACGATCGAGAAAACGACGTCCGATTGGGAGGCGACGGTGGCGGGTGAGGAAGCCCAGTGGGCCCCCATGGAGAGGAGGGGTTGAGCTTTGGCGGCGGTGCGGGTGAAGATGGTGAGGGAGTAGCCGGCTTCGATGAGGTGGGCGCACATTGATTGGCCCATTACCCCGGTTCCAATCCACCCCAATCTAGTGTTGGAGGGAGAGATGGGCGCAGCTGGAGTGGTGGCGGTGGTGGCCATGGTGCGGCGGAGATGGGTGGCGAGTTGGGTACAGAAGAGAGTATTGAAGAGGAATTGATGGTGGTGTTGGAGCAGAGAGTACAGCCTCATGCTTTGGGTCGTCCTCGTCCTCGTGTTATCCGGCGAAATCGTAATATTTATCAAATTCTAAGGTTCTTTTCGACACACGAAATTTCCTTTAAAAAAGGACGAATTACACTTTCTATCTACAGTGGAAAAAAACTTTGCATCTCTACAAATTAAATAATTTTTCACTCTTAGTTATATGAAAAATTAATAATATGATCTATATTTTATAAAATTGAGTATATATTTTAATTAATGCACGTAAAATTGAATAATATATAAATAATTTTTCACATTAATAGTTAAATTTAAAAGAAAAGAAAAAAAAAAATGTTAGCTCATGTAAAATTAAAACATCAAATAGTGTATATAAAAATAAAATATCAAAACTATTGTAAGATATATCGTTTGAGTTTGTACCATATTTTTGTATGATTAAGAGTAAAAAAAAAAATTAATATTTTGAAAAATAAATTAACCTTTTAATTGTAGATAATATTTTTCACTTTTAAAAAAAATGGAAAATTAGAACATAAGCACTTGAGTACGTTTGATTTTCTATGATAATTTGGTTTTTTAAGCGTGTAAAAGAAAAAACGAAAGAAAATGGACAAGTGCAAGACAAATAGAAAACATATGCTATTTGTCGGCTGGAAAAATACTACAAGAAGCAATTTTTCATTATTTTTCTCTTATAAAGATGCCAATAAAACCCACAAGTTGATGAATCCAATTTGGAAATGACAAACTCTATCAAACATTATATATACACTTTACCCAATAAAAAAAAAGTTAAAATGATCAAATTTGAGATTAAATATAAAGTTCAAATGATGTAATAAAATTTAAACACAAAATTAGGTATTTGTTAGAGCACTAATGCTATTGGGACATAATGAATTGTCATCAATGATATAATAGTGAAATGCATTTAATGATGAGTTTCATTGTGACATTAAATAAATTTATTATCATATCATTAGTAACAACTCATTATATCCCTAAATTATATTCATAAATTATATCCCAATAGCATTGCTCTTTATTAGAGATCGTTGAGGAACTTCTACATTATTTAAGTCATAATTTTTGTCAAAATATTTGTTCATACTAACATTAACATTACCTATATTCATTGGTTTAGGCTTGGACTATTGCACACTTCGAAACAGTTATAAGGTAACTTAGGTTATTATGTACTTTGTTTCGGCTTGACGCTTGTGTCTTGTCTAACAACTTCGGTTGTTCTAGTCTGCAACAAGTTCAAAAACACGAGCTCGTGGCTCTACCTTATGGGCTGTACAGTTAGCCCATGGGCCACCACGTGAGAACTCGCTACGTTCACGGGCCAGTCCTTGAGCCACAGACCATTTGCCAAGACTTAATCTTAATACGACATTCTTTTTTGTCGCTATTAGGAAAAAATCAAACCCGCAACAAGTACAAATGTGGAGGGCGTTGCCGTGCCATTGAATGGAGTTACTTACAACCCTTAGAAACACAACATAAGCAAGACCAATAGATTATACATGTATGCATGCACCATTTTGTAATTGAAGACTGAAAGTAGCTGTAGCATTTGTCACCATGGTATTACAAGTGAGTTGTCCCTGCGGTGACATCCGATAAAATTAGAACAGTACAGAAAAGATTAGTTTGATCCTTGTACAAGAATGATAGGCACAAATCGACACATACAAAAATAGAACATCAATTTACTAAAAACAGCCTAGTGGAGGCAAGGGCATTTAGGGAGAAAGAGACTGGAGATTCTAGGTTTTCTAACAACAATAATCCACTTAACCTCATTATGTGCATTGTCAATAAAATATCCAGGTCAAGTGCCTCAAAAACTGTAAGAGCTCTGTCAAATAGACAACGAACACAAAGTGTGAACTTTGGTAAGTGATTTATCACAAATCGCAGAAATAATGTTGGTAAATCAACCACACGTCGAGAAACAAATCTGCACTTTGATTTCTTGGATTAGACCTGAAAACAAATACCCACCAGATGCCACATTTATTTTTCTTTTTAATAATCAATACCACATCAAATTATATCCCAAGTTTACAAAACTAAACATCATATAGATATTACTAACAACATTTAACACACGAAAAAAAAAAATGCACAAGCACAATCTCACACAGGTCACAAATAGAGAACAAATCAAAACAAGTTTTGGCTGCATTACTCTATAAATCCTCCCTTAAAATTCCATAGCATAGCAGAACAATCATGATCCATGAGTTGTCTAGCGAGGGAAGAGAAGTAGCCCCATAGTGCAATCCACACCCACAAAACCTCTAAACCATAACCCCCTCCCCCCCCCCCCCCCCCCCCCCAAAAAAAAAAAAAAAAAACCCAAAAAACAATCATACTGTCAAAGTTAATTATATTGACGCAATACATCACGCAGTCATTTCATAACAAATGCCAAGTTTTTGTTAACTCTGGAATCATAATGGTCCCCAAACAAAAAGGAAAACAAACAAGAGATGAACAAGCCAAACATGAATTTAGCCCCAAAAAAAGGTAATTATCTCAATCTTGGTTAGCCTAAACACACAATTCTCCCATCATGGTAACAGACATGTAGAGCAATATCATGACTAGATCATGAAGTGTCACAAAAGGCCATATATGTCAGCATGTGTATGACTTAAATGGAAGCTTGGAACATTAACTTGGCATTTGAGTGCACAATCAGAAAATTAACTTGACACTTCAAAGGTTGCAAATTCTGTCCTTCCTATCATCCATTTTCCTCATAGTCAAAAAATGAAATTCAAACCAAATTATAATGCAATGCTCCCCCTGTATGGACCAATTAGAAATAGACTGCTACTGATGGCAACATAAAAATCACATCTCATTCAATTCTAGACAATACAACAACCGGTACTCATGTACATAACATAGCTACAATCAATGTTTTACAAAGACCGAAGGAAACCAAACCATTTAGTATTATACAACATCACAAAAATTCAATATTTACACATTTTGCAAACCTAAACACAAGCTCAAATTAATGAACAGATAAAAAACACAAGCTCAAATCACAATAACAAGATGAAGTACAACCAAAAGTCATAATATCCATGTCTGGAGTCTGCAAGTCATAACATGGTTAAGAGACAGAAACATAAGCCAAACAATCGCACACTACTAAATTTGATTGAATGGTAAAAACTTTGAATTCTTTCCTTGTTGCTCAAACAATCCATTATCGTACAATGCTGCCACTATATAATTCGAAGACATTTGAAAAAGAGACAATATCAAGATATAATATCATTCCATAACATTAACCAACATTAAAACATCCAAAACCTCAATTCAACAATAGGATTAGGATTAGAACACCAAACCGTAAAAATTCCACAAATAAATTCACTTGAACTCAAAAGTCGGCGGAATCGGTGTATCAAAACTCTCCAAAACCCCTGTTTTCACTCCACCACTGTTCTTCTCTTCCTCTTTTTTACCTCCAAACCACCCCCCAAACCAAGGTGACGAGGTCGAATCCGCTGATGATGAAGAAGACGACGATGATTCTTGCTGAGCCCGATTATTAGGCAACTGAAACCCAATTCCACCAGGCGTATTGGGCATTGGCTCATCAACAATAATCGGAGGCATTTGTTGAGCACTCGTGAACTTATTCAACATTATACCAGCACCTTCAATAAGAGCCAAGAGGACTCCGCCGAATAGAGCGGATCGCGAAGCCGCGCCGAGCCCCTGGCGCATTTGCAAGAAGCCGCCGGTAGCTGCCCCGGCGATTATAGAGTTCCATGGATCCTCCTTTTGGCGGACATAGACCATGGTGCAATCAAAGGTGGAGAAAAGCCCTCCCCACACAGCGAAGCTGCCGCCGACTCGCGGCGCGTTCATTCGCACCGCTTGTGAACCGCCGATAAGACGCTCCCCTCTCGGCGAGTTGTAGACACCTTTGAGAAAGTGGAAGGCCGAGCCGCCGACTGCGCCCATGCCGAATGCTCCGCCGACGTCGTCTAGGATTCGATCGGGGCACGGTTCTCGAGATGTCTCTGGTGTTCCCATAATGTGGCGGTTAGAGAGAGAGAGAGAGACAGACGGGGTTAGGGTTTATGGGGTTATTGACTTGGGTACATGGAGGAAAGAAGCAAAATAACGGCGGAATAGTTTAGTTTGGTTTTAGACCTTTAGGCTTCGACCGTGCAGAAGGGGTCAATTGGGGATGATGCGATATGACGAAAATGTCCCGGAGAGAATATCAAAAAAAATTTACCTTCTGAAAAAAAAAAAAAAAAGAATATCAAAATTTCATTTATGGCTTAATTTTGATTACCTAAAAAATAAAAATATTTCAAAATAAAATAAAAAACCGATAAAAAAATTAAAAAATTATTTTTAAAAATTTTAAAATCATAAGCCAGAATATCTAAAAACATCTCGAATAATAAAATTATGCAAAAACATCTCAATTAATTTAATTATTGACTCGTTTTAATCTCATAAAAATAAAAACACTTCAAACGGGTTTGGATCATTTCGAAACTATATTTTGATAATTAATCAATATTTAGAAGTATTATTTTCATCAAGATTTAAGTAGTTAATAGGTAATTAAACTTTACGTGAATATCGGTTCTAATAATTACAGCCCAAAAACTCTATTGTGATCAATTGTAACTTACCTATAAGTCACTCTTTAACTGGTACCTTGTAAGTCCTGGAGATCACTACAGTTGTGTTGATTTATTTGTGGTCATTGATTTTAAAAATAATAAAATATAGAAATAAAATATTGGCCTCGTTCTTCTTCTTCGCCAAAAGTGATGCAAGAGGGGCAAGTTCTGGCGAAGGAGCGAGGGAAAGGTTGAGATCAGGAAGCGATTGATTGGAAAGGTGAGAAGGAGCTGATAGCGAAGGGAAATGAGAAACCGATAATATCTGAATCGGGAGATTTTCGTTTGTTCTATCCCGTAAAAAATATGAGGAATATATATTTTAATATCCTATGGGATCCTATAAGTCCCTCTTTATTTTGCTTGTGAAATTTTTCATTCATCTTTTTTGAGGTATTCTCATATAAAGTTTTTCGAAAATTTATCTAGAATTAAATGAATGGTAGTGAATTTTAAGAATTTCATATCTGCCATGCGTTCACCACAGCTTCAAATAAGCTAGGTTTGTGTTTTCTAAGGCCTGTGTTATCTTTAGTCATAATTCTCTCCAGTTTTATTTCATAAGCTGAAAGGAAAAAAATTTCAAAAAAGTGAAGAAATTTTTTCTTTGAAATAGATGACATAATTTCTCATATACTAAGACATTACCAAATTAATAAATACCTTATTTATTCACATGTGATCAGAGTTTCAGCTACTACCTAATGTTGGGTTGAATCCTTTGTAATAATACATTTTCTCTTCAATTATCTTTTTGTAGGACTCATTGTATACAATTCAATTGCTCACTCCTAAATGCTAAATTATCCGCCAAGAAAAGCATTGAAGATAAAATGTACTAAAGGAGTTCTAGGTCCCATGTTTATCTGTGGCGTTCGTTGTGCGTGTTTGCCCTGTGCTTAAATCTACCTTCATACACCTCCGTTACTCTTTAGGAGGCATCTGCCTTAGATAAACTACCAACCTCAAAGTGATAAGGCTCACATGACGTGGTAGAGCGCAACTTTTATAATTGTGTCATTGTGCCTAGACTGCGAAGGCTGGATGGCGTATTTTCTTTGAATTCCAAAGATGAAAAATAAAACAATTGATTCATATCTCCTAACATTTCATCAGAAACATTCTGAAAAATTCTTTGATTTCCAATAGCCCAATGGTGGTTACAAATTTTCCTATTTCAGCTTGAATTGAAAATACTGTAAGAAAAAAGAAAACTTAACCAGCCTTTCAAGTAAAAAGGAAGGGGGGGAGGGTTGTTGGCTGCTTCAACCCCACTTCTACTCAACCTCGACCCTCTCGTATACTTGAATTCCCATCCAAAATGAGTAAAGATGAATATCTCATCTTTAACTCATTTCTTATGTTTAGAGAGGGAGGGAGAGAGAGGCTTCGAACTTGAATGGAAAAGGTTCCACCTCTCCTCTTAATAAACCCACCAGGAACACAACTGATTCTATACACAGCTGTCCTGGCAAACTCACTCTGGGCATGGGGAAACAAGACCATTTTTCACAATGTAAAGCTCACCCCTAGCAAATCATGAAAGAGATTAACATGGATTTTGAAGAGTTCTTAATAGTTCTTCTCTTTACCAAGAAAAAACATCAACGCAATAAAAAGTCCTAGATCTCAAAAGACAAATCCAATGGATTCCACCAAGTGAAGGAGAATTAAAGCTCAATGTCGATGCAGCAATTGGAGAGGAAATTCATGCGCAACAACAATTATTAGAAACCACCAAGGCACAGTGCTGAGAACAAAGATTCGAATTCAAGACACAAAAGATCCACCAGAGGCAGAAGCATTGGCAATGAGAGAAGCAGCAATATGGGTAAATCAGAATAATTGGAGAACCTGGAGAGTAATTCACAAGCAATAGTTCATTCTGCCTTGTTAAATCACACTAAACTACAATAGAACATCTTGTTAATTATCCAAGACATACAACATGTACTCAAGCAGCAAGTGGACTGGAACATCACTCATACATACGGAGAAGCCAATGGAGCAGCTCACGAGTGGGCAAAATGGGCCTAAGTAATCAAAATAGGGGTGAACTCAAAGAGACTGACCTCCCATTTACAGTCAGGAGCCAAACAATGGAGGATATAACTGTTGGAGCTTTAGATATTTAAGTTAGTTTTTTTTTGTCTTTTATGGTGCATTGTACTCAATCTCATTCTTACCTTATCTATAATTTCAATCTATCTAAATAATTAAACTCTGCTTGTTAACCCCTCTACGAACACTGGAATAAACAAAATGTTACCATGCAAGCTTATATTCTGCAAGTCCCAAAAAAAGAAGCCTGTTCTGTGTTTCACTACTTTTTCAACAACATTGATTCGTGTTTTTTGCCCTTTTCAGATTAAAAGAAGCAAGGATAAGGGTCCAAAGTTCACAGATTAGGGAGGAAAGCATTTGTATTGGAAGAAAGGAGCTCCACCCAAGGTCTCAATCCTCGGTTCGTTGTCAAGGAGTTGTATTCAGTGGCGCCAGCCAAAGAAATATGATCTGTCATCCAAATCTTGTTCATTGTCGGGTCTTCAAGGACATCCCATTTTAATGAACCTTCAAGGACACCTCATATAAAGTTTGAAACGTACAGATACCCCCTTCTTAGTTAGAGTTGACAGCAATTGTCATTTTACTTAATTGGACATAAATGCACACCTCTACCTCCAATAACCACCACCCACTACCATCAACTCCAACCCAACCTCAACCCTAAAAACCCACATCCTTACACCCATTGGCATGCACCCATAGTCTCACAAACAAAGACACACACCCACACACATTAAGAATCAAAATACTTGTAAGCCACAAACACATCCAAATTCGTAGAAGAATATAGCTGGGGCAGTAGCAACACACGAGGAAGTGACATGATTCAGAGTTTGCCATTCCCTTCCAATTGTGCCATTTATAGATTATTTTTTAACCTGTTGCTAGTTCAAACTTCACAATTAGTCTACCAATTAACCTCACACAAGGTGACACAGATGATAACTATTTCAATGAGCTCAGGCAACAATGTAAAAAGGAGTGAGCCTTAACTTATCAAAGGGAAAATCAGCCCCAATAATTATAACATTCTTACAAGGCGGTCAAAATATTGTTTTACAAAGGGACAGATCTAGCAGCTTACTTGTCCAGTTCTCCAATGTAAAAGTCGTCGATCAAGTCAAAGACTCGGGTCGCATGTTGTGGCCTACCACATGTATGTACACAGCAACATGTTGTGAGAAGTGAGAACTAAATATTCAAGTGAAAGCAACATGACAACATAAATGGAAACTCTGAAGTAATTAGGAACAACAATTACAAGTTGATGATCCTTTTGTATGTCGACGATGACATTTGCAATTGATTCAGCAGGGAAGAAGCATTTTTTTTAAAAAAAACTTGATGTTTTTTCTCTAGATAATTTATTTCCGAGTGGTTTAGTTTCTTTTGTGGGTTTTTTTCTTGTGTTTTCCCTTTTCTTTTTTTGTGTGCGTATTTGTTTTTTTTTGGGGGGGGCACAAAACAAGTAAAAAGCCATCTCAAAAAGAGAAGCTTACCCAAAGAACCCTTCAGTTGAATCGTCACCGGCATGTGCTAGGATGGCATCCCCCCCAGGGTGTTCTTCTACATATGAGGTGACATCATAAACCTGCAATCGGCATAAGATAACAAAAAATAAAAAAAGAAAAAGAGAAATAAGAACCCACACATAGAGCTGTCATCATGTCAATGTCATTTTGTTAGGAAGCACAATGGTTGGTTCAACCTACATATGAAGCAAAAAACTGTGAAACTTAATGAAACCTTTTCCTTGATGATGATCCAACAATCGGTCCTCTTGTTATGCAAGGAAACTTCAGCTTTACTGTATATTTTCGATGCCTATTTGCCAAAAAGGGCAAATGAGAATCTCAGTAACAAAATCCTGGAAAATAAGTTATTACGAAACATCAAAATAGAAATATTCAATGCGCTCCAATGAATCCTAGGAAGTCTTGTCCCAAATAATTGAATTTATCGAGTGCAGTATGCGCTATATCTTTTCAAGTTAGAAGCAAGGGTTCACCAATGGGCCTTTGGTCCAATGGTACTCCTTGTCTTATAAAGGTTTTGTCTTCTTGAGGTCAAGGGTTCAAGTCCCCTTCTCCCAAAAAAAAAGTGAAAAAAAAAAAAAAAGAAGCAAGGGTTCATATAGCAGTCAAGAATTGTGCATAATCATTCCACTTTTACACTCTACAGTGACAAGAAAAGATAAGGCATTCAGGCAGTGTAGCCATTCTTACAATTAATCATTTAAAGTCACTTTGCACAAGTAATCACTCCGGAATGCTAAAAATGCACTTTTTAAAACTGTGATTGCTTACTCTTGCTGTTTACTTGAACAATTTATCTGTCTCTCCAAATCGAGGTACCTACCTCATTTTTTTATCATCTAGATGCACCTCTACGCTGCATCAATTGTAATCTATTCCACATCCCTTTTCTCAGGTATGCAACCACTTACATGTTTATGTACACTAGTAAGAATCAATGATGAATGCTCCAAATCAGTTTGTTAACTACAGAATAATGGGTTTATGAGCTCCAAATACCTTGCTGGCAGTACTTGACAGAACCGTTTTGCTATGATCTGCATTATACATATTTCAATATATCAAACATTCAATTACATAAACACTGCAAATCATTTGGTGTTTAGCATCTTCCCAGATTCAGATCCACACAAATAAACAAGAAAAAGAGAAAGATTACCCAATTTACGCAACCGCGGAATCACAACGAGCACACCCAATAAAAGACCTAATACCACTGTCACCACCACCATTATCTCCATAGCTCACTTACTGCTCACACATTCAACCAGATTAAAAGGGGAAAAAAAACACAATTATACTAAATAGCAGTTTGTATACAGTTTATGCAAAGATAAGCTGCGTATGGGACTAAATGTATTCAATGACTAAAATTGAATGCACCATTCGAAAGTAAATCCTGTATGCAATTATGAAATTATTAAAAAGAGGTGAAGTGAGGGGTACCCTGAAATGGGATTAAATGGCAATCTTCGGTCCTTGATTTTCTGGTAATAATGCGGGAGAATCGATCGGAAGTTTGTTGTTTTTGAAGCATTAGCCAGAGACGACGAAGTGAGATTTGGGAGCTCAGCGCGTTACCTATTTGTCTGTGATGTGCATGTTTTAGAAAGCTGCGTGTCGGGTGGAGTTGGGTAAGGAAAATGATATCGGGTGCCCCATCTGACCTGACCCGTCTTCCAGTTTTGTGTGTATTGCTATTAATCATGTCAGAGTAGTTAGCTTTTTTTTAAGAAGAAAATACTATTACGAGATAACGAGTATCATTGGACTAAAGATCAATTAGTCGTAGTTAGAATATTTAGTCTTAGGGTAACTTAGTTATTTGTTTTCTTTTTAGCTAATTGTGCTTCAATAATATTCTATTTTGCTTTCTCTTATCTTTTTTAAGATTGATCAAAATTAACATGGTATCATACTTTTTATATTACTAGCAATGCAACACATATTTCGCACATGAATAATTTTTGTATATCAAATATTAATAAAAAATATTATGTATATGTGTACCTACATTAAATATCAACTCAAATTTACAAACATTATATTTTTATCGCTCGGGTTAATTACAAGTTGTACCCTGAAAGATAGTTGAAATCTTAATTTACACCCCCAAAGATTAAAAATCTCAATTTACACCCTCAAAGATAGAAATTTGTATCAATGTGCACCTCCAAAGATAAAAATCTCAACTTGCACCCTCAAAAATAGAAATTTGTATCAATGTGCACCTAAAATTAAATTGATAAATTATATCAAGATTCCCTCATGCTTGTCAATTAATCATTTGGACCCCTTCACATTTAGAATATTACTCCTACATCTCATAATGTTTGTGCACGTGTAACATGTAATCCCCTTTCATTGATATCTGTTAATATAACCGTTAAAAAATATAATTTTATCCTAATAAAAAATTATAATGTCCAATGGTAAACTTAATTTTGAACTTTAGAGTATATCGAACCCACAAAATAAATGATAATATAAAATTATAATTTTGTATTAGGATAAAATTATATTTTTTAACGGTTATATTAACAGATATGAATGAAAAGGGATTACATGTTACACGTGCACAAACGTCATGAGATGTAAGAGTAATATTTTAAATGTGAAGGGTTCAAATGATTAAGTGACAAGCATGAGGGGATCTATGTATAATTTATTAATTTAGTTTTAGATGTACATTAATACAAATTTCTATTTTTGAGGGTGCAAATTGAGATTTTTATCTTTAGAGGTGCACATTGATACAAATTTCTATATTTGAGGGTACAAATTGAAATTTTTGATCTTTGAAGGTGTAAATTGAGATTCTCATTATCTTTCGGGGTGTAACTTGCAATTAACCCTTATCGCTCATAGTATACTATAAAATTCAAAAAATATTATTTGTTCCTAACGATTCGTTGTTCTAACTATAAGAAAAAAATAAAAATAATTTATTTGAAATTCATTTTATTAGGTTTATAATTATGAATTAGTTAAATCAATAGAGATAAAATATAGGGTTTATAACAATTTGGGTCTCCAAAGTATGCGTTTTTTGTCAATTTCGTCCTTCAGATATGAATTTTGTCCTAAGATTACATTGGCCAAGCAGGAGGGAGGTCTTAATTTGAGGAAGTTTGAGGAAATTCAAGAGGCATTTCGGTTGAAGCAAGCTTGGAATTTATTGATGGGTTCTTCATTGTGGGCTAAAACTTTTTCAGCCAAGTTTTTGAAGGATAAGCATGTGTTGAGATGCTTAAAGAAGACTCATTTCAAATATTTTAAAGACTTAAGGCCTTTTCTGGAGAATGTGATTCACCATTCGAAAATGTTGATTGGTGATGGGCGTCTTACGGATTTTTGGTGTGACAATTGGTTGGGGGGTGGCCCTTTGTTAAGCAAGGTTGTGAGTTCTCCACAATCTTTTCCCAGAGTCTCTGAGCTGTTATTGGATTCTCAATGGCAGTTTATAGAGGTGGGGGAATTGTTATCTGTTTCATTGAGGGATGAAATTATGGCTAGTGGTGTGGTTTTGTCTGATAGAGCAGATAGACTGATTTGGCAACATATGAATTCTAGTGATTTTTCCGGTAAATCTGCTTGGGAGGTTTCTAGGAGGTCTGGTGGTGAAAGTGTTGAAGCTTCGATCATTTGGGGCATTAATACTGCTCCTAGTGCCAATCTGATTGGGTGGAAAGTGCTATTTTGGGCCTTACCTGAGGATGCGAGAATCAGAAATCTGGGCATCCCTATTGTTAGTAGGTGTTGCCTATGTTGTCAAGCTATGGAGAGTACTGAACATATATTTGTTCAGTGCGTGTTTACTGATTTTCTTTGGAAAAAGTTTGCTTGTCTATTTGGATTTCAACTTGTTGAGGGGGAAGGGCCTTTAGTCAGATTGAAGAGACTGTGTAGAGTTTTTAAGAAGCAGCCTGTTTGTCATGGAGTGGTTAGGAGTATTGCTTTGTTGATTTTCAGGCAAGTTTGGAAGGAGAGATGTAGGAGGACGGCTGGAGAAGGTGTTCTGAATTCTTATGCTGTATTTCTTAAGATTTGCAGTCTTTTGAAAAATCAGGTAAGGAACATAAAGGCGGAAATTCGAGACTCCCAATCCTGGTATTATGGGGCTGTTTGGGTGTGTACAGGGCTGTTTGGGTGCGTTGGGAGTATCCCAATCCTGGTATTGTAAAGTTAAATGTCGATGGTGCTGCCGAAGGTAATCCTGGTCCAGCTGGTGGAAGGGCTGTTTTGAGGAATGAAAGGGGTGGCGCTATCCTTACAGCATCCTTTTATTATGGGGAGTGTTCGAACATGAAGGCTGAGTTTTGTAGCCATGGCATGATGGAGGAAGATATTTGGGTGGAGTCTAATTCACTGGTTTTGTTGAATCCTATGCTTGGTAATGTGGAGTGTGCATGGCATTATTTGAGTATGCTGTATCAAATTAAAGATTTATTTGGCAGATTGAAACGTCAAATACGTCAGGTGTATCGAGAGGATCAAGTGTCTTCTGTTTTTACTAGGAGTAATATGCCTAGGTTGGTGACTAATCTGCTAAAGCGTGATCAGAGGAAGCTTCCGGTGTCAAGAGCAAAGAGGGTGTTAAAGTGTGTGTATGAGTGAGGGCTTTGGTTTGATTGTATGTTTCTTGTATCAGTTGTGTATTTTGTTTGGTTGTTTTGAGGGATTAAAGCCATTGTGTGGTTTTTTACTTTTGACTCGTAAAGTTTTGCTTCTTCTATTCTGTTAGTTAGAAATTAATAAATTTTATGTGGTTGTGAAAAAAAATATGAATTTTGTCAATTTCATCTATAAAATATTCGATTCTTGTTTAAATGGTCCCTAATCGAACGGTTCATTAAGTTTTTTGACAAAAATGATCACCTGTCATTCCGTCAGATAGTGTCATGTGACCAATAGGTGATGACTTCTGTCAAAAACTTGACAGATTGTCTATGTATAAATCATTTAAACTACTAACTTACTTTAATGTTCAACTTGATACAATGAAGACTAAACTGATAAAAAATATATATTTCAGAGACTAAAAATACTATTAACCCTAAAATATAATATATTATTCTATAACATATATTTTAAAAGAACATTAAAATTCTAAAATTAAAGTTTTATTTTAAAATACACTATAATTTTTTTTTATTTAAACTCTTAATAAAACATGAAAAATTTATTGTAATTGAAGAATTATGTTGATTTAATATAAATTATTTTTTAAAAAACTACATAAAAGATTATTTTTTATCTTAAAAATGAAATGGTTGAAATTTTGGAGAAAAAAAATATACATATATAAGCATAATGTTATCTTTATATTTAAAAAGAGTAATTTTAGATTGATGAAAGTTTTGAATATTTTTTTAACACTGTATTGAAAACTATAGTAGTGCATATATTTTTTAAGGGTAATGTAGTCGAATGAAAATTTTCATACAAACTAATATTTATACACAATTAATAGAGAATTAAAATAAATGTTAGAGATAATTTAAAATTTTAAATAGATAAGTATATGATGGTAATTTAGATACTTAACTATGGAATGATAGTGTGATATTTAAAATTTTTTTATAACAGTAAAATAGTGAATTAATAGTTTTTCCATTCTGATATACTTTTATTGGTAATATAGATTATTAATAGTATAGATAGAAAAAAAATAAATATATATAGACATAATGTTATTTTTTTATTTGAAAATAGTAATGATCTATTATTGATAGACATTTTGAACACGTTATTGAAAACTATAATAATGTATATATTTTTTAAGGGTTGCGTTGTGAATTAAAATTTTTCATAAATATTGATATTTATATAAAGATAATAAAGAATTAAAAGAGATGTTAGATGGTAGTTTGAAGATTTAAATACATAAGATTGTGATTGTAATTTAGATATTTAACTATAAAAAGATAATGTGATATTTAAAATTTTTTATAAACTTAAAATAGTGAATTCAAAGTTTTTCACTTAAAGTATTTTTATTAATAGTATTGATATAAATAATTTAGGATGCGTTTGGTAATGTTTTTTTTTTTTTTTTGTAAAGGGGCGCGTGTTTCCCTTTTTTCGTGTTTTCAAAAACACCTCTTTTGATGTTTTTAAACTTTAGGGTTGTTTACAAAACAGACCAATCAAAAAATAAAAATAAAAATAAAAACACTCTCCAAGCGCGCTAGTGTTTTGTTTTGAGTAAAAAATGAAAACAAAAGCAAAAAAATACATGGTTACCAAACACTACCTAAATCTTTCAAAAATTATAAATTCTTGTATCATTCCTTATTTAATATTGAACTCGAATCCTATAAGCTAATCAAATTTCAATACATTTTATTTCAAATGAGTAGATATCACTGAAAAAGAATTTAGAGATAAAGATTGTGAGTTATACCGACTCAACTTGAGTTCAAACAAAAAATGAGCTTAGTCTAAAAATCTCGGATTGTTGTTATAATGGAAACGATTAGTAGCACTACATTACTCTCTTCGGTGGTATACTAAATTTTTTTACAAGTCGTAAATCTTGTTTTAGTAAAATAAATAATAAAACATAAAAAAAATACTGTACATTTATTTTACAACTATGGTTACAAAAATATAGATTTCTGAATGGTCAGTGAAAATTAAAAAGTGGGTGAAAAATCAGATTTGAAAAGTGTAAAGGAGAGACGATTAGAGGAAATCTGGGGTTGCTCCGGAGAGAGAGAGAGAGAGACGGAGGGACTAGACTGTGTGTGTGTGTGAGAGAGAGAGAATAAGCCCCCAAGTCCAAGGTCAGGTGCTTAATCAGAGAAAGAAATCATCTGTAAAAATAAAAATAAAAAAACCAAAAAAGCCCCAACCCAGTTCAGCGTCTCTTTTCGAAAAAAAGAGGAAGCAGAGTTACGTAAAGAATTAGGGGAATAAACAGTTTCAGAGCTTTATAATCGAGAAAAAAATTGTATAGATGGAGAAGAAAGACAAAATCTGAAAAAAAACAGAGAGCTATAATAAAAGGAGTAGGACTGAAAACATGACTAACCGGATGGAGCTATCCGTTCGGCGTTCGATAATGTTCGTCAACTTTTGTCGAAGAGAAGAGAGAGGCGAAGGGAAAAGACAAAAGATAGACGAAGGGCAACCGGTTATAAGAAATTGATTATTAAATCCAAAGGTTAATTGCAAATTATATCCCAAAAGATCTCTTGAATTTAAATTTATACCTTTAAAGATTAAAATTTTTAATTTATACCCTTAAAGATATAAATCAGTGTTAATGTGCATTTGAAGCTAATAGGGTTTGTCATCTAAAATTAAATGGATAAATTACACCTAAACCCTCTAAATTTTGTTACTTAATTACTAGATCCTTTTACATTTAAAATATTACACATACACCTCGTGACGTTTGTGCGCATGTAACACATTATCGTTTGTCGTCAATATTCATTAATATAAACGTTAAAAAATATGATGTTATCATAATAAACAAATATAATTTTCATATTACCCTTTAATTTATGAACTCGTTGTATTTTAAAGCTCAAAATCAAGTTTACTCTTTAAATGTCCAATACAATATAAGTATTATATAATGTCTAAGAGTACTAGTATTATATAATGTTCTTTATATCCAACGTAATACATCATTTGAATAAAATTATTTGGATGCCCAATTGGGGAACACTTTTAGTTATACTTAGATTTTTAAGGGATATAGGTGTAATATTTTAAATGTGATAAGTTCAAGTAACTAATTGACATTCATGAAGGGTTTTAAATATAATTTATTCATTTAATTTTAGTGTGGACGATTATTAGCTTCATGTGCATGTTGATAAAGATTTATATTTTAGAGTGTAACTTGAGATTTTTGATTTTTAAAGATACAAATAAATAAGTGGAGTTGGAGGGTGAGTGGGGTTTGTGTCTTTTTGACAGTAACAATGCGTTGGACATTAATAATTTAAATAATAATTTTTTTATTAAATTTATGAAAATATAAATTTTATGTATAATTAAATTAAATGATAATTTTGGTATTAAAAAATTAATCTATATTTATTTCTTGTTAAACTAATAAAGGAGTTGAAAAGAATTTAGAAGTCAAATACTACTTATAAAAAAATTCAAAAGAACTTAAAAGTCAAATTATGTATAAAAATAAAAATTATATGAATGTATAAGGATATAATTGATTTTATAAAAGTTGGGCTAGTGACACATAAGGTGCATTGCGCGTAAACATATTTAAATAATAATTTTTTACTAAACTTATTAAAAATAAAAATTATATTTATAATTGAATTGAGTAAATAAATTATGTGTCGGCGAATTAATTTTAATTTTAATTTTTACTAAATTTAGTTATTAATCTATACATGTGTTATACTATAATTTGAGTTAATAGAGTGATTATTGTAATTTAAGACCTAAAGCTATAACAATAAGTAGAGCGAACGCATAGAGATCTAATGCCACATAATAAGAAGAGTTTTGATAGGAGATGGAAGAAAAAATGATGACTTTAATAAAGATGTGTGGGGGTAAGATTGATTTATATTATTAAAGAGGGATGAAATAAGATAAATTTATGCACCACACTTTTCAATTTGCTGCAGGCTAGTGAAAGGCAACTTAGCAAACCAGTTTAATAAATGGTTTAGCAGAGGTGAGAAAGCAATGATTCGTCACAGGGAAAAATTTTAGACTAATCATCAAGTATGAATGGATCCATCATCTACCTCTTCCGAACGAACATGTAGAGAGATGGGAATGGGTGGCTGGGGAGGCAACAATCGTGTTATATTGAATATTTACTCGTGTTTTAGGGTTTTTTTGTTACTTGGGTTGGGCTATTGCAATAGTTTATATATATAAAACAGATTGAATTTCTATCGAATCGGATTGATATATATATATATTAGTAATTATTCGTGCCTGAAGGCACTGTATTACTCATAAAAAATAAACAAAAAATTCTCCAAAGCAGTACCACATATATAAATACACCGGGAAAAAAAAATACTGACAGAACCAAATCAAATGTACAATAAAATCTTTGGAGAATTCATCACCATTACCATAATCCAATTTAATAATATAACATAATTATAAACTCAATCCACCCATGTAATAAATATCTCAAACAAAAAATTGCCCACAAATGCAATCATCTATATAATAAAAATAAGTTCACAAATGCTGTCAAAAAAATAAGTTTTGTCATTTGAAATTTCACTAGCTTCCAAAAGAATGAATACAACCTGTAAAAAAAAAATTGTATTTAGATGTTTTTCCATTCTCTAAAAATATAAAAATATTTTTTTCAATTCATCCACATTCAAATAATAAAAAGATTGAGAAAACATATTTACCTGAAAAGTATCGCTTCATAGGTTCTGATGTTCATTGTTTGTCAGTTGAGTCTCCACGTCTTCTAATGCTCGTAAACAAATTAAGTCATTTTCGTTATCCTCTAATAGATCCTCCAATTCTATCATATCTAGGAAGCCATTCTCGAATTTCGTATGAATGAAGTCAATTGGCTAAGAAGATGAAAGCGTGCTAACAACAACATACAATATAATTGGATTATTCGGGCCAAAACCTTTTTGTTTCGGTTCAAAAAATAATGATTCTTTCTTTTTTATATGGTCAATGACATTTAATTGTGGATCCATTTTCTCTGTCTCAAACTGTATCCACAATGGATGGATATTGCGCTCCGCTTCCGCTAGTAATTGTATCAATCGTACTGCACAGGTTGGTCGGTCATGATTAAAAATTTTTGCCTTTGCAGAATCTCAGGTGGTGGGAAGAGTCTCTACAATTTTCTGCATAATATAATCTTCACTTATGTTTTTCCCTATGTTTTGCAACATATGACATAATCTAATTTTTTCCAACTCAAACTCTGATATTGGAGTTCCATCTTCAAAAGAATCATTTTCAAATTTATCTATTATGCTTGATACTACCAAACGCATACTACGACGTACATAGATAGGAGGGCGTTCCATGGTATTTGTACATAATATAAAAATTAAAAATTAAATTGATAATAATAAAATTAGCAACAATTAACCAATATTACAATAATAAAATATTTTTTTTACTAACACATGTGATCTAATATTGTAAGAATAATAACAACACACCAACAACAATAAGAGAAATAAAATAATTAAAATGTCCATGTTTTTATTTGTTGCTATTATTCTTGATAATCATAAACATGCAACAATTAAACCAAGAAGGTAGACAACAAATATAAATCCATCCATATGAATTAAATTCAAAGAATATTATAATAGTGTGTCTTATTCATAAACATTAACTGAATTGTTTAGCCTTGCAGCTTGTGATTGTATTTTTTCTTCATCACCTTTTTGAGCGAGCGTGTATGTATCAATACATACGGTAAAACACCAAGTTGCGAGAATGCACAACCACCTAATTATATAAAAATAGAAGAACAAAATAAATATTAATAGAATTGATTACATCTAAAACTAATATATTTCGTTGCAAGAATGCAAGACTTAGTTTACCTTATTATCACGTCCCCATTGATGCAGTGTAGTTTTATTTAATCTTTTCATATCTCTTGTCATTTCACACCAATCCTACAAATATTAAATCACAAATTTAATCAATTTAAAAATTATTTTAATTTTTCATCTTCAATAAAGATAAATTTGTAATGAAATGGTACCATTTATTTGCAATCGAATAGGAAGTCCTATAACAAAACTTCGGGGTAAACGATATTCGTTGTGCAATTCGACTCCTCTTCAGGAAGAAGGACACTTATACGATCAGAAAATGTGCATCTAGATAGTGCCACATACATGTATCCATGGATAAATACTGGTGTGTGCAAATTGACCCCAACGAATTTTACAGATTGTCTTTGAGATTTGTTGATTGTCATAGCATACGTCAATCGAACAAGAAATTGACATCTTGTCATTTGAAAAGGCAAATCTAGAGATGTTGGTGACAAAGATATTCTTGGAATGAAGACCAAATTGCCAAATTTATCTCCAGTTAGGATCTGAGCTTCAATTACGCGTGTGACACATTTGACAACCATCAATCGGGTGCCATTACAAAGCCCATCCTTTGGCGCTATGTTTTTCAACAATATTATTGGGCAACCCACCTTTAAGTCTAACTTAAACGGTGGTAACCCAGAAGGGTCTAGTGAGTTTAAATACTCGTTAGGATATCGATTCGTGATAGATTGATCAAGTACATCAGCATCAACTATTTTATTAGCAGCTAAATATGTAATTGTTTGTCTTGGGGAAATATTCAATGCTGCATCATTTATAGCACTAACGTCATCATTCCTTGCAGAAAGAATTGTGCGCTCGATTAAGAAGTTCGGGGTCACTGAACCAACCATATCCAAATGTGGATAGATTTTAAATATCAATTCTTGAAGAGTATGACACTTGTGTATTGTTGATAGAAGTTCCACAATTTCTTGTGGATTGGTTCCAACCTAAAAATAAGAAATAAAATCAGAGAATAAGAAAAATAATAGTAATTCCAAATAATATTTTATATAATAAATGATCAATTAAATATTACCTCCATTAAGAATTTTGCAAATTCAGCATTTTCAAAATTTATGTTATTTAAACGCATGTTTAACCCCAAAGTCAAAACATGTACATTTCTCCACAATGCAGATTGCCTCAATGACGCACCTACAATTTGCTCGCGGACTCCTTTTGGTATAATTGACAAGATTTGTTAAAAGTCTCCTCCAAGAACAACAGTGATACCCCCAAATGAATTTTGGTTATCACAGACATCTTGAATCGTACGATCCACTACCTCGACACAATACCTATTCTGCATAGGAACTTTATCTCATATTATCAATTTAGTTGATCTGAACAATTCTGCATGTATCGATTGCTTGGTAAACCCACAAATCGAATTTTCAAGCACAGTCAATGGAATGCAAAACGTTAAATGTGTTGTGCGGCCTCCCATTAATAATAAAGATGCAATATCAGATGAAGCCACAGTAACAACGATATATTCACAATTGCGCATTTTGTTAGCAACTGTATTATATAGAAACATTTTTCCCGTGTCAGCACCCCCACTCAAGAAAAAAGTAGTTCCTTTATTTTCAATTACTGATGAAGTGATTGCAGTATAAGCAGCATGTTGTGCATCATTTAGACGATCCACATTATTTTGTACATTCAACTGTTGCGCTTCATGTTGGAGTTGTTGATGCTCAAACAACAGTCTGTTACCAACTATTGCATTCCAATTCCCAATCGGTTGGGGCATGGGTGGAAAGTCAAATAAACTTTTGCCTGACTCATAGAGTAACTGATCCAATAGAAATATATCATAATCTTCAATTTGATCCTGAGTAGGATTAGAAATGCCAAATATTATACGGATCTTGTGTTGTAGGTCATCACATATACGTATCAATAATTGATTCCACAACTCAAGTGGATGCACCGGAGAACATTATGTGAGAATAATACTAAACAGTCTCTTCAACTGGTGTCCCGTTTTCATGGTTGAAGCCTCATGCATACATTGTACCCATTTTTCATCATCTTTCATAAGTCCTCTTGCAACGCATGCTGTTTTGAAAGTATTGTACATAATACTATTTATCGTGCGTAAGTTGTCAAATGATGTTGGTCCTTTGACTACAGTTAATAACAAACGTAGGTAAAATCGCTCTCCTGAATTTGGGCTAGCAAAATACATTCTACCAATTGCATACCCCCTTTGTCTAGGTGTTTATTGATGTGTTTTCTTATTCTAAGTAAATTTTTGTGGAAACTCTTGGTACGTTAACTCACGTGCAGATTCATTTGAAGCGCAACATTTAAAAAATCCTTTCAACGTTGAATCCTGTTGTGCACCCCTAGAAATGACTGTATCAAGCTGTTCGGTCGTATTAAAAACAACACTATGCATCCTAGGTAAATAAAGATCCAAACGTACAACGGACGAAATCTCTTCATGCATAGGGGTACCAAATAATTGCTAAGCAGCTTCCGGAGGTGCAATGTACCTTGTATCCAGATATTGTTGGATCTCATTTCCTCCTCCCAACACCATAATGGTACGATCATGACCTTTGTAAATATACTTATGAATATACTTCACGCATCTTATTACTGCACAAACTTCCACATTTATATGACAGTTGAACATTTTAGAAAGATAAGGATTGTATGGTATGACATCCCTATTATCAACTTGATGGCCCCCCCACACTGTATGCACGCGACCATTCTCACGACGACGATAGATAGGATATCCATCTTCGTCCATACTGGTTGATTTTACAAATGTTCGAGGATATCTCTTAGTGCATATACCATTTTTCATACATGATGCATTCGAATTTCGGGTACCACATGGTCCATGTATCATGCAACTCTTGATTGTATCAAAAAGTATAGGATTATCGTCAGGATCAGGAAATTCAGCGCATTCCAGATTGTCTACCTGGGCAGATGTTCGTACTTTGTCCGGCCCATGAAGGAACAAAAGTGTATGCATATGTGGCAAACCCTGTTTTTGGAATTCGATTGTAAAAACATGTGCCACATTTTTTTCAAATAGTTGTTTCATTTCTATCTCCTTCATCAAAAATTTTCTCTTTATCTCAAAAACTCAGGCATCTAAATTAGGATGATCATAAACTGTTTGATGCGATAATAGAGCTGAAGAAATTTCAAGCCAATTGGGATTTGCAGTCATGGTGAGAAAGATATCTGAGTGTTGATTGTACCGTGTAATAGCCATTGAATCTTGAAAATTTTCAAACATATGCCTTGCGCTTCCAGTGAAGGAAGATGATAAAATCATCCGTTGACCAATTTGTTTAGGACCCAACTCATCTGCACAAACATCTTTAAGGCCATTGTAAAGTTCTGCACAGAGTTTTGCTTGATTAAGCTTATAGTATGTCAACCGATTTTGTTCCGTTGAGGCCCAAACATCTACTAAAAACTCTCAGAATAATTTTCCCCCCTTAAAATTGTTGAATATTCAGATGGACGTTCAAACAAATGATAACAATAATATTGTAACTAAGTCAATCAATTAGTTGATGGTCTATCAAGGGAAGGGTCCCACTATCTCAACTCAGGTTCTCATCCAAGCTCGACCTGAGGGAACAATAACACATAATACAATGGTAAATATGTCGGGTGACATTCATTGATCTGCATCAATTCATTATTTCCTCTTAGATGTAAAATAATATCTCTCATACCACTTACCTCACTTCCATCTCCGGGTAATATTACTGCAAGCTTATCTGTCGTAGGGAGATTATATTGTTGTCTATCTAATGCTGGATTATAACGAAGATAAACAGGTAAACTTTGACCTGCCAATTCTGATTGACTTAAAATCTCATAAGCTTAATGAAATTTATCTAGGAATAGATTTACATTAGACAAACATTCTTGAATAATTTTCAAAACATCCCTTTGCAACTGGGGATTTCTGCTACTGCGAAAATCTAAAGTTGAATTAGGATCATAAATGTACAATTGACTATACATCGGTTCATGAGCTCCTTGTGGTATGAGCGATCCTGTTCGATGGCGCAATTCTCCATGTATAGTGAATGATGTAGGACGCCTTCCACTTAGTAATCTTGGATCCAGTGTAGCACCAAGACTTGTAAAAGCATTAGTTGCATTATATTCTCGTACATGTTGCTGAAACGACTTTGATTTATCATCATTGCCATCATACAACTCTTGAAGTGCTGAAGGGGGTGTAAAAAGTGAAGGTAACCTAATCTTTCCTTGCAAACAACATGTTCCAAAGAAAACACGTGATGAGGTTGAAATGGCTAATTTGTCATCCTTCCAGTGTAAGGCTGAACAATGAGAACATTTTATCGTCAAACTCCTGAGTGAATGTCGAACTTCCGATATACATCTTTGAGAAGCAACTCCAAAACTCGTAAATGAACTTTCTTCTAATTCATAAGCACTACATAGATCAAATTCAAAGGACTACGTTAAAAATTATGTACTTAATATTTTTTTTTTGTAACAGTTCAATTGCATAAGCATTAGAATTTCTAATTTATAACAAACACCTGGATGATGACCCAAATACATTTATTTGTTCTGGCACAAATTCGGGAATTTCTGTAGACACCAAATTTTCTTGACTACGAGCTCTTTTAGTTGCTGCTAGGTCTAATTGAGCTTGATGACGGCACCTCGGTGTTACAGACGAAAAAAATCTTGGTTGAATGGGTGGATGTGATGACCTCTCACGTTCACGACGTGCATGTTGTGCCAATTGGCGGTTTGATATAACACCACCGGTGGTTTCCTAAATTTTGGATTTAATAATATCTTTCTAAATGATATGAAATAATTGTGTATTTATTACATGGGAAATCAATAAATCATACCACTTCACACACTGCTTTTTCCTTTCCTTTGCTCGAACAACTTGCCTTTTCTTTTCCTTTACTGCTACCATTTGCCATTGCCTTTAATTTTTTGTTCTCCTTTAAGAATACAATACAGATGAGCATATAATAAATTGAGTAACGTCAAATCAAAAAATGTGACATGACACCACCTCAATTATGTGATTAAGATCACGCTCATCACGAATCACAACGCCTACATTATTTTGTCGGAGCAAATTGACCTAGAAATGTGTAGACATTTTAAATTGAATTGATCGATAAGAAGTAAGAAGTAAACATGAAGCACCGGTAATAAGATGCATGATAAGAAGATCAACTTACGGTGTAATCTAGATCTGAATCAATCTGTAATAAGAAGGAGGAAAAATTATATAATAAGTATGACATGGTTTTTAATGAAATATTATACTAAAGATTTTGATAAATTCTTTTTAATAAATAACTTACATGTTTAAAAATAGTGACATTGTCCATTTGGATATTGGTTTTGGTGTTGAAGTGATGATTTGTACGCGGTTATTGGTGTCAAATATTAAATATGCAAACCTTAAAAGACAATAAAGTTGTAACATATAACATTTAACAACAATCAGCTCATGTCAAAACATCCACAACTAAACCCATACCAACATTAAACATTAAACCAATAAAATCTTGCCAAAGCATACACCACTAACATTTGGTGCAATCAGTTTCATGTATTTTTTTTATATTGGTCTCTTGTTATTTTTTTATTTGTGGGAAAATGATGATGACGATTAGATTAGTTTTGAATTTTTTTTGCGACTGCAATTAATTTCAATTGTTTTGTTTTTATTGGGCACTTGTTTTTTTATTTTATATTTTTTGTTTGATTGGAAGAATTGGTAATTAGCTTGGATTTTATTTATTTTTTATTTTTTTGGTGTAATTGTTATCACTTTTTTTTTAATTGGTGATTAACTTGGGCTTTGTGTTTTTGTTTATTGGGAGAATATTTATATTTTTGTTTGTGTGGAAATGGTGATGGTGATTAGATTGATTTTGAATTTTTTTTTGTGCGATTGCAATTGGTTTCAATTATTTTGTTTTTACTGGTCACTTGTTTTTTTTTTTATACTTTTTGTTTGCATTGAAAAATTAGTAATCAACTTGGATTTTATTATATAGATTTTTTGGTGTAATTGGTATGACTTTTTTTTTATTGGTGATCACCTTGGGTTTTGTGTTTTTGTTTTTTGGGAGAATTATTTTTTTTTATTGGTCACTTTTTCATTGCATTATTTTGGTCATTTGCTTGGGTTTTGTACCATTATTTTTGGGAAATTGTTTTGTTTTTATTGGTCACTTGTTATTTTTTTTTTCTAGAGTTTGGGAATTTTTTTTAAAAAAATTTTGAGAACTATATGTTTACATGTATTAGTTTTTTTTTTTTATATATAAATAATAGCTTGAAGGGTGAATTTATGGATTACATATTAGTGATTAGATTGAGTTTTATTTTGAGTCAGCTTTTTCTATCAGAAATTCAACTAACTTTCAAAAAAATGTGTATAACCTGTTAATTTTTATTTATATTTAAGATTTTCTCATTCTATGAAATCATAGAAAAAAATAACAATTTTCTTATTTGAGTAGAGATTGTGATATTGTTTAACATGTAAATCTTGAGTAAATAAGCAATTAAAAATAGCAATACACATTTAACATATAACATCTTTGTATAATGATAAATTCATGTCAAAGAATGCACAACTAAACCAAGACAAAAATTAATTTTAAAAAAACAAATATTTAATGATAATCACACAACAAATTTTTAATATGAATTAAAAAGAGCAAATTCATTATAACTTATCTGGTGAAGAAGAAAATGCGTATTTTGAAAATGTGTAGCTCTGTGAGAAAATAGTAATTAAATTGACAAAAACAATTAGTCAAAATATCACATACATCATAATTGAAATAGATTCAAGTACAATAGAAAGTAAGAAAGCAAAAAAGTGAGTGCTTATAATTATCAAAAATTTAGAGAGAGAAGAAACCAAAAACCAAAACAGGAACACAAAAAAAAAAGTAGATAGACATGAACACACACAAAAAAAAAATCCAAAACACACAAAGACACACACAATGCTAAATTGCATCACTGTTAAGGCGGACCCAATGTGTCCAAGGACTTTGTCTGATTATGATATCATTGATGGTTGTTTAGCATACTTTGAAAACCTGAATCTAGGCCAATAACACCTTGCGAAAGTAGTTGTGAGAGAAAGGTTTTATTGGGCAAACCGAGAGAGGTGTATATCGGTCAAGATTGTTAGGATCTAAACTCTTCGTATCACTTATATGCATTTTGAGACCAAACTCTATGTGAATAATAATGCGACAGCAACCCGATCCAAAATTTTGAAATTTTCAACTAATCTTGATGTGGCATTGTCTGAGTCACTTGTTCACTTGATATAATATCAGCCATATTATTTCGAGATGACTCCCTTGACAAAATAGCCAAATGATACATGAATCATAAGGTGATTGGCATGCGGCAATATTGCATAGGGTCGAGTTCGTGATGTGTTTAATTTGTGTTGTTCCGAGGTCATATTATGTATAAGCTGTATTTGAATTTTCTTAAAATTTCTTAAATTTCCTACCAATTACCAGATCCAAATCAATTAATTCTATATAGATTTCATGGTGCATATACAGACAGAAGGATGATGCCTTTGGCCGAAGGTAATAAAGGGACTATTCGGTATTGTCATTAGTTTTCGTTGTTTTTGAAGAAAAAAAAAAGCTAGAAGTATTACAGTCCATACAACACAACATGTAGTAGTGAACCAAATAAAATGAACAATCATGCACTCGATACAATTGAAAGCCTAGAGAGAGCAAAGAGAAACCACAGTTCACGGGAGGCAGAAAATGAACACAGAAGCACACACACAAAAAAAAAACAGAGAAAGAGAGAGCGAGATAGAGAGATAGAGAGAGAGAGAGAGAGAATTATAGAAACCCAGAACACAAAGACAGGAAAAACCCAAAATACACTTAAACTTCCCTATTATGTATAGCTAGTCAAGATTAAGTAGAAAAGAAAGCAATTACAGACGCGGAGAAAAAAACCACCGTTCACAGGAGGCAGAAAATAAACACAAAGGCAAACACACACGAACACGGGCGCAAACACATACAAAAAAAACCCAGAAAATAGAGAAAGAGAGAGCGAGATAGAAAGAGAGGGAGAGAATTGAAGAAAAAAACCAAAAATACCTGGACTACTGTCGTTGTGTTGCAGTGGGTGTTACTCCGGCAAGGTAGAGAAAGAGGGTGTCGTGAGATAGTTAGACTTGCTTGAGGTGTCCTGGGTGAGTTAGCAATTGAGATAAGGGAAATGAGAGAGAGTTAGAGGAGGAGTCTAGGGTAGAGGGAGATAGGATATTTTTGAAAATGGGTGAGGCGGTAGAGGGAGATATGATATTTTTGAAAATGGGTGAGGCAGGGAGATAGGGTGTTTACTTCGGTGTGGGGAAAAAGTTCGAGATAAGAGAAAGTAATTGTTTTTAAAAATGAGAAAGAGATTTAGATGAGAGATAAGGAAGAGAGAGAGAGGTGCCGGGCGAGAGTTAGTGCGAAAAGAGAGAATGTAAGAGATGGGTATGGAAGAGATTGATAATTAACAGATTCTGTGTAGAACAGGTTCTGGGTTTTTAAAGTTAGTATGAAAAAAATGAGTTGCTGGGTTGTTGATCATTTAAAATATGAAATAGAGAATGGTAGTTTGGGGTTGCTGTAGTTGCTGGGTTGTTTGATGGGTTGCTGTGTCGGGTGAGTGTTGGAGGGAAAATGGAAGAGATGGGTTGGTGGGAGTTGCTGCGTTGGTGGATATAAGTAAAAATGAGTTGCTGGGTTGTTGGAGGGAGAGTGTATCGGAGAGATAGGGAAAAAGAGTCATTATATAAGATAGGAAGATAAAGTTAAACGGGAGATAGGAGTCTCCACCGGTTAGTATGAGATGAGAGAGAGAATTAGACGAAAGATAAGAGTGTTAGAAAAATTGGGTACGAGAATCGTCACAGTCTTGAAATGATTTGAATTGCAAAAAATTAAAGACAAATTAGCTACTTTATTATATAAATTAATCATTATCCGAGCCTGAAGGCATTATACAATAAACAAAAAAATTTTAAATAATTGTCCAAATTCAAAAAAAATGATCTAAAAATATTCATACAATTTTTTTTTTTTAAAATAACTCGAAATATATTGTCAACCATACCCTTTATATTAATGAAACTGTCATAAAAATATATAAAAAATCTCTAAAATAACGCTTTATAAATAAATGCCTCACGCTATATAAATAAATGCCTCTGAAAAAAATACTAATATAACTTATTGAATTTACAATTTTTAAGCAATAAATAAAATCTTACTCATTTATAAAACTTACGAATTTATCACATCCAACTACCACTCAATCCAATAACACAACATAATTAAAAACTCAACCACCATATTTCAAATCAACCCTATTCTCATTGAATAAATAAATACAAAAAAAAAACTAACAAAACATAATTAAATTAACAATTTTTAAACGATAAATAAAATCAACAAAATCTTACTCATTAGCAAAATCTTACTCATTTATAATACTCATGCATTTATCACCATTATACCGTTCAACCCCAAATGACATAATATAATTATAAATTTAATCACTAAATGTCCAATCTTCTACATATAAATATAATCAAAAATAAACCCCTCACATTTTTTTTTTGGTTACTAATAAACCCTCTTAACCAATAATTATTTTTATTAGAAATGTAATAATTCAAGTTTTTAATATAAAATAATATTTAATTAAAAAACAGGGTAATAATATTGGACATCCCTTGAATTTTGACAATACTACATAGACACTTCCAGACATTTTAAAAATAACATGGAGACACCCTAAAATTTGAAATTCATTGTATAGAGATCTCTTATGTCTCCCTTTCAATCAATATTGCAAACGAAAATTGATAATTTTATTTCAAATTTTTTTATTATTTTGGCAATTGTCCTTCTCTAAATTTAGTACCAAAAAAATAAAAAATTTAATAAAATCAAATAAAATTTGATTTAGTACCCAACAAATTGATTAAATGAATTTCAATATTAATTCGATAAAGGTGAATATAACTTGGACAAATTAAATATCAATTTTTGGTAAAATTATGTATTAATTTACAATCTTAGGTTCATTTCATGTTGAATATTATTTGATATTTATAGTCAATGTGCTATTTTTTATTTACATTAAGTATTATTTACAAATTAAGAAGTAAGTGCGAAATATATTCTGTCAGATATATAAAAGTTTTGAATTAGTTTCATGGAATAAATAATTGTATAACATGTAATTTTATTTTTATGGAGTAAATAATAACAAAAACAACACAGGACAAACAAAAAAAAAATAATAGTATGAGAGAGAGAGAGAGAGTTATATAAGAGATACGAGTCTTAGAGTTATAAAATGAATAAAAGTTCAATTAGTACCATTGGATAAAAATTATCTGAGTCGCGAAAAGCTCAAAACAAACAATCTAGCTATTTTATTATATAGATATATATGCCCGACTCGAATTATTGGATTAAAATTTTTATTCATAACCGAGAAAATGAATTTAAATTTGCATTAGATTCAAATAAAGATTCAATTCTGGTTTGGCCACGATGGGAACCCTAACGCACATACCAGGTTTACATTGTGAAAATTTTCAAACTAATATAAATATATTTAAATAGAAATTTAATGATTAATTGAATGCATTAAGCTGTATAAAAACAAAATATTGAAAATAAAAAGAGTGTTTGTATAACTAGAACACTTGGTATGCCGATGTAAATTAATCTTGTATGTATCCTACTTTTAATTCAACCACATGACCTTTGGACCCTATTAGGATATATTTTTGACATAAAAATAAACTACTATGTAACAAACATAACCAAATATATCATTAACAAATAATGAAAGATTCACTAAGCCGCTCAAAGCAGTTTTTAACGTCAAAAAGTTATTGAAGGACTTCATAATGGTACGATTTAATCTTGGTAAGTTGAGCAGTAATTAGAAACTTCAATTTAGTAATAAGATTAAAAAAAAAAAAAAGTCTAATATGTGCAGCATATTTTGCCTTGCATGAGAATCTGTACTAGGCATGCATTTGAATCCCCCATCTACATTCTTGGAACTTACATGTATTCTACAACATTATACAGGTCAAAGAATAAACTGACTTGTCAAAACAATATGTTAAAAGGTAAAATCTGAACAATATCAGTTGACATTATAATGAAAATTGTCAATTGACAAGGACTTTTTATTTGCCTAAAATTATCTCGTATAATTATAAAACTTACGTTGCATACAGGGTATATAATAGGTGCAGGTCACATGATCCAATCAAAGCTTCTCAAAGATGTATACCCTGATTTCTAAGACATAAGTAATTACCCTAAGCAGTATGAAAAAGACAAGTGAATAATCTGATAAGAATCATAGTCCTCGGAGAATAACAAAATTTGCGGCATCAACAACATTAGCAAAGAGATCCACACTTCCTTAAACAAAAAACATATAGACTCTTGATTACTACAATTAAATGAATATTTCTTCAAATCACCAACAATGAATAGTGGTTTATTATTTCTCGGCATATATCTTAGATAAAAATACATTGAAAGAAGGCTCACCATTACTGATGATGTGTGAAAATAAAACTGCTACCTTCGACATACTCACTGTTGTCACACCCTGGATCGGTTAGGCATATGACAGGTGTTACTTTAATCCACGAAACACTATAATAGAATAACAGAGTCGCAACGTAGCATAGCAGAATAACCCACAATATATAAACCACAGATTATTGTATAAATATATGCATAACTTACATACACATTTCAACTTATTATAAACTACTATTCAGTTAAGTACATGTTACACATTAGGTATTCTTTTATTCTATTACAAACTTCAGAGACATCTTCCTAAGTTATATAGAAACCCTGACAGCTTAATATATACAAATTTCCCAGCATTCTCATATCTGAAAAGAGAAAATAATGTAGGGTATGCTCAGTAAAGTAACCCAATTTTCAAGCAAACGAGTTCGAAAATAGCATAGTTTAGCGTGATTGATCAAAATCCAAACGAGCATTTGATACATATATGTCAGCAAAAAGCATCATTTTCATGTGAAAACCATAATAGTTAAATAAAACTAAAAAAGAGAGAATTCAGAAATTCAAGTACAATGCTACACTGGTGGGAAATTCATCCTAATAGACCACTAAAGGTTCATACAAACATACAATCTAACCTTTTAGGGGACTTGCACTCCGAAGAAGATATGCTCCCTAGTCAACGTTTAGTACCCAAGTTCGAAAACCAACTAGGCCACTCAAACATTTACAAACTCAATAAGTACCCTCTATGACCTTAAACTGGAATATAAATCATTTTGCCACTCTACTCATATGCACTTATATTTCTTTCAAAAGGATCCTGGAATTTCATTCAATACAAGCAATTCAAGCAATACAATCATTTCCAAAATATTAGTGCAAATCGCACTTAGAAACCCTAATCCGGATCCGAATCCAAGTCAATATTCAAAACACCCAATCATATATTTCAAAATATGCTAAAACATCATAAATAACATATAGAATAATTTAGAAACAAGTTTGAAAAGCATTGCCTGTTCCAAAATTGAGAAACCCCTACTGGTCTCAGTATTTTGATTTGAAATAGCCAAAAAATAAATAGTGTTATTTTTCAATGAAATTCAACCCACATAATCCATTCAATTAATTATAAATGAATATAAAATTTGTTTGACAAAAATCACCCCAAAACTAGGTCAAATTAGCCCCGGAGGTCAAAACAGTTATTTTATTCCTCATTTTGATCTGGGCGTCGGATCCAGTTGAAATTTTACTGGAAGCTCCACACGGACATTGCAAAACTTTTGGCACCAACCAGGGGTCGATCAGATTTCAGACGCTCTCTCACACCTTCTGCTCCTTCATCTTCTTCCTTTGGTCACCTTTTCCTCCCACCAACTGTAACCCCCCTACTTCTCATCTTTATTTCTTCATATTCAGTACACCTTTTTACCTAATTTTTGAACCTAAAAACTCACCACACATCGCTCTAACAAATCTCATAATTCTCAAGCTTCGAATTAAGCTTAAACTTATCAAAACAAAGAGATCAAAAATCCATCATGGCTGAAACTTCATCATCGCCACCACCCCCACCACCTTTGGCCACGACAAGCTTTGAAATTACCACAAAAGTATGCCTCTATCTCCCCACAATATAGCCATGCCAACCAATTTAACCAAAATAATCTCAAACTTAAAACTCATTTCATAAAAACCTAAAATTCAAAAAATTAAAACATGAATTCGAGTAATTGTAGTACATGAAATGAAATTCTAATGATACCAGAAGATTCCTAGCCCTCAAATTAGCCTAGTAGCATACCTCTAATCGTTCAAAGTAGCCTCTTCCACAAACCCAAAATTCCAAAATTTGATTTTATCTCTCTAGCTTCTCTCATCTCTTGGTAGTTCTACCTTATCCAGAGACCAAGCTGAAGCCTTGAGCACCTCCTAAAACATTCTGGGGGCTTGGAGAAGGTTAGAGAGAGCTCCGCTGCTGCCAGGCAGCAGCTTGGATATGGTTGCCATGCTAGGGCAATTTGGTAATTTCACAAAACTTGAAAATTAATTAATTTTTTTAAAAAAATCAAATATACATTAAAACCTAACAAGACAATTATCCATTTAAATTTTAGGGTTCTAAATCACCCCCAATTTCATTTTTTGAATCACAGTCTTATACCCTAACTCTTGAATACACCTTAACCCCCTAGTTTGCCAGTTGTGTTTCTCGACCTGTTCCTTTTTCACCAGCCATCTTCCTACACCTATCGAGCATCGTAATCATCCTCAAATTACGTGCACACCCTTCCAGAGTAATCGATTCACAGTCGAGCTTCCTAATATTCAAACCCCTATTGCACACACTTTTAAATTCCGATCCGTTTTTTGAATACCGAATCTTTGTTATTACAACTGTTCTCACCACATTTGTATACCATGTACAATCTTAGTAGTGATATTTATGTAATAATATGAACATACCATGTGGCTTTTATGTTATTAACTCAACATCAAGAAATATTGGTATCCACGAGTGTTGTTCATGTGTGCTAAATAATAATCATTCTTGATGGGCCAGGTCCAAGGGCCCAACCCATATTATAAGCCCGACTTAAATTAATGATCCAATCCCAAGAGATCTAGCAAAGTCCAGCCCAAACGAGGTCCAAGCCAGACAAGCTCATCAGGGAGTTGCACCACCAAGGGAACATCCTGGAACCTATCCCACATGGCCTGGAGAAAGTCAACCTTTCCACATACCTTGACCAAGTCCTTTGGACTGTATCATAATTTCCTTGCCGGTTGAGGAAAGGAGAGGTCGCCAAGGAGAGGAGAAGCCGCCAAGAGATTCAATTACTATTAAACGGCCCCAATTATGACCGTCAGACTAGCTATCCAATTACTACACACGAAACTATAAATTGTAAGCTCCCCAACACTTGGGGGGCATCTGAAAAAGAGTCAAGTTCATCTCCTCTCTCTCTTGTAATCCTTGTTCTCCCTACACCCCTGAGTTAATAAAGTTCCCGGCGAACCTAGCCATTGAAAGTGGACGTATGTCTTATTGACCGAACCACTATAAACCTTGTTTTCTCTTTCCCTCTATTTATTTTATTGCATTTTATACTATTACTTGACTAGTGGTGTGCAAACTAATTTGTGCATCAAAAGTTTGGCGCCGTCTGCGGGAACGACAGAATTCTCACCTAACCATTTTCCTTTGTTCAATCAAAGTTAATCACCACAAG
Source organism: Ilex paraguariensis (assembly GCA_963454935.2). Lineage (NCBI taxonomy): Eukaryota > Viridiplantae > Streptophyta > Magnoliopsida > Aquifoliales > Aquifoliaceae > Ilex > Ilex paraguariensis. Next base: position 77,547 of record CAUOFW020000799.1, on the reverse strand, counting down.
AACCATGAGTCAGCAGGAATACAGTCTACGAGATGAGGAGGTTGCTCCCCCACCTCCTCCACCTGTTAATCCCGTCCCAAATGCACAACAGATTCTGGTCACGATGCAGCAACTCATAGCCCAAAATCAACAGATCCTACAATTGATGCTCGGGCAACAAGGAGGAGCACAGCCTAGACCTCAAGCCAGGGGAGCTCCATTCCCTGGTTATCAAGGAGCTCCTCACCCAGGCGCCCCTTTGGGCACCCCACCTTTAGGAGTTTCCTTGGGCGCCCTACACAGAGGCCCCCACCGTGAGGGACCTCCTCCTCCAGCACTTGCTCCTGCTTCCCATGGTGGAGACCCTCCTCTCCTAGAGGATGAGGGGGACAACCAAAGGATGGAGCACAGGAGCCATGTCTGTGATAATTCCAGAGGACATCCTCCCAATAAGTGGACCAAAAAATTAAGGAGGTTCAAAATCAGTTAGGTGATGTCTTCAACGCCATGAAGGCGCAAAACCAATGGATGGCATCTTGAATTTTTGAGGGAGTGGGTAGTTCGCCACGTCGAATTTGAAAGGTGTGTTAGTTCGATTTACGAGATAATCCACTATCTCGGGACCTAAGCAATGGAAAATGAGGTAGAAAAGTTAATAGAGAATGGGGCGGACAGAGAAGTAGTCTATCCTGAGTGGGTCTCCAATGTGGTGATGGTAACTAAGGCTAATGAGAAGTGGCACCTCTGCGTCGACTTTACTGAGCTTAACAAGGCATGCCCAAAGGATAGTTACCCACTACCACGAATAGACCTCCTCATTGACGCCACCGCAGGACATGAATTGCTCACTTTCCTAGATGCATATTCTGGGTATAACCAGATCAGCATGCATCCCCCAGACCAGAAAGAAGACATCGTTCATCACTCCAAGGGGGACCTACTGTTACAGGGTCATGCCCTTCGGGTTAAAAAATGCAGGAGCAACTTATCAATGATTGGTAAACAAGATGTTCCAGTCGCAGGTCGGGAAAACAATAGAGGTGTATGTGGACGACATACTAGTGAAGAGTCTCGCCGCGGCAGACCACATTGACCACCTCCACAAAATCTTCAATGTTCTCAAATCGTACCGCATGAAGTTGAATCTGGAGAAGTGCGCCTTTGGCTTTAGGTCAAGAAAATTTCTCGATTTTATAGTTAACTAGAGGGGAATTGAGGCAAACCCCGACAAGATTAAGGTCATCCTTGATATGAAGTCGCCTTCCTCAACTAAAGAGCTCTAGCGTCTCAATGGGAGAGTTGCAGCACTCAACAGGTTTGTTGCCAAGTCTGCAGACAAATGCTTTCTTTTCTTCAAGATTCTCCGAAAAAGCTTTCAAATGGGAACCTGAGGTAGAGGAGGCCTTTCAAAGGCTCAAAGCCTATCTGGCTAAGCCTCATCTCTTGTCAAATGTTGTATTAGGAGAAATATTATATCTATACCTTTCTGCTTCTCCCTCAGCAATAAGCTTCATCCTCGTCAGGAATAATGATGGAGTACAAAGACACATCTATTATGTGAGCAGAGCCTACCGAGGAGCAGAGATCAAATATTCGGGCCTGGAGAAGCTAGCACTCGCCCTCGTCGCAACAGCTAGGTGTCTTCGACATTATTTCCAGAGTCACACCATTGTTGTGATCACAGATCAGCCTCTAAAAAGAGTCTTGGAGAAACTAGATGTATCAGGGAGACTCCTCAAGTGGGCAGTGGAACTAGGGGAGTTCGACATTCAATAACAATCAAGGACGGCCATCAAAGCACAAGCATTGATAGACTTTATTACTTAGTTTATGCCAATAGAGGAGGACGTCAATGAGCTTTCCACACTTCAGAGCCTGGACACGCGAAGTGATCAAGAGCCCGACGAGGACACCCAAATACCCGGCGAAGGTACCCGGACACTCAACGAGAATAATCAGGCAACCGAACCAAGCGCCTAGGATAACACAAGTGTTCAGGCGCCCAGGGTAGGTGCCCAAGCGTCCAAGCTTGGCGCCCAGGCCCCTCCTGGTACCCAGCCTGGTGCTCAGGCTCCTTCTGGCGCCCAAGCCCCTCCTAGTACCCAGATCTCCTCTCTAGGCGCCCATCTCTCCACCTCAGGCGACCAGTTTTCCTCCACAGGCGCCCAGCCTGGCATTCAGACTCCCACTTTAATCTCTGAGTCCTCATCTTTATCACTTTGGAAACTCTATATAGATGGCTCCTCAACTAGTGGGGGAGGAGGAGCAGACCTGATCTTGATAAGCCCCGACGGTACTCCCCTCAAATATGCAGTGAAGCTCCACTTTACTACTTCCAACAATGAGACAGAATACGAAGCCCTCCTCTCTAGATTAAGATTGGCAGCTGAAATGGAAGTACAACACCTGGCCACTTACAGTGATTCTCAACTAATTGTTAATCAAGTGAAGGGTGAGTTCAAAGCAAAAGGAACCAGAATGCAAGAATACCTCAGCATGGTGAAAAGCTTGATCACAAAGTTCTAATACTTCTAGATCTGTCACATCCCGAGAGAAGACAACATGGTCGCTGATGCACTGGTCAGGCTCGCCTCATCCTTGGAAGCCCTACCAGGAGAACCGGCATTTATTAGTCACCAGTTCGGACCAAGCAAGTTAGACATGGAGGCCAAAAGTGTCAACTGTGCATCTGCTTAGTTAAACTAGATGACCCCGATAATGGCATACCTCTAAGAAAACGCATTGCCAGAGGACCCTCTAGAAGCCAGGAAACTCAGAATGAGAGCCACAAAGTTTACTATCCTACAAGACACACTGTACAAAAGAGGTTACTTATTGCCATTACTGAGATGCCTCTCACCTGAAGAAGCTCACTATGCAATGCGGGAGATCCATGAAGGGGTTTGTGAAAATTACTCAGGAGGGTGATCCCTTGCCCACAAGGCTCTCAAACAAGGCTACTTCTGGCCTAATATAACGAGGGATGCCCAGGAATTCGCCAAGAAGTGCAACAAATGTCAGCATTTCGCCACTGTGCCCAGGCAGCCACCAGAGGAACTCATGGTCATCACAAGTCCGTGGCCTTTCTCCAGATGGGGCATTAACATCCTAGGCCCCCTTCCTCTTAGTAGAGGACAGTGCAAGTTCTTGGTGGTAGTAGTGGACTATTTCACTAAATGGGCGGAGGCCGAACCCTTAGCAAAAATAATAGATGCAAAGGTCAAAGATTTTATTTGGAAAAACCTGATATGTCGTTTTGGGATACCCCATGCCATTGTAAATGACAACGCCAAGCAGTTTGACAATAAGCTCTTGAACTCCTTTTGTTATGACTTTTAGATAAAGCAGCCTCATTCCAGCCCGGTGCACCCGCAGGCAAACGGACAAGTGGAAGTCATGGTAAGAACGGTGCTGTGCAATCTAAAGACAAGGCTCGAAAAGGCGAAGGGTCTTTGGGTTGACAAGCTCCTAGGGGTATTATGAGCCTACCGCACCACACCAAGAGCTCCAATTGGAGAAACTCCCTTCTCCTTCGCCTTTGGAACTGAGACAGTTATCCCTGTGGAAATTGGGGTGCATTCTCTACGGGTCTAACACCATGACCCTGACACCAATGAGAAATGACTCCGCATCAACCGCGACTTGGTAGAGGAGGCAAGGGAGATGGCTGAGGTCCGCAACGCGGAGTATAAGCGCCGTATGGCAAAGTACTACAACTCGAGGGTGAAGTCTCGTTCCTTTTAACCAGAAGACTGGGTCTTCAAGAAAGTGATCCTCGCCACAAATGATTCACGCGAAGGAAAACCAGGACCGAATTGGGAAGGACCCTACCTCATAACAGAGGTGGTGAGGCCAGACACTTACAAGATCCAGAATTCTGAGGAGAAAGTCTTACCCCATCCATGGAACGTGGAGTACTTGAAAAGGTACTACCAATGACACATTGAGAGTAGAAAGTAGAAAAGTTAGAGACTTGATTTTATTATTTTTTGTACTCTTTTGTGGGGCTATTACCTGATATTATTTTAAAAATGAATAAAATTTTAGAGGTTTACTTTAAAAAAAAAAAAAACTTTTGTATTTTCATATTCAACTTCTCAGCTTCAAAGTAGCATCAGTGGCAAAAACAACTTTTACAAAAATTGGACCACAAAATGATTTCCTAAAAACAAATTAAAATCAAAAAGTCTCTAGCACTCTAACTACTCTCATGGTCGTCATCCTCCACCTCCTCGTCATCATCACCCTCGGCACCATCAGAGCTCCCAGCACTATCCTTAGGTGCCTCAGTTGGCAAGAAACCCGAGACATCAATGTCGGGGAAGGCAACAGAAATCTTTCCCAGAGCTCCTCATAATCATCAATGAAAGCATCTAGAACGTCATTCTCCAGTTCGCCTCAGTCCGAGAAGCTCTTTCTTGAGCAGCCTTCACCTCTGCCTCAAGGGCAGCCTCTCTGAGCATGGTCTTCTCGCGGGTCTTTGCAAGCTCAGCTTCACTGAGCGTGGCCCTCTCACAGACCTCCACAAGCTCAGTCTCGAGTGTAGCCACCCTCCCATGGGCCACCGAAAGCTCAGCCTCATTAAGCGTGACCCTCTCACGGACCTCCACAAGCTCAGTCTCAAGCGTGGCTGCCCTCCCATGGGCCGCCGAAAGCTTAGCTTCACTAAGCGTGGCCTCTCACAAACCTCAGCAAGCTCAGCCTCGAGTCTGGCAGTCCTTCCATGGATCGCCGAAAGCTCAGCCTCAAGTCCAGTTGCCCTCTTACGGGATGCCACAAGGTTAGCATCATAAATCCTGCTAACACCTTCAAGCTCGGCTATCCTCTCTTAAGCAACATGAAGATCATTTTGCACAACTTCATAATCATGCTTCAGCTTGTGATAAAGAAGGGTCCTTGAAAGTAAACACATAGATGCTGATGAAGCCTAGAGAAAAACAGAAGGCAAAAGATGGTCAGACACTTACGGAAGGGAGAAATGAGAGAAAATAAACTCTTACCTAAGCCTAGCCTTCTAGGAAAGAGCTAAGAATTCCCTCCGTACCCAAGGCTCCAATCTCATCCACATCCTTCTTGCACAAAAACAACCCAAGTCGATCCTTAACGAGCATTGCATTATCTAACATGAAGCAGATCTAAGAAGGTACTCCACCAGGGTTCCCCATAGGAGGAGTGGCTGAACGGGGGGCAAAAGGTGTGGCCAACAAACGAGACTCTATAGTGGAAGGTCCAATTGAGGGAGTCTTCGCCTGAGGAGGCACCTCTAGAAGAGCCACTTTATGGGAAGGTGCCCGAGGTGCCACTTGATGAGGTGGTTGAGAAGAGCACGCCTCTGGCAGCAAGGTCACTTGGGAGGCGTCGCGCGTCATCAACCTGGAAATCTTCTTCGCCACCTTGGAAGGAGGAAAACTCCTATTAGAGAGGCGAGACCCAAGCTTCTCCCTGTCTATAGCTATAAAGCAAATAAAGTGTTACCTAGATGGAAAACACCAAGTAAAAGAGAAAGCTGCAAAGGAACTAACTCACTTTTTCTCTTCGAAGAAGAGCCACACGACTTCGGGGTAACACCACCATCTTTGGACATAAGGACTCCAAAGTCTTTTTCAGGATAAGCTCTCACCGCCTCCAGCTTCCACTTTTGGCCTGGGGAGAGCATGGGGGATCTGCAAGAGGAATGATGAAAAAAAAAACAAGATAAAAGAGAGAAAGTAAGTGTGTGGCATACCAAGTTTTTTTTAGACACAAGCCATCCACTTGGTATTAAAGTCCTATCCGCCTCTGCAGCCCATTCTCCACCAACAAATAAAAAGCGAGATTTCCAACTATGACAGTTGGATCGCAATCCGATGAGCAGTTTGTCTTTCGTGGTAAAGTAATACCAACCCCGATTGGGAGTAGGGGTCTCGCTCAAGGTATAAGCTCTATGAAACTCTTCCGAAGAAGCATTCTCATGATGCACTTTCCTCTACAGCACCAGAAAACATAACAAAACCCTCCATCCATTGGGTGACAATCGCCCCAGGTTGAGGGAAAAGTACCCGAGAATGCTAAATATAGAATGAGACATGGGGAACCTAAGCCCAGCCTCTAACATCTCCTCATAGATGTCAATGTCACCAGAGGAGTCGTTAGAGGCAGGCTCACCCATCTCGGCTCGACGACACAACACAGTCGGAGGGATGTGGTAGGCGGAGACAACTCGCAAAATATCGGCGTCCGTATTTAAAGTGTTGGAGATAATACTTACTTTGGACCCATCGTCATCGAGGGTTACCTTGTCTCGATGCTTCTTGGTGTGAGGGTGTAAAGCTCTGCCCAAGCCGCTGCTAGAAAGGTCTCGAGGAATTCGATTTTGAGAAGTTACACTTGGAGGAGCTGGACTCCCACCACCAAAAGTGTTCATTGCACTCTGCTTTTCAGCCTCTTGCTCGCCCAAAGCTACTTCCTCTCCAAAACTTCTCAAGCTAGAGTCCAAAGGAGCATTTTATTGCCCACCTAATGGGTTGCCTCGCGCGCTTGCATCATTATCGGCGTCCATCCTAGGCGCCTCAATGCCCAAGACTCTACTCCAGACAGCCTGCTCGCCCGATTGAAGTGGCTCGCCCAGCTGGTCCCGCGCAACAGAGACACCAATTTTGTTGTTTGTATGCCCAGGCAGCTTGCACAAGCAGTTCGCGCACCCAGGCAGCTCGCCCAGGTTGTCCAAATCAGCGTCTATAGGCGCTTGCACAGCTCTCATCTCCCCAATCTGCTCGCCTAATGGGTTGGAGCGCCTAGGTTGCTCGCCCATTAGGCTGGAGCACCCAGGCTGCTCGCCTAGTAGGCTGGCACGCCCAAGTTGCTCGCCCAGTAGGCTGGAGCGCCTAGGCTGCTCGCCCAACAGGCTGGCACGCCCAGGCTGCTTGCCTAGCGGACTGCTCCCCCTTGTTCGCCTCTCCAAGTTTGCTCGCCCAGCCTCGCCAAAGTCATGCCCATCTCCTTGCTCGCCGAAACTAGCAAAATCAGCCCCAAAAGGGGCGCTTAGCACCTCCACATCAATGGAAGCTTGAATCTTTTCCTCTACCGACATTGGTGACTCAGAAACTCAAGAATAACAAGCCTTGGGTCTACAAAGATCTCAAGAAAAGTCATACCAATATGTTCTTGGAAGGTTTCAAGAAGAACTCCACCTCTACTTCTCTCAAGAAAAAATGAAATAGTAAGGATGAAATGGAGGCTCTCTATTTATAGCTAGGGTTTTCTTGGGTTACATCTTAAGTATTTACAAAAATACCCCTGTACCATACCACCCCCAACTAATCAGTGTCCCCGCAAGGCAGATGCCGTCGCAGGCTCCGCTTCGCTCCACTCCACTCCGCCTGCTCCGACATCTGCCTCCTTGCCATTGTACATACAACAAATACAAGGCACACATACTCTGACACTTGGATTTTAAAATCTTCTTGGAGCAGCAAAAAAAAAAAAAAGAGGAGAGAGCTTATTTAGTTAAGGGGGTCCTATAAGCAAAATGAGTCTACTAAAGGTGATGAGGTTGCCAACCAAGAGAAGTTTTTAGAAAATTTTAAAAGGTGTGTACGCTATTTTGACCGTAACTTTTGATCCGAAACTCCAAATGGGGCCCATAATATGTCAAACCGAACGCCCTCCTTTCTAAGTTCCTTAAACGCAGGGCATTGGGGGGCAAATGATGGGCCAGATCCAAGGACCCAACCCATATTATAAGTCCAACTTAAATTAATGATCCAATCCCAAGAGATCTAGCAAAGTCCAGCCCAAACGAGGTCCAAGTCAGACAAGCTCATCAGGGAGTTGCGCTACCAAGGGAACATCCTAGAACCTATCCCACGCGGCCTAGAGAGAGTCAACCTTTCCACATACCTTGACCAAGTCCTTTGGAGTGCATCATAATTTCCTTGCCGGTTGAGGAGAGGAGAGGTCGCCAAGGAGAGGAGAAGTCGCCAAGAGATTCAATTACTATTAAATGACCCCAATTATGACCGTCAGACTAGCTATTCAATTACTACGCACGAAACTATAAATTGTAAGCTCCTCCAACACTTGGGGGACATCTGAAAAATAGTCAAGCTCATCTCCTCTCTCTCTTGTAATCCTTGCTCTTCCTACACCCCTGAGTTAATAAAGTTCCCAGCGAACCTAGTCATTGAAAATGGACATAGATCTTGTTGACCGAACCACTATAAACCTTGTTTTCTCTTTCCCTCTATTTATTTTATTGCATTTTATACTATTACTTGACTAATAGTGTACAAACTAATTTGTGCATCATTAATTTTTCATTATTATTTTATCTAAATATTTCTACCTAAGAGTGACCCCGACAACCCAAATTATGAGGAATCAAAAATGATGTTGTATTCTGTTCCAAAATACACAATGAAAATTGATTCTCCATCCTCAATACATTAATACAGTAGAAATTTGCAGAATAGAAGGACACAATTTTTTGTTTAGTAACAAGTGTTCTCAAGCGATTATCAACCGCATTAATAGCTGGTTGTGGCATTTCTTTGCAACAATAGTAGGCTAATACCAGATGGGAGGCATAAACACACATTTGTAATTTGTTTCTCAGAGTTAAGTAAAACAAAAAGCTTAGTGCCATTCTTCATAAACTCCCACCATAGAAGAAATTAGAGATCAAATCCAAGTTATATATAATTTGTACTTTCGCTACAAAAAAAAAGGTTTGAGATAGTTTAATATTAAAAACAAGTCTCGTCTTATATTTGCTGAATGTACGATCAACAACACACTTTACATAATTAGAATTGTAATACATAATTAGATATGATATACTGTGGCCGACAATTTAATGAAAATCGCAAGGAATGTTATGATTGGGGGCATATTACAATTAATTAATTTAATTGAGGATAGAATTTAAAATAATTGATCTTTTGAGGGTACAAATTAATTTTTTTTAATCTGTCAGGTGCAAACTGCTATTTGCCCTTAGTAAAATAGCAAGGTAAAGCACTTTCCTCTTTCTTCAAGTTCTGTGAAACCCTAGACCAGAGACTTTGGCCGAAAGCTCAGCAATGGAATCCGAAAGGCTAAGCATATACAGAGCATCAAGAACAATAAAACGCAGAGACAACTCTCTATACAACGCTTTACGATCGATTTACGAGGACTCTATTTTCGTGGGAGAGATTTCTCAGCTATGGCCCGAACTGCCACTACTCGCCAACCTCCGTTGTGGCCTCTGGTACGCTCCAAAGTTCCATTCAACCTGTTATTTCAAATCCACCGACGGTCACACTAACAATTGGTCCTTCAGTACTGCTCGTCTCAACCTCCATGTGGCCCTCCTCGCCGGTAAAGCCCCCTCTCTGTACATTGTGTGGGTGAATAATGAAGACATTGTTTGTGATTGTGAACTTTTTTTTTTTTTTTGGGTAAATAAACGAATTTTATTAATAGGAAGAATTAGTGTAACAAAAGCAAGGGGAAAACACAAGAAACCCTTGGAGTACAACAACTAGGGCGGAGCCAGCAGCATACCTAGAAACTTTAATTTTTCCTCCGCAATGAATTAAAATAAAACGACATATTTAAATTTATTGTATTATATTAGATATTTGAATATTTTTTAAATACAAAAGGGTCAAACGAGAATGTACATAGCATATATATCACAAAAAATTAAATAAAAAGAGATTAATTAGAACCCTTGACAAAAAATGAGGCTAATTGCATGCTTTCTTACTTTATTGGTAATTTCATTATCAATAACATTAGAATAAATTTTTTCCTATATATACAATCAAGCTATAATTGATTCATTATTGATCACTTATTTAGTTATGTAACCAAGTTTTCACAATTTTCATTGCTTAAATAATTACAAAATGAGTCATATCAACAACTTATGTAAATATGTTTGTAACGTATTCAAAGTGTACATGAAAATTTATGGTCAAACTAATTGATATGATGAGAAAATAATAGGGTGAACACATTTAAATATATCTAACAATTAACCAAATATATATATAGATAATGTATTTTTTTTTTAAATCAGGATGGGCCTGTGCCCCCTGGTTCCCTCTTGGCTCTGCTGTTGTCAACAACATAAACTGAAATCTAGCAAACTAGTTTGTAACAAAGCACATTGTCTTTACAAGCATTTCCAGACCAAATCCAGTTTGGCACCCCTCAACATTTCAAACAAAACAGGCCAATCTGTTCTCTCTTTCATATGCTCCATATAGTAGCAATATGGATGTTGATAGAAGAATCAGAAGCTTTAATGGACATTAATCTCCATCTAACAGTTTCTTTTATTATAGACACTACAACAACAAATTCTTTAGATTTGCTGTAAAATTTCCTTGAATTCCTTTCCTGCCATATATAGTATACTGAAATAGAGAAGCATAATTTGGCAATATAATTTTTCAGAGCATTTTCTTTCCATATATCTGCAGCTCAAGAATCCCAAGTGGTGAACTGCAGAGTAGAACCACATTTGTTTATACTCATATTCTAGATATTATAAGAGAAAGAGCACTGAAAGAATAGATGATCATGGTCTTCAACAACATTATTGCTTAGACAACAGTCAGGATTTACATTTTGATTGTAAACTTGGATTCTGTCCATTGTATTCAATGTTTTCTTGATTGCCAAGCCAACCACAAAATAAAGCTCCATTGAGGAACAGAATTTCTAAACCAAACCAACTGCTTCCAATCAACAATAGGAACATGTACTCTAAATGTATCCCATACAGAAGTTATTGAGTAAATCCATCTGGATTAGGGATCCATAACACTACATCTCTTCTATGACTGCAAGGACTGTAATTATGCTGGGAATTTTTAATATCCACCTAATTTTTGATATCACAACATTCAGGATTGTGAGCTAGTTAGTAGTACTTGTTTGTTGGTATATGCCTTTCTCTTAAAACATGCACACACACACAAAAGTCAGAATTGTACTTGTAAAAATATTGAATGGGCACTGCTGTAAATGGATTGGAATTTGTTAACTTGTAGTTTCAATTTAGTGTTGGTGATGATATTGGGAGTTTCTCTTTTTTGTTTGATTTTTTATGGGTAGGACAGAGGGGAGGGTGTATGATTGTTGATTCAACTCGGAAAGGGAAGCAGTTTCCAGACAGTATGTCGAAGACAATATCCATTTGGACGTGTGTATTGAATCGGGCAATTTTGAATTATAGGAGCAGAGTGGGCAAGCCAAATATGCCAATGGAGCGAGTAAGTAGCCATAATGGATTATTCAATCTTTAGCATAAATGTTGAAAATTGTATCCAGTTCAATGATAGGATTGAAGGTTCTATGATTTCCTTTTGATTGCTGCCATTATTCTGTACTCGGGCGTTATGTGTATGATTTTAGCTTTAGGGGGTATGTCAATTTTTGTCTGATCAATCAACAATACTTTCCGGAAAATCTATCTGCGAGCCTTTAAGTCAAAGACTTTATAGCCAAAACATGCAATTCAATGGTGTGTTTGATGCATTTGTTGTGGGAAGGAAGTCAGATTTGGGAGGCTATTTTTGATTGGTTTTTAGTTTTATTCTGTAGAAGTAATCCAAGGTTAGGCAATGCATGGTTATGCAAAAGTAAAAAATGAATATTTTGTCAAATTTGTGTGGAAATGGATTCCGTGATACTTGACTTATTGTGCATCCAGATGGCAGTGTAAAAAGGAAGACTGGCCTATATATAGTAGCATTTTGAGTGGTTTGTGCCATTTTGATTGGATTGTTCTTATCCAAATGCTTTATTGAGTGAAGAAATCTGTTTTGTAAGCTTAACCTAATGTGTGGAGAGACTCTTCCTCATGAATGTATCATATATCTTAGCTTGGGAATCATATGAATTTACTAAGTGATTGCATCCGTTACGGAATGGTTTGGTTTGTTTAACTGTCGCCAGGCAATCTGTAATGGTCAACATTTCAAAGTAAATAATTTGAGGCAAACAATTATGCAGTTGTTTTACGGAAATTCTGTATAAAAATATTTGGTGCAATTATCTTTTGTTAAAGTTAAACTGTTGTAATTTGTCAAGAAGGAATATCACTATCAATTATTATTGTTCAGCTGGTGTACTGCATTTCAAGGGAAAAAACTCCAGTTATTCAAATTGCTGGAGTAAGTGAAACATGTTATGTATGGGCTCTTGTGAAACTTGTTTATGTAATTGTTGAACATGTGGTTTGACATGATTTTTTTCAGACAGTGGGATGCTTTCACTTTTTTATGTGGTAGAGATAGAGACCAGACAGATTCTGTAACAAGTTAATAATATCTCTTCTCCTAAGCATACTTATGCTTGTCTTCATCTAGTGCATGTGCTTTTTTATAGGAGTCAGATGCTTGTGATCAACATGCTGAAAGTACTGGACTTGTCTCTCCTAGTTGGGACTGCTCCTTGCATCTTCCCCTTTGGGTTTCCAATGCAGAGAAAGCAGCTATTGAAGATCGCTTGGAAGGATGGATCAAGCAATTAGAAGCCAGTGGAGGTGATGTTGCATGCATTGCATCAGCTTTGAAAAAGCCGTTACGCCCTCTATGGGTCTCACAGAAATCCGTCATCTGGTTAAATGAAGTACCTGGATATGACTCTTGGGATTTTACACCTATCATGCTTGTTTCTGCATCTTCCTCTTGTGGCATTTTGCAACAAAGGACTACCTCAGAGTTTAGCTGGACTTACATAGCAGGAGCTGGGGATGATGAAGAAAGTTGGGCCAGGGGTTTATCACCTAATCTTTTCTGGAGCCATGCGCATGAGCTTATAGACTCAGGTCCTGATTTATGTAACCAGAAGGTAGCTGATATTGTTGAAAAGGACAGAGTGTACCGTGCACAAAGGGGACAAAATGCTCCTCAGTTATCTGTCAAGCCTTCCAAGTTGTCTGGGAGCACTGATCATTTTCCTGCTGAGAATTCGCCGTTAGGATTGGGGATTTCAGGAGCTGAGAATGATAGGAAAGATTCCGTTGATCTTCATGCAATATCTTGGTTGGGTTCGACTAATCTTGCAGTTGGTGCAACTCAACATGGTATACTGATTAAATTACTCACTTTTAGTTGCTAGTAATACATAGTATTTAATTTGCAGTATAGTTTTTTATATTTTCCTTCATTTCCGGTCATGGCCTGGAAAATGCCCTATGTACAGTATTTTCATTGTTGCCTATACTCAATTAATTAATGTAGAATGAATTGCAAAATTACAAAAAAGAGAAAATCCGTGGTTACTTATTTCCTGTAGTTGGAATGTGGACAAACTTCATTAGTGCGAGGCAGTTGTATCCAGATGTCAGCATCTTGTCAGATTCATCATTGAAAGTAGTTATTTCTACAATTATTATTTTAGTCCAAGTATATTATTTTTTCCATAACATTTTGCTATTTCTGTTCTGTTAGATTATTTTTTCACCTTTGGCTACTTGAAGTAATTGAACAAGAGCTTTACAGCAGTGTGTGCACTATATTTTGGCTTCGGATATAGGTTATGGAATTTGTCTGATGTTTGAGTCCTCAACTTATTTAATTCCATCATCTGATTTATGGAATTGGAGGTTTAGTTACTGAGAAGGGTATATTGAATCCCATGGATGTGTTAAAGCTTGTTGTGATGTACCGGTGATGGTGCTAGAGCAGATGGTTGTGGTGGTGGCAACAGTTTTGTGGAAGAGGAATATGGGGTTTGGTGAAGTTTGGGGGCAATGGTGGTGGACGAATAGATCAGTAATGCTGCAGTTATGATGGAAGTGGAAGTAGGGTATGAGCATTGGAGTGGTGGCGTTGTTGTCAAGATGAGGTGCTTTCTGTGGGTGGTGTGGGGGAACATAAAGGCGCTGGTCCTCTCATTGAAGTCATGACCTGTTGGCAGTTGATTGGTAAGTGCTGAAGATTTGGTGGTGATGATGGTGGTGTTAGTAAGTTGTAACAATTGTACAGGGGTTGGGTTGGTATTGGCAATAATAACCTAATTCCTCCCAGATAGGAACTGTAATGTCTCGCCTTCACCTGTGTAATTCTAGAGAACTCCCTTTGTATCTTAACATAGTATGGTCCTACTGCATTTCCACTATAACATTTTGCATCCAACTCAATGATAGGTCATCCTGAGCTTTTGCATAGCATGCGTGGGCCTGATGACCAGTAATTCAAGTGTTTGTCCTGGTTGTGATCAACTCTTGTTGGGCTACTACTTATCTCTCTTTGGATTCCTATTTCAATTCTCACAAGTTTAAGCAGTAGATAATAATCCATTCCTTCCTCTTCGCTTCTGCTTGCCTCACTCCAGTCTGCTTTCTCTTCTCCAGCTGCAGATGCATCCGATGTTGATAGCGCATTGGTCTGTGAAAGGGAGTCATCCTCTCTCTGCCTTGAGTATCCTGAAGTTTATTTGCACCTGCCAATTCTGGTGTGTCTGACAAAATTGATGACAGGCTTTAGGATCTAATTATTTTATGTTAATAATTTCTTCTCAATTTCCTTTTGATAATTTTTTTTACCTGTTTTGTGGATTTTTCTGGACAGAACTCAAAACTGGACCGATTTTCTTTGTACAGAAATCTCCCTGCAGCACTGATTTTTGCAAAGTCAAACCTAAGAAAAGGAAATAGACTTCTAGTTTGCTGCAATGATGGTAAGTATAGGATGCTTGCATTGCAATTCCCTTTGTTAAGTTAGTGTTAAATTCATAATATTTTGCATCAATGTACAGGAACCTTGGGGAATACCCTTAGCAAAATACTAGAATGTTAGCATCACCTACAGTCAACCTCTGCAGATACCTTTACATTATAGAATGTCAATGAGTGATATCACCTACTTACGTCCTAGATAAACATTTTCTGACCTTCGTTCACTTCTTTTTGGATGTCATTATTTTTGCTATTCACATTTTTGGCTCTGTATGCATGCTTTTTTTTCCTAATGCCGTCATTCTAAACTCTGCGTTAACTTGTGCCTGCGAATCTGCTGTTAAATGTTGCACTAAGAAACGATAGATTTACTCTGTTTCAGGGGAAGACATTAGTGTATGCGTCTGTTTGGCTATCTTGACATCATTTTACACTAATGAAGGTATGCACTCTAATCTCATGCCAAGTTTAACATACGGTTTTCCCTCATTTTCAAGATAAAGCTTTGACTATAATATAAACAACAATTCATCGACATTCCTTCTTTCATTGGTTTTTTTTTCTACAGAAAGTTCCTTCTTTCGTTGGTTGAATGCACAGAATGATCATAGTCTCTATTTTGGAGTTTCGATGGTTCTCAATGTTTTTTAACATTTTACAGGATCTTTTGATGATGGGAAATCCTTCAGTGAGACATGTATCACTAAGCTGGAGATGCGACGACGACTGGTATTTATCTGTAAATTTGCAGTGAATGCCCGGCCATCAAGAGGAAATTTAAAACAAGTTTTTAATTTCCTGAAGGATCAAAGCGTTGGTTCCGGGTGCTGACAGCCATATTTATGTTTACGGGAACTATTGAAATTTGAAGTAATGTTAGTACTTGCAATACTGAGACTCCAGAATTTTGAGGAAATAAAGGAAGAAAACGAATAGCACTTCTAATCATTACATGTTGAAAGAATAGAAAATTTCTTTGTAAAATTTATCGTTTATTAGATAATTCATTTTCCTTTGGTAAAATCCAACATGAATGAAAGAAATAATGTTTTGCAAAATGCTCTTTTTAAAAAAAAAAATAATTTTGGATAAGAATTCTTAAATGTCTTGGTTGATTCAACAATTGGACTAATGGAGTAATCATTTTATTGGTCTAGGGTTTATCATTTGACCATTGATATGTTTTTTTGGGAGCAAATATGAGATAATAAAACATGGGAATCATATTGGTCATATTGGAATTGAAACCCAAAGTAAACTTGAGCATTTGTTATTTGCACCGTATTCACAATTTATTTACGTACTTTGAACAACTAAAACTTTGTCGGATACAAATTCTACAATTGTGGCGGCTATTGTAATTTGGATTTGTTATTTTAAGGTCAATCTATTAGGAATAAGTCTACACAGTTATGATTTTATTTAATTGAATTCAATAAAGACCCTTGCTAATATAGAGTATATCATATGTGAAAAAAAATTGTATGGACCGGCCAGAACTATGTGAATCAATAAGCTAGTTAATTCATATAGTTATCACAAAAACTAAGCATATTGGGTTGAAATTCATTTTTTTTTCTTCTTATTTTACTTGAGAGATGAAAAAACCATCTTTTTTTCATTATGCAACAACAATAGAAAATTCAGAGAGTCAACACACTGGCATTATAACAAAGAAAAAGAAGACAATATTCTTTTCTTTTCATTTTCCCATTAATATGGGACTTCAATAGAACAGTATCCTCCTAAGTCTTTAATGTGTTGACCAAACCAATTTAAAAAAATCAAGGCTTGACCTAGTATTCTAGCAGTAACAAACCAGTCAGCTTTGTACATTTCAATGATCATACCTGCTTCCCTCATCTCTGGAATCAAAAGCTGAGTTGGATTCTTGTGAAATATAATCGGCAGAGTGAATGAATGATCTACTTCCTTCTTCTATTGCCTCGGTAGCCGTTTCCTCTTTGGTTTTAGATCAACAACAATAATAGAAATGTTGTCAGAACTGTTCCTCCCAACAGCTATTTCAGTGAGGTTATCAGCAACGGCTTGCGCTGCAGGAATCTCATTCTGTGTCACAGATCTACGCTGCCGTCTTAGAACACGGCGAGCCACCTCCCCGACCTCATTGTTCGACATGACATCCCAAAGTCCATCACTTGCCAAGATTAAACACTCATCTTCATCACTCCTTGTTGTGAAAGTTACCTCGGGAACGGGAATAATCCACGGTCTCAAGTACCGGTCACCTGGAAAATAAATCATTTAGCAGTAAATACTTCAGAACATATGCATGCCATATCAGTAATAGGGTGCTTGCATATGTATATCCAGATAGTTATTGGAATCCCTCGCAATATCTGACGCTGCGTGAAATGACCCAAGAAAAATTGAACAAAAAAGGAAAGTAAAAGGCAATTGTAATTGTAAGGTGGACACACCATTTTTGCATGTTCATGTTGCAAACTGTTCATATCCTGAATTTATCAGCTTGTAGGAATACAAGTGCAACAAAATATTTGACAATCAAATGACGCTCAGAATGAACCTGCAATATGACGCTGAACATAGAATCTCCATGGTAGTGTACATAGATGGAGAAGAATCAAAAGAAACCAAAATATTCAGAATAAAACATTCATTTATGTGTATGTGTTTATAATAGAGGCATTAGCCCATCCCAAAAGACAGAAAATTTTCAAAAGCAAAACACCAAATTCCCAGTTCAGTTTGGTTATTATACAAGTAAATACCTATATATCAATGGTGAGTTGACAGCAAGGTTAAGCGGAGACCGAAACAGAAACAACCTGAACAGACAACCGAGTTGGTGTGCTTCTCTTTATGTTAACAAAGTAAGAGTTGGGAAACCATTGCGGTACCTGGTGATTCAAATTGTTCAGTGATTCCTTTGATTCTTTGGTTCTAAGACGTACTGAGAACATTCAACTGACATTCCACATCAGGGTGGAAGAACTACCAACTTGAAAAACTTTTTTACATAAGTTGTCTCAGTTCAATGTGTTATAATATTTCTATTCCAGGTAACTGCTCTATTCTCTCCACCATTCATAAAGAATTCAAGATTTCAGCTTTGATTTTCATTTCATCTGACCACTTACGTTGGGGTGGTGTTCACAAGCATTATCAAATTGTGACATGGCTTTTAAAACATCTATTGACGATACTAGTATCTAAACACGTCTGCTTATCTAGAGGGAAACAAGGGGAACCTAATGTTGAAAGCCTAATGCATTTTCACATGGGAAAATCCACCGGCCATTTGTTTGGCACAAAGTCAAATTTCAAAAGATAAAAAGTGTTGTTCAATGTCCAAGTAGAGTGGGCTAAGAATATAGCCTCGCTATTTCATTTAATGCTTTCATAAAGTAGTTTTGAATGTGTGTGAAACTTCAACCCTGAAGGTCACCTATATATATGTGTATCAGTTTGTATTATGCATTCGAATACAAGGCCAAGACAACAAGTATCAAGCTTTGAGCAAAAAATTAAATTAGTAATTCTTTTTCTCTGTGAGAGTGAGTTTTACAGTAGTAACTCAACCACATCATATTGGTGCATTTTGTCTTTCATTTGACAAAATACCCAACACCTAAGCTACAGGAATTCTTTGATCAGCAGGTCGCTTAAAAACTATAATGCTAACCCTTTTCTTGAAAAGTTGCAACAGGGAAAAGGCAAGCCAACATTTGCGTGTAATGATATTAGAAAGATCATTATTGCTGGATGTACTGATAATAAACAATATTAGATTTGCACTTGACAATTGCCTATGAGGACAATCACAATGAAGAAGAGAATTAGAGAAAAGAATACCTATAGCTCTGGACATGGCAAGAACTCCAAATACCCTAGCACCATTCCAGTTTATGACCTTCCCTCCCTGTCCTTCAATCCTCACAAGTTCATCTTCTCTATCAGGCTGTAAAAGCAACAAGAAGAATATATCTTTAAACCTGGTGAATGAAGGGCATGTTACGGATACAGAACTGTGTCCAACGCAAAATATCAATAAATCTAGGCCGACTGACTTCTCTCCCCATTGACCCCCCTGGTGCTTCAGAGTTTACATATTTATATCTTAACATTCATGCACATCTAAATACCACAAGAAATAAAAGAAAAACACTTATGATTTCATCCAAACAACAGTGCAGTGTATCTTAGAAAAAGAGAATCAAGATCCAGTGGTATTGTGTACAACTCTACATCAGTCAATGAAAGTGAAAGTTAAGAAATCTAAAATGACCTTCTGATCAATGGTTAAGGGTATAGTTTCAGTCCCCCTGCAAAGCACTGCCCTTGAATCACCACAATTAGATGTAATGATCTGGCAACCAGATAGAATCACTACAACAGCAGTAGATCCAACCATTTCTGGTGCTGTTACCTCCGTCAAGAGCTCATTGTCAGCCCTCTCAAAACTACTACAGAATGCTGCCTCCCACCTCTGTTGCCATTCAAAACCATCTACTGTTTTTCGATCACACTCCTCTGCTACTACTTCATGCATCCGCTCAGCACAGAAGTTAGCCACCTAGTAGTGATCAGCAGAGTTAAAAAATTGTCAGTGTATCATATAATCCTGATATGCTGTCAATATTTCATTGCCCTCAGTAAAAACATAAAGAAAACACCGCAATGAGAAACTGCCAAGTGCATACATACGTTGAAAAAATAGGTACGACAAGATAACGTGAGTTAATAATAGATTTAAAGAGTAATGGTATAGCACAAACAGATTTTTCTAGAACAGCTAGTGCCATTGCATGATGGATTCCTTGTATTGATGTTCCATCAGGTCATATGCGAAAGTGAGTACACACACAAGCCCATGGTAATAAAAGAACAAATGGCATAACAATCCACTGGTATAGGCTTAGTTGAGTACCAATTTGTAATATCTTAACCCCACCTAAAAAAGTTCAATATATCTAAAACTCTTAATATTTTTTTCTTTCTCCTGCAACCTTCCCTCCTCAAGAACGAAACAGAAAAATAGTAGAAATGTATTCTAGCTGATGAGGAAGAAGGCTAAGGCTCTAACCCAAATATTCAGATCTCAAGCAGAAGAGGAGAGAATGAAAACAATGGAGGAAAACAAATTTAGATGGATATTTACCGAAGTGATTAACACAGGACATAAGTTATTGGTGACATGATGAATTGATGATTTGCATACAATGCTAGCAAATTGACAAAATAACAGCACAAAATAACGTTGGCACCGTGTCAACAAAATTGAAGAGCTTCCCGACTCAATTAACAGTATTCAAATCAACTTACATACATTTCGAATAATTTTTTTTTTTATCGGATAAAAAATAGGTTATTCTCGAGACTAGAATATTCGTGAGGAATAAATCTCATTTAGATTCACTATAATATATTAAAAATTTTGCACTAAAAACATATGAATAATCTAATTTATACGAATTAACAAATAAAAACAATGAAATTGGGGAGCCTCCCTCAAGTCATTGAACGTCATAATGGGTCTGGGAGGACACGTTAGTATACAGATGCCTAGTTTTGGTTGGTTTAACATCGTTTCACAATGGGCCCCGCCATCCATCAAACTTTAGGTGACACCATCACCAACCAAATATTTGTGCGACTTCTCATGACACGTGTCAAAATATGCACCACAAATTCCTCCGACATGACCGTCAGTCCAATACGTGTCATCCCTTTGTCAAAAGCAACTACTTATACACATATAAGTAATTTTGTGTTGATAAAATAATTTTATTGAAATTATATTATTACACCAATAAATTAGATTAAATTTGTTGGTTCCAATAATATTACTACACACGTATTTGTCTATTAAAATAAACAAAAATAATATTGGACAATAATACAAATATTTATGGGAAATTAATGTTCAGTATCTTCAAAAAAAAATGATTATAGCAATCTTTTTTATTTTTTTGAACAAGAGTTGTACCACACCACACTGGATTCAGATCAACTACCCTACAATTCCTAATTTTCACAGTATATTATTTGATTAATATTTACAGAAAAACTCCATGTTTATGAATTGAACCTCACTTGAAATTATGATAAATAATTTATCATGCAAATAATTAATAAAAGATAATTCAATTAGTCACTCTTAATTCTCTCTAAATGCCATCAATCAAAGCATCAGGCAGCCAACACTTGTCAAATGAAAAAACATTATATAATGCTATTTGAACTTAAAAATTTAATTTAATTTATTGACATAATGATATTGTTTCATAAAAATCATTACATTAACACTAAATTTTAATATTTGATAAGATCTATAATCAATTTAAAGATGACAATAAATTAAATTAACAAATTATATAAATATAGTCTCTCCTGATCTTCTCTCCACCACTTGTCTATGATTACTTTCTTCTTTGCAATATATTACTTATTATTCAAAATTAGAATAGTTAATTATTATAATAGTATTTTTAAGATGTATATAACATAATTTTTTTCGTAGCAAAAATATTGAAAAAATATATATATTTAAAAGATTCAAATCCTACATTTAGAGGTTGATTTTACATCCATTTATTTTCAATTGATTTTTATCAATTGCAAGGTAATGTGAATTGAAATTATTATACGATTCTGAAATTGTTGATTAGAATTAAACAAATGATTTTTGGTAAATTCACCTGAGAACCACCATGACCATCATAGACACCGAAGAAATGTACCGGCGAGACCTCAGTTGAACTCATGGAACCTGCTGCAGTACACCCTCCCACGTGATCGCACGTGCGAGACATGAACCCCGGCACCACCCTAACAGCATCCTCCATCTCTCTTCTCCTCCCAATCACCGAAGTGAACCCCCACAACACTCTATTACTCTTCCTCCCCACACACTTCAACCTCATCGGAGCCATCTCACCTGAAATTTCCAACGCCGGTGGTTTCAACAGTCTCGGCACCACCGTCTCCGCCACTATATCCGCCGGAATTTCACCAGAACTACTACTAGCCGTCGAGATACCTTCGAAAGAGCTGGTAGTGCTTGGAACATCATCACTTCCAAATATCGACGACACAGTCGAACCCATTTCAAGAACTGAGTCCAGTCGGTTCAAATCATCTTCCTCTGATGACTCCATATTCTCCATGTAAGTAAACTTTCACAATTGCTTTTGCTTTTCAACGAATCAGATCGATGAAAGATTAAACCGTCGAAATCGTGACAAGAAATTTGAACACTCACCGGAAAAAGTTTTGGAGCAGAGAGAGAGAGACGGGAGGGGCTTGAGAGAAAAAGAAGGGAAGGAGAATTGTGAGGAAGTGACACGTGGGGGAGTTATGTGAAGGTGTGAAAAAAAATTTGGCAATTGATTTTTTTTTTTTTGGTAGAAGCATTTGATTGTAGGTAGTCGTACTCGGTTACTTTTCGCTGCACCGCCACGTGTGCTTTTCCTATGTGACGGTGATTGGCCTCCTTTCCAACTAATGGGGGACCACTCAATTATTTTTGGATTCTCTCTCCCTTTTTTATTTTTTTTTATATATCTCAACTGTTACCTGTTCATGGATCGAATTAATACTAGACCAAATTCATAGACGGCGGCAGAAGGACTGTATTCCCTGTAACATCTAAATCTATTTTACCTTAATTTATCAGGTGATTGGATTACTATTAAACAATTTTAATGATAGTTCAATGATAAGTGGCAATAAAGATTAATTATAAATTCAGATATTTTAATTTGAATATTAACAATTTCTTAAGTTAGATTATAACTCTAGTCCCGATGAAAATAACTAATTTTTGTCCTAATCAAAGAAGAGATTAATCAAATTATACGTAAACTAACCTAAATATTTCTAACCATTGAACTTAAAAAAAAATATCACTAGACTAACCCCTCGGGGTTCTCTCCTTATTTTTGGATCTTCATAACTAAGTATTTTTTTTTATTTTAATTTATTAAGGTATGAATCAAATAAATTTCTAACTAAAGAGCAGACTATGCAACTGGTTATTTATGTTTGTGATTACAAAGTCATATAATTGAGAGAGTGATAACTGATAAGGGATATATAGCCGGGGAAAAAGAGTCTAAAAATAACACAGACTTGATCCAAATAACAACCCCACAAATGCATATCGTCTTGCAATTTATGCATTACGGTTTTTTTTTTGACGAAAAAATTTGCAATAATCACCATTGGACTGCATGAATCTATTTCGCTATTATATTTTAATATGCTGAAAAAAAAATTAGATCTATAAAAAAACAAGAGGAGGAGAACGAAGCGAACGAGAAAGAGAGAGACAGAGAGCAAGAACAAATTCAAGAAATTCGATCATTTGCATTAGTTATCATGTTTGATTAGGCATCTGACCACGGGATCATTAGACATTTGACCACGTTCGTTACTTTTCTTGAAAATAAACCTAATTAGACTGGCATAATAGTATATCACTGAACCCTATATGAACTTCAAGACTCAAATATTTAACCGCATAGTGAGAAATTCGATCGACATCCTAGTGTACTATATATATAAAGTACAATACAACTCAAATATCAAAAGAAAAATAAAATAACTTTTATTTTAAGTGATTGATATATTTTTAAATTTTATTTTAAAATTAATCTGACAGTTAATATTAATACTGCATAATTAATAGGGAAAATAGGACCTCAAGGGTGTGTTTGTGATGATTTTTTAAAAGTATTTGTAGGACTTATAACTTTTCATAAGTACTTTAAAAAAAATAGTGTTTGATACCGTCCTACCACCACTACCATTACCCCCACCACCCTACACCACTACTACCATCGCCATCATCCCATTAGCACTTCTGTCACAAAACCACCACCATCACTGCTGTCACAATTATTGCCGTCGTCCCCACCACTGTCACCACCCCATTACAACCACCACCACTACACCCACAGCCCCTGAGCCCCATCACCATTACCACCATCCCATTACCATTGCCCCATCACCATCGCCTCACCACCATCCCTACCCCCCACCATTGTCATCACTATCATAACCATCATCAACGCTGATATCCAACCATCGTCGTTATCACACCACCATTCTGCCACAATAAGCACCACTGTTGCTGTTGACACCACCGCTCTACCACCACCATCTCTGCTACCCCTCACCCCTCCATTATAACCATCACAACCACAACAATCGTTGTCGAGCACCCTATCACCACTATCATTGTCCCACCATTACCCCCATCACCATCATCCCCATTATCCTACCACCACCTCCATGACCATCATCGTCATTGGCACTACGCCACCACCACCTTATTACTATCGTTGCTACCGCCACCTTATCACTACCCCCTACCACCCTCACAACTCGCCACTACCCCACCCCTCATCCCACTGCCACCCCTACTCCCACTATCAATTGTTGCCGTCATTGTCCACCGTCACCACCCACTACCTTTGGCATTTTATTTTTATATTTATTACTACTACCACCATTATCCCATTACTGTCGTTGACCACCATCACCGCCACCCACTGCCATCCATTACCACAAGCCACCACCACTTATCGTTGTCCACCATTGTCGCCCCCACCCCCACCACACTTACCACCACCAACCATCACACTGTTGCCTAGAAGCACCTGTGGTTGTCCACCACTACAATTGTGAACCCACCATCATCTTCGTTCACCTTCACCCTCATCCACCACTACCACCACCATCGTCGTCGTTACTCTTGATTGTCAGTACTATCATCGTCACTAAAAATCTACCACCACCCATTGCCACTCACGAGTGCCACCATCACCACAATCATCGCCACCAACCACAACCATCGTCGTCTCCCACCACCATCATTACCACCATTCACATTCATTACAATCGGTGCTTAAATTCTTTTCTTTCTTTTTTATATTTGTGATTTGATTTGAGTGTGAATATAAATATATTTATTGTTGATAATTTTTTTGTTATTCTGTGCCTTCAGGCAAAATCAATAACTAATATATCTATAATATAAAAAAGGATAGATTCTAATAAGTCTATTCAACGGTCTCAAATAAACTTATTCATCAGCTACCAATATTTTTTTTAAAATCATTCATATTATACCGTACCTTCAAGCACAAGTTATCCTTAAATATATATTTATATAATAAAACACATAGCAACTTGAATTTTTATCTCCTACATATTTTTTCTTTTAAAAATATCACATCACTCATTTATATCATATGTTTAATCATTTAATATTTGATTAATTTTGTAGTTTAACATAATTTTTATTTTAAACATTACTCATAAACGATAGTATGCACATTAAAAAAAATTAATATAGTAGGATCGATATTTTGTGCGCTTAAATTTTATGTTTTATCGTATCTGAATGCACAAGTTCTAACTAATATATATATATATATAATAAAACAAAAGTGTGTTTGAATTTTATTCCAATCATATTTTTTCTCTAAAAATCATCACCAATCAGTTATTTCACCCATCATTTTTTTATCAAACTCAAACGTCAAATCACATCACTCATTTCTATCACATATTTAATCATTTATATATTTTCTCCCTAAAAATATCACATCACTCATTTCTATTCTATATTTAATTATTTAATATTTGATTAATTTGTAGATAATATATTTTGAAAAAATTTAATATAGTGAAATTAATTTTTTGGACACTCGAATTTTTTATTTTATCGTGCCTTTATACACGGGTTATGAATATATATATAATGAAAGTGTATAAGAAGAGCCACGTGGAATGATTTGTCCTTTCAGTTGATGACCAAAAGCAGCAGTTAACGGCTAATATCGTTTGCTTGTTCAGCCAATCACACGGAATTGGGCGGTGGCGATGTAGACTTTTGAATAGGACTATGGTGGTGGGTCCCGGAAGCGGTGATTGATCCAGAAGTGGACGGATATTATTGTCCTTGTGAAAAATACTCTTATAAACAAAAGTCAAATGGGTTCAACTATTATAAACAAAAAATATTATTTTCAATAAAATTATTTTTTTACGTTAACAATGTAACATGTGTAAAGTTATTTTATCATTTTTTAATTATTTGTTATAAATAAAATCAAGGGTTAATTATAAATTATAACCTGAAAAATTGTTTGAATCTTAATTTTTATCCCTAAAAATCAAAAATCTCAATTTGCATCTTCAAAAATAAAAATTTATATTAATGTATATTTCCAAAGATCAAAAATTTTAATTTACACCCTCAAAAATAAAAATTTGTATCAACGTGCACCCCAAAGATCAGAAATCTCAATTTACATCTTCAAAGATAGAAATTTGTATCAATGTGCACATAAAACTAATTGCCGTTAATTTGCTGCCTGAAACTAAATTGATAAATTATATCTAGATCTCCTCATACTTGTCTCTTAATTATTTGAACCCCTTCACAAAATAAAATGTCATATGAAATTATAATTTTTTATTAGAATAAAATCATATTTTTTAACGGTTATAAAATTCTAATAAAAATACTCTCAATCTAAAATGTCCCCCCAATTGAGCATTCAAATAATTATGTTTAAGTGATATATTGCATTGGATATAAAAAATATTGTATAAATAGTTACATTCTATTGAACATTTAAATGATAAATTTGATTTTAAACTTTAGAGTATATTGGACACATAAAATAAAGGGTAATATGAAATTATAATTTTTTATTAGGATAAAATCATAAATTTTTAACGGTATACATTGATATAAATTTCTATATTTGAGGGTATAAATTAAATTTTTTTATATTTTGGGGGTCCAAATTAAAATTCAAACAATTTTTTGGGGGTGCAATTTAAAAATAACCCTAAAATCAAATAAAGTCCTATAACAGCAAACTAATTTATCAAATAAAGATCTAGAACTGCACACTACTTTCAATATTATATTAAAATTTTTGTCAGAGGTACAACTTTTATGGACAAAATTTTTGTATCAAAAAATTATTTTTATTATTAAATTAAAAATTATTAAATATAAATTTTGACACGTATTTTTTTGTTGAATAAAAAAGTGCATATCCCTGATAAAAAATAAAAAATAAAAAAAATAATTCTATATTGAGAACTTTTATTTTGCATATGTGGATGTTATTTTCTTAGATCTCACTCATATTTAGGCATGTCAACCGTGTCGGTTGAGATGAGTTCGTATTGAATTTTAGTAGGATCATGTCAAAAGAGTATTTCATTCATGATCAATTCGTTTATTAATTTGTATTTAATGAATCGTGTTACGTATAAATGATATATAATTGGTATTTAAATGAGTCATTTCGTATATATTTTTTGAATAATTTTACTCATATCTAATTCGTTTATTAACTGTGTCGTGTGGGGTCCACTCTTTTATAAAACGGGTGGATTAAGGAGTACAAAAATCTTTTAATTTGATATCGTATTAATAAGTTATGTCATATTTTGACACCTCTACTCTGCTACTCTTGTGAACTTCGTACATTTTGTGGAACTGTAATTATATAAATTCTTTAATCAGTAGTTTGGATTTCAAGGCATTTATCAAATTCAGTTTATCGAACGAGTATTGTGTAGATTTCACTTATCGAAATATTTACATTACTTTAGAATTTTCAACATTTAATATGATTTAATAATTAGGGTTACATTTTAATACCGTATCTTGTTGTTTTCATCCACTTATGAAATGACATGTGCGATGTTTTTAATATTTTTGACAATTTTAATAACTAATTACTATAAATAATTTAAATTAAAATTCACGATGAAAGATCTATCGTAATTATATTACTAAAAAAAAATGGGTACTCAAGAAACATTCTTATAATTATGAAAATTTTGTTGTTGTATAAAGTCATCAACAGTAATGAAGGATTAGATGACTAACTGTAATTGTACTTAAGTGAAAACAAGAATGAGTGGTAAACTGAAACGTCATAAATTCGAATCTTAGCAACTACTTGAGGTCAGACCATAAATGATTCATCCCTTATAAATATTCTAGTAACGGTGTCATGAATTTGATTTTTTTTTTTAATGTTTGACTTATTTAGAAAAATTATCGTTTAAATAGGGTCATAACTCATAAATCAATCATTTTTCATCTTTTTATCAAACACAGACGAGGGTGCTGTTAGTGCAGCGACACCATTTTGGCCACAAATCGAACAACATCAATATAGACATTAAAACAACACAATTTTAGACTTAACAATAAATATTAAGAGCCAAAAAAAATCAACAACAACAATAGACATTAAAACGGCATAGTTTTAAATTCTATTGTTGTTGCTCGACACTCCGATTTAATGTCTAAAAGTATCTTCAATCATAGTTCAAATTTAGATTTAAATTTGAGTAAAAAGTTAAATTTGGTATAGAGTACTTCAATAGACAAACTCAAATATATACTCAAATCTTGTAAAAAATTATCTTATTTTCTCAAAACTCATTTTTTTGTACATTCAAATCATGATATTTGATAAAATAAATAAAACTTTCATTCTCCAAATATGGGTAATTCAAAAAAAAAAAAATGAATATGCATACAACATTATATGAAAATAAAGAAATCATCTCAGAATTTTAAGATTGTTCTAATCGCTTATCATTTTTTATAAATCCAGATAAAGAAAAATAAAAAAAAAATAACTGTTTTCACATAGCCCTGGTCTGAAGAATACAAAAACATACGCTTTTAACATAAATAGAAGATTAAAGAAATAAAATAACGAATTTTCTAAATTTGTGGGCAGTGAACACTTAAAATTGTCAAGAAAAATCAGTATCCTAAAATTGTATTACTGATAGTATTTAACTCGAAAAAATCAAAGAAATATTTGATGGGTAGGTTTAGGGTTTATATAACATAAAAGATGAGACTAAGATTTTGAAAAAGATAAGAAATCAAGAATATGAAAGATAAAAAAAAAAAAATTACCTACAAGCCTTCAAATGATTTGTGAAAGTTTCAGTGGGGTCAACGATGCAAGCAGCGTAATAGAGATAGACAAGAAGATATAGAGAACAAGTTTTTGAAAAAGTCTTTTAATTTTGGATAAGTTAAAAAAATTACCGTTAAAAATTTGATATATAATTTAAGTTTGCTTCAATTTACGTCGAGCATAAATTTTGTCTTGATTTGATATAAGTTTAAGTCCAAAGTTATAGAAGTTTTTTGAGTTATTTTAACTCAAATTTAAATTTAAATCTATATTTGAGTCCATGTTTTATGTGCTCTAATAGAAGAGAACTCGACAGATGAGGTGGGTTCAAGTATCAAAGCCCTAGTTTGGTCCAAATTCTTTTCAGGCCTTTTCAGTCACATGGGCCTTTCTTTCCTTGATTGGGGAAGGGATGACAAGCATAAAACCCGAGCCAACTGGCCCGTGAGGAAAAGAAACGACCCCTCACTGAGTAGGTAGTTCCTCGGCTTAAGGCCTGGTATTGTTGGGGCCTTTTGGGCTTTGGCCCAAGCCCTACCCCCCGGTCGGTGATATTGATTCGATTTCCTGGCCACATATT
This sequence comes from Ilex paraguariensis, assembly GCA_963454935.2. Classification (NCBI taxonomy): domain Eukaryota; kingdom Viridiplantae; phylum Streptophyta; class Magnoliopsida; order Aquifoliales; family Aquifoliaceae; genus Ilex; species Ilex paraguariensis. The sequence continues at coordinate 48,362 of CAUOFW020000799.1, read as the reverse complement.
GTCAATCAAATCCCCTTTGCCTTCGATGTGTTCTGATCGCCTCTTGATTACCAACTCTTATGTTATGCACATTTTTCTCCTCTGTCAGGTTTTCGAGTAAATATTAGGTGTAACGGTTATACTATATTAGTAATGTTAATGTGGTGTAATTATTCAATATAAAAATTATAAAATAAAAAAAGGGATCCACTTTTTATCAAGGAAGTGGTTATGCATTATATGACTAGATGGTTATGAATATTTGTAGGGTTCACTTACTGATTTGTTTACTTATCAGTTGATGGTTAAATCACATGACACTACTGACGTGGTATAACAATTATTATGGATAGCACGTGCTTGAAGGTACAGTACAATGTGAATAATTTTAAAAGAGATATTGGTGAATACTTTGAATGAATTTATTTGAGACCGTTAAATAAACTTATCGAAGCGTGCCCTATTTTATATTATACATACCCAATATTTTTTTAAAGTTTTCGTGCATATTTCATGTAGCTGTCGTGTCGGCATGGTATTGACCAGTCTTTTTATCCTCGGCTTCTCTTCTCTCTCAATGATGAGATACATCGTGGCCTGTAAGTTGTAATCTTCCCTGCTTCCTTAACCTTTGCTTTGTCCCTCTATCACCGACTTCTCCCTTTCCTTAAAAACAAAAGAGAAATATTCACTTTGTTTAAGGTATGGGGTTGACAATAAGTCAGTGTTGTGTCACGTTCAAGTTACGTTGTTTTAGATTGTCATCAAATATTAATTAATTCTTATTTAAATTATTTTATTATTTTTTTTCACAAGAACACGATAGTTTATTTATTGTCTATGTTAAACTAATTTTTTTTTTAACTTGGTTTTGACATCATATATAAGTCAAGTGGATGTTTAGTTTATGAGGATCAATAATACTAATTAAATGAGTGTCATGTAAAAGTCGGTTTATTTATATTTGATAGTAGTTTAATTTGTGTATTATTCGTAGTAGTAAGTCATGCCGATTTTAGTCTTAATATGATTTTGAGATAATATATGAATTGATTGGACTTTTGAATTATGGGGGCTTTCGGGTGGAAAATGTTCATAGAGAGAGAGAGAGAAGTTATATAGGATGAAGTTATACATGTTGACTCCAACATGAAATATGCATGAAGGAGATTAAATTAATATTACGTCATCTTAGATAGCAACTAAAATGATCTGTTCACAACCACGATTTACAAATACATAATTTGGCTAAGACCCCCACTGCATCTAACAAGTTATGAATGAATCAATTGTAATTATGATAATTTGATAACTGTAGTCATAATAGAGATGAATTATTAATCTTGACGTATTAAGTTCGAATTTTGATAATTTTTTAGGATTAAACAGTGATAAATTTATCTCTCGTAATTTTCTAATCTCAGTATAAATGATATATCTTTGATCGAACCAGAGAGAGAATTAATTAAGGTGGTGCACGTAAAATGATTCGAACACTCTTGACCGTTGAACTAAAAAAATTATAATATTTTGAAAGAGCAATGTTACATGGACTTTATTTGGGGATCTAATTTAAAAACTTAATGATGTAGCTTCAATACAACTATTGGATTAGTTGAGAGCTCTATCATTAAATAGAGCCCACAACTAATGATGGAGGTCACAACCAATCTAATGATTGTATTGAATTAGATATTTAGATTAGGTTTCCAAATAGCATTTTTCATTTTGGAAAGTTGACATCAAGGACAACTCGTGACCAAAAAAAACAAACATGAAAGACAACTTATTTCATGGAATTCATAGTTAATTTAAGGACAATCAAAAATTATATAAATAAATTAAATATAAAAATAAAAAATTAGACATCTATTCTATCTCTCTCTCTCTCCAATTATACATCCTATTTGTACACTTCCCAACTTCTAAAATCATGCCATCTTAGCAGTGAAATCTCTCTCTCTCTAGAATCCAACTCCATGTCAAACTCTCTCACTGATCAATTGTTTGACCTCGAGCTGGCTTTGACCATGGTGGACGATTCAGCCGGTGTGATCCAAATCTCAGACTTATCGTCATCTCACAGGAATGACATGCCGACGATGACAGCATCTGGGTTTTGCAGGGAAGGCGATGAATCGTTTGACCTTGACCAGGCTTTGACCATGGTGGACGATTCAACCAGCGTGGTTGAGATCTCAGACTCGTCGGCGCCACACCGGAATGACATTCAGACGGTGATTGCCTCTGCTGTTTGTACAGTCTGCATGGAAAGCTTCCGATCAGGCGACGGTGGCAAACAAGTTCCATGTGGCCACTTATATCATGAAGTTTGTATCACCAAGTGGTTTTCTCTCCACAATTCTTGCCCTCTGTGCAGGTTCCAACTTCTCAGTCTCCGGTGACCGGAAAAATATCCGGTAGCTCAGTTCTAGGTCGGCTCTGTGTCACCAAGAGCTCAATAATTGGTTACCGTGACTTTAGCTGTGACAAGTGTCGACACTTTTATTGTTATCGCTTTATATCAATAAAATGTTACGAGGAAACTGCGGCCGACTGATACTCAAATTTATAATTTTTTTAAGATCAAAGTTATAATTTTTGAAAATATAAATTATAACTGTAAAACATATGATCAATCATAAAAAATATTATTTTTAAATTTCCAGGTATAATTACTTGTAGAGGGTAAAACCTTTTGAAAGTTCAGTTGATCCGTTCATGAAGTCACCGGAACCCATAGGAGGTGAGTCCTTTTCAGCCAAAAATTTCCATGGAAGACTGGAAGTACATAGTGAGCTGGGGTTGGGTTTTCTAGTGATATTATATGGAACACTCAACCCTTCTCCCAAAAGGAAAAAACAAACAAAAAAATCCGACCCATCCAATCAGACCCATCTAAAAGTTTATCTTTAATATCATGTAGTCTGTATGGCTCGGATGGATTCCACATTCAGACATAGTTTTTTTTGATACCACATTCATACATAGTGAAATTGAGTAAAAATATTGATGATACCCTGAACCAAAGTTCAGCTCTACCGATCACCGTCACCTCCTTGTCTTAACAACTTTTCATGAGGGAAGCATCTTTTAGACCATCAAACAATACCTAATCAACATGGCCACAATCTTGAAAGCTCGGATATGCGTGCCAGAGGAAGAGGAAAGCCCAACAAACCAGCCCTATCATGGGTTTAGAGATATCGCTTCAAAAAAATGGCATCTCATAATTTCTAGAAAGACACCTTAAACAATGTCAGAAATTCACTAAATTACAAAATATTCTCCACTAGTGGTGGAAATCTTAATTCATTACCCAATAACTTGTTCATAAATAAATAAATTGAGTATCTATATTAATTAATGTGAGTTCTAAATGAGTTGGGTAATAGAATGTATTTTAATTAAATGAGTTAATATGAATTATAAATGGGTACCCGTTAAATTGAGTATGTATCTTTCTATAAATAATACAAGTAATAAAATCAAATAAATATACTAATATATCAAAAAATACACACATACTAATACACCAAAAAAACACACACTAATACACCCGACCCAACCCATGACTCGACAGATGACCTACAACTCAACCCACGACCCAATCCACGACCCAAGTAATAAAATAAATGTGTTGGTGTTTTTTGTGTGTTAATATATGTGTGCATTTTTTTGATGTATTAGTGTGTTTATTTTTGGTGTAGTAGTATATGTTTATATTAACAGTTTTAATTATTTTACGGATTAATGTGCGTTACTGAACTCATTATGTCCCAACCCGTTTATTAAACCAGTAGAAAACGGATTTAGTTTGTTTTATACCAATTCATAACCAACCTAACCAGGCCATTTACCACCTCTAACAGTGAGTATGTCAATTAATATATACGATTACCAGTTCTTCATGCTGATAAATTGACGATATTAAATGCTAATTGAGGTTTGCTTTTGTATGCGATGAAATAACTGGGACCTCTTAAACCATCCAATTACCTAATCTCTAGTTAAAATATCCAATTAATCCCACGAACTGACCCACATTGAATTTTGTTGTTTTGGGTAGGTGGGTGGGTGTGTGGGTGGGGCCCCCATTAATCACACATCAAAAGAAATCTCCCATCCCACATGCACCGTCAAAATAAGGTTGACGGATACAATGAGCCAAGCCCAACGCCTAACTTATGTTATAAGTTCAAAGGTCTAATTTTAAGAAGTCTAGTTAGCCAGTTTACTAAGGTCAAGGAGCTACATCAACAAGGGAAATGCAAGGGTTATTTAAGAGCCTCTTCTATCATCTTGGAGTAAGGGTCATCAAGGGTCTCCTCTACCACCTTGAAGTAAGGGTCATCAGAAGTCTCCTCCTCGCCGCCTTGAAAAGAGTTAACCCTCACCTCATCTTTTGACCGAGTCTCATGGAGAGCACCTCAACTACCTCGTCCGTTGAGAAGAAGTCGCCAACTCCACCAAAATAGTTATTTAGTTGCTATTAAGTCGGCCCAATCTGTTAGGGGTGATTATAAATTGTAAGCCTCATCAACGCTTGGGGAGCAAGATCATCACACTCTATTGAGCACAAAACTCTCTTCTCTCTCTCTAAGCCCGGAGCTCTCTGCTCCCTACATCCTTGAGCTAATAAAGGATCTGACGACCACAACCATTAAAAAGTGGACGTAAGTCATGTTGACCAAACCACTATAAATCTCGTCTCCTTTATCTCTCTTTACTTTTAATTACTGCATTTATTTTCAATCACTTGACAGGTGGTGTGCAAAGTCATTTTTTGCATCATCAATTTGACGTCGTCTGTGGGAAGAACAAAATTCTCATTTCTAAACACTTAATTTGCTGAACTAATGACGATTATCACTAGATCTATGAATTAGCTTGAGAATAACCAATCACGAGAGGAGGAGGTTGCTCCTCCACCAACCAATCCTGCCCCAAGTGCGCAACAAATGCTGGAGACCATGCAACAACTTGTGACCTAGAACCAAGATCTTGTAACTGATGCTCGTTGGGCAAGGAGGAGCACATTTTGGACCCCAAGTCAGAAGAGCCCTACGCCCTAGGTATCAAGGAGCTCCCCACATGGGTGCTCTTCATTTGGGCGCCCCCATTGGAGCTCCCTTAGGCGTCTCACCCCAAGGAGCCCCCTTGGGAGCCCCACACAGGGGAGCTCCCCGTGAGGGACCTCCACCTCCTCCTCCAACTCCCCATTCTCATGGTAGAGATCCTCATTTCCAAGAGGATGAGAGTGAAAACCAAAATATGGAACATGAGAGTCATTTCCATGATAATTCTAGAGTAGCACCCCATCACTGGGACAAAAAATAAAAGAGGTGCAAAATCAACTGGGTAACGTCTTTCAACGCCATGAAGGCTCAAGGACCTGAGACGGTGGACTACCTTATTAGGCAAACTGACACGCCTTTCAAACTTGACGTGGCGAACTACCTTTTCCCTTAAAAGTTCAAAATGTCATCCGTGGAGACCTTTAACGGAACGAAGGATCTACTAGACCACCTCGAAACCTACAAAACTCTGATGCAGCTGCACAATGTCCCAAACGAGATTATGTATAGGGCGTTCCCAACCACCTTGAAGGGATCCATCCAAAAAAGGTTCGCTAAGCTCTCCCCAGCCTCCATAAGCTCCTTCGCCGAACTGAGCAGATCATTTGTGACATAGTTCATTGGTGGATGCCGCCAGCAGAAGCCTGCCACCCACCTGTTCAACATAAAACAAAATCAAGAGGAGAGTCTGAGGAGTTACCTCAATCGTTTTAACGAGGAAGTCCTCCAAATCGAGGAGCCCAATAACAAAGTCATTATGACCATTTTTTTGGGAGGCCTCCGCTCGTCCTCTTTTCAGTAATGAAGCGACCACTAAAAAGTATGCTAGAACTAGTGGCAAAAGCTTAAAAAAATATAAATGCTGAGGAAATCAACAGGTTCAGGCGAGATGAATCATCTCAAGGATCGCCAAAAGCTTGACCTACCTCTGCACTGCTCTCAAATAGGCAGCCTATATATCCAGCTTAGCTGCTCTCTCGTGAGTCGCCAAGAGCTTGGCCTCTGCATTGTTCTCAAACATGCATCCTATATATTCAACTTAACAGCTCTCTCGCAAGTCGCCAAAAAAAAAAAAAAAAAGCTTGGCCTCTGTACTATTCTCAAACAGGCAGCTTATCTCCAGCTTAGCGGCTCTCGTGCATATTGCCAAAAAAACTTGGCCTCTGCACTGTTCTCAAACAAGCAGCCTATACCTCAAGCTTAAAAACTCTCTCATGAGTCGCCAAAAGCTTGGTCTCAAAAGGTGTGGCTCTCTCACGAGCAATCCTCAGACTCTGTCATTGTTCTCATGAAAGCAACCTGCCTCTCTTTTCAGGTAATCATATTAAGATATTTTGATGTTGAAATAACATTATTTTTGTCATCTCTAGGCACACTTTTGAAACTCAGGTCATCTGCAACCCGAGGGACTACATTAAATTGAACGTCAATAATCGGGCCTCATCATTTTGTGTCCATCTGGCACCGTCGCCTTGTTGCTACAACACTCCCACGCTTAGCACCTAGTCCAAACAAGGCTTGCCTACGTTTCCAACATTAAGGATTTGACACCTGCTCCCTTACTGTATTTGTCCCCAAACAGCGCTCCTCCATCTCGATCAGCAAAGTTGCCAGCCTCCACTGCCAAGCATAACACGCCTCGCCATCTAGCACTGACGCCTAGGCACCTTTCCAGCAGGGCCCAACACCACAGGCGCCACTCCATTAACACCCAGCAGCTGGGTTGCCTGACCAGCACGCCTACGCACAGTAGTGGCGCCCAGGGCCTTGCGCACAGTAGTGGCACCCAGGGCCTTGCGCACAGCATGTACGCCCAGCTGCTTGCCCAGCGCAGCAGGCACCCCAGCTATCCCTTCCTACTCACTCGTAATATGGGCATTCAATGTTTGAATCGACACAACTACCCTGCTGCCCGTCCGGCCTGCTGGCCTCACCTTCACAGTGCTAGCCCCAGTCACGCGCCTTGAAGTCACCTCCTCTGCGTGCCCCAACGGTGGTCTCCTCCCTTAGCTCGCCTAACTTCTTGTGCAGCATAGCATGAGCACCCATCTCCTTGGTCAACTCGCCCAAGGCCTCCAAAGGTGCATCCACCTCCATGGTTAGCTCGCCAAAGGTAGCTTGAGGCTCTCCCAAGAAGCCCAAGGCAGCCCCAGGCTCACCAAGAAGCTGTTGTTCGCCAAAAATCGTGCACCCAGCGCACCTGCTCGCTATTTTGATCGTAAATTTTACTCCGCAACTCTAAATAGGGGCTTATTATATATCAAATCGAAACTCTCGATGAGTCCTACAAGACTCACAGCCTTTGTGATGGTGTACAAAGTCCAAAAAAGGCCCAGAAATAGAAATTTTGGCTTCCCGAAGTTTAAAAAAAAAAAACAAAAATTGCCTGCTCTCCCAAACTGCTTGCCTAGCTCTCTGCTCGAAGTTTCGTTTGTAACTTTTGCTCCGTTACTCCAAATGAGATTTAAAATATATCAAATCGAAACTCTCGACGAGCCCAACAAGACTCACAACCTTTGGCTGTGATTGATGCTGTAAAAAGTCCAAATAAGACTTGAAAGCAGATGTTTTGGCCTCTCGAAGTTTATCCAGTTGTGCCGATCAACCAAAAAATCAAACTTAGTCGAATGCCCTCCTTTTCAAGTTCCATTGGACACAGGGCATTGAGGGGCAAATGATGAGCTAAGCCCAAGGGCCCAACTCTAAGAGGTTCAGCTAGCCCAAACCCAAAGAAGTCTGCACCTGGACAAGCTCACCAAGGTCAAGGAGTTATATCAGCAGGGAGCATGCAAGGGTTATTCAAGAGCCTCCTCTACCACCTTGAAGTAAGGTTCACCATGAGCCTCCCCCTCACTGCCTTGAAAAGAGTCAACTCTCACCTAATTTTTTGACTGAGTCTCATGGACAGCATCTCAACCGCCTCGCCCATTGAGAAGAAGTCACTAGCTCCACCAGAATAATTATTTAGTTGCTATTAAGTCACCCCAATCTGTTAGGGAGCAATTATAAATTGTAAGCCCCACCAACACTTGAGGGGCAAGATCACCACATTCTATTGAGCACGAAACTCTCTTCTCCCTGTCTAAGCCTGAAGCTCTCTGCTCTCTACATCCTTGGGCTAATAAAGGACCCAGCGACCAAAGCCATTCAAAAGTGGACGTAAGTCATGTTGACCGAACCACTATAAATCTCGTCTCTTCCATCTCTCTTTACTTTTAATTATTGCATTTATTTTCAATCACTCGACAGGTGGTGTGCAAAATTATTTTGTGCATCATTAGGATATATATAACATATGATGAGCTTCAATAAACTCATTCGACGGTCTTAAATAGACTCATCTAACAATTACTAACATCGCTGTTTAAATCAGTCATATTGTATTATCATTTAATAATAACTATGAACGAAATAAAGTCTGCTATTTCAATAACTCACTAAAAATAAACACATTAGATTAGTACATTGTCAATCGTAAATTTATTAGTGAATGATGACATGAAGTCAACGTTTCATCCAATATGTTGTTGTTGTGGGGTCCAATTTGGTAGATGGATACAGAAACTTGTCCTCTTCTTCAAAGGTGGCAAAGGTCCGAGTTCACTGAATTGGCGTCCAAAATACATTGTTTAATTTCAACTGCAACTTGACAAGGGGGCAAGACTTATTTAGAGCTATTCAACGAAAATTGAACAACTTGTGTTATTGATCATGAAAACACAGTTGTCTGTCAAGTTCAACTGCATCGATCATAGTAGTTTGAGTGAAAATATCCACATCAACGTTTATATTACAGGGTCCTATCAAGTTCTATGCCACTTAACGAGGGTACAACAGAGGTATTGCTCCTCAAAATGATGTCTTTGAGGAACAACACCCGCTGCTGCACTGTAGAGGAACCGGATGAACGATAGAAACAAATTTTGACCATTTAGTTCTCATTGTCTCAGTCCGAACTTAACAAGGATTCAATTTGAGAATCTAACAGTAACAAATAAACAATTGACTACTATCAAGAAATTTTCTAATTAATGTATCATTTAAGCAACCAACTGACCCTAATCTAATTGCTCACGCTTGACATTACATACAATATTATTACACTTACTAAATTGATTGCTAAGTTTTGTATATCAAATCAGTGCAGATTAATGGATCACACTAACTCACATTAAATATTCAATGAATAAGATTTTACTGCATCCTTTCCTTTAGTAAATAATTTGGGACGCACAACTTTATTCCCCTTGGTTAGTTCTCCTAACTAAGAGATTGTAATGTGCTCTTCTTATGAATCTTTTGTGTACCTTGATGTTCTTAACCATTTACTTATTTTTACCTAACCTCCTGTTATGATAATACACGTGTGTGTGTGTGTGTGTGTGTGTGTGTGTGTGTGTGTGTGTGTGTGTGTGTGTGTGTGTGTGTGTGTGTGTGTGTGTGTACGACTGCTCTTCACTTGTCAATTCAAATTTTCGTATAATAATGATATATGAGATTTTTAATAATCATTAACGTTTTGAATAAAATTACGTCGTTTTAATTGTCATCAATTGCAACCCAAAAAAAGGTGTCATTATCACAAAAAAATCTTCCCGCCAAAAAAAAGACCGGGGGGCCAAACCCGCGTGAACTTGAAAGGTTACACACAATCAATGGGGCAATAGGAACGCAGGTGCAAACGAATTCATTAGTCAGCAATACTTTTCTTGTATGCAACTCCTTCAGTTTTATTCACGGAATGATTCCGATGATAATGTCAAATCAATGTCATTTCATTCACACCGCCAATTGTCAAACATAACAACAATGACATTTGTAACGAACTTGCATCCATGAGACCAATAGTGAAATTCTTTCAATGTTGGGATCCATTTCTAATTTAATGGGGCACAATAAATTTGAATATTGACAATTTTTTAGGGTTAAGTTATAATAAATTTATTCTTCACGAATTTTTTAGCCTTAGTGTGGATGTTTTGCCCTTGACTAAATTAAAAAAAAAATTAATTAAAATACGCATAAATTAACCTTCGCATCCCGTTTGTTAATAACACCCAATTTAAGTAACAACCCAAAAAAAAAAAAAAAACTGTTAAAAAAACACGTTACAATTCTACAATCAATATATTCAAAAAAAGTTGCCCAACCTTTCAACTTTGAACTTTGTCATCATCCCCTTTCACATTGACGCTGTCTAATTAGTTAGACTAATTAAAAAATGTTTTATTTTGTGTTTGTTTTCCCACATTAATTAGTCATTATAGAATTAGAGTTGTGTTTTTTTTTTTTTTCTGATCATACTCGATCGCATTTCAATGTATTTTATTTTTTTAAGGAGAATCAGTTGGTAACCAGGTTTGATTCAAAGAGAAAAGTCTTGTGATTTCTAGATCATGTTCGGAATAGATTTGACTTAATATTATATCATTTCCATGATTTTTAAAGCAATTGAATTAGATTTGATTAATGAGTAAAGTTATATTTAGATTTAAAAATCAGACTTAATTATGTGATTTTATTGGACCCATTGAATTAACATCAAATTTTAATGTTCAATGAGATCCATAGTCAATCCAAATGACATAATCACATAATAAATTATATTCCAATAGTATTACTCGTAGATTAATACTCAAATGACACAATTTAGATACGATAAGATTGGTTGACACCCAAACATCATGCATCAAATAACAACAATGTTATTTGTATTTAGTTTGAGAATTTAATGTATTATGATCATTAAATTGATGATAAACTTTATTCAATATTAGGATCTATTACAAAACTAACAACCTCCATTATATGAAAATCATCAATGTAATTGTGATACTACGTCGTTACCGACACAATAGTATTATCAACTTTTTATGAAATACCATATAAACTAAGTGGATACCACTATTTCAATAACTATCTATTTTCATATCATATGGCATGATTCATTTATGCAACATGGTATTTTATTATTGAGTAATGTTATTTAGATCTAAAAATTTAATTTTATTTGCTGACTTAATGACGTGATATCATTGAAACTATTAGATCAATATCAAAGTCTAATGTTTGATGAGACTCACAATCAATTTAAAGGTTACAGTGAATTAAGTTAGTAAATAAAATCAAAATTTTAAGTTTAAATATCATTACTATTTATTATTAATTGATAAAATGACGTAGACAAGACTAAATATTTATTTCAAGTTTTAAAATTATGTCCCACGTGGTGGAGAATAAAGGTCAAAAGTTCATCTTGAAAAAGTCAGAAAACTCCATGCACCTCTATATATACTCTTCGCAACTTCAAAATCCAAAGTCATAATATTTTAGCAGTGCAATATCCTTGAAAATCTCTCTCTCTCTCTCTCTCTCCCCACAATCCAATACCATGACAAACTCTCAAATTGATCAACTATTTGACCTGGACCTGGCTTTGACCATGGCGGACGATTCTGCAGCCGGCATGATCGAAACCTCAGATTCCATGGCACCTCGCCGGAATGACCTGCCGACGGTGACAGTCTTTGGTGTTTGTACAGTCTGCATGGAAGGCTTCCGATCAGGCGAGGGTGGTAAACAAGTTCCATGTGGCCACTTATATCATGAAGTTTGTATCACCAAGTGGCTCTCTCTCCACAATTCTTGCCCTCTCTGCAGGTTCCATCTCTCCGGTGACCGGAAAAATATGCGGTAGCTTATCTCTAGGAAGGCCGTTATTGTCGTGGGTCAAACAAAGATGCTGATCAATAGAAATAATAGTCGTTGTAAACAATTTGTTATCACTTCAAGCCAATAAAATGTTATTATCACTGAACCTCACCTTGAGAAAGTTGAGGGGGCCCTTTGGTAGTCTATATGCCTCGTAACTAAATCTTTTACAAAAAGTGGATAAAAAATTGGAATTGGGCCAGATGCTAAATTAAACCGCCATAGAATGAAATTTAGCGATTGTGCATACACTAGTCTCACTAGAATGTATAATCATTGAATTAAATTAAATGAAAGTGTAATAAAATTACTTGATGTGTATGTCCCGACTTGTTTCTTCATTCTAATTAATGAATGATATTAATGCTAATTGAAGGCTGCTTTTGTATGTGATGCGATAAGTGGGACATGCGTGTTTGTTTATGAAAGGGGGCGTCTTCATTGATTTGTATTGATTTTTGGAGTCCTAAAAGGCATGTTCTTGGCCCCAATTTTCCAACGCATTCAAAAAGATGAGTTTGCTTTCCATTTGATCCCATTGATGCCTTGTCAAGATAAATTTTTTTTTTTTATTGGTACATTGGAAAGATTAAAAACTAAACAGAGTTCTTACCGAAAGAAATACTGGCAAATTTTGCATTAAGCAAGTATCCGAGGTGGGGACGGGGAATGGTCCAGCATAACAAAATCACATTGTTGCTGAACTCTCATATCCGCCAAAGCATCTGCACATTGGTTCCCTCCCTATGATTGTGAATGATAGGAATGTCACTTGTGGCCATCAACTGCTTGCATCTGGTCTCTCTTTGGGGGCTATTTTGGTTAATAATATTTCAATTACTTCATTTTAATTCATAAAATATTGAATATATTTCTATGTGGTTTCTCAAGCAAATAATATTTAAATTGCTAACGATTTTTTCTCATCAACTTATCACATGATACCTAATTATGAGCAAAAAAAATAATTTGGATAACTCTTGATTACATTTCTACTCAAAGTTTGATTAAAGATCTACCCAAATTACACAGTTTTAATCATGAGTTATCCAATTTTTTGTCAAAAACTAATCATATTACATATTTTTGGTCAAGAGCCACTCAAATTATTTTTTTGTCTATATTTAAGTATCACGTGATAAGCTTATGATAAAAAATCGTTAGCAATCTAAAAGCTATCTGTTTGAGAGACCATATATAAACATGTTCAATACTTTAGAAACTAAAATAATATAATTAAAATATTAGAGACCAAAATAACATAAATCTGATATTTTGTAGACATACAGTGCAATTAATCCTATAAAATTTTATAGATGATTTTATACGTGGAAGTTTTTATTGTACAAAACCGTAACTTTTACAGCTCGAATATTTGGTTTCAATTAAGAAAGACGAGTGCATGCATTTACAGAAACGTGTCACTCTTCAAAAGTGGCTCTGGCTGAGGTCATTGAATTCGCAATACATTGGCAAATGTCAACAGCAACTTGGCAAGAGGACCAAGAGGCAGGCGTATAGATTAGCCGACAAAGACTTGGAGCCATAGCTGGCAGTTCAATTTTCATTGAAATGGCTCCAAGTCTTTGTCGGCTAATCTATATGCCTGCCTCTTGGTCCTCTAGCCAAGTTGCAGTAGACATTTGGCAATATATTGCGAATTCAATGAGTTCAGCCATCGATGAATCTTTGGTATATGGATACTCCTTATATTATAAAAAATTTATTTTTTTGAAATTAAGGGTTCAACTCTCCCTCTTTCTTCTCATCCCAAAAAAAAAAAAAAAAAAAACACAAAAGACCAGACCTCATCTAAATCCACTTTTAAAGAGCTACATGTTTCTGTAAATGCATGCAGACGTCTTTCACAATTGGAAGCTACATTCCAGCTGTAAAATTGTCTTAATAATATTGTACCCATATTTATTATTTTTATAGATATTTTTATTATTGTTATAATATCAAAATAATAGTAAAAATAATTAATACAACTGTAAAAAAAGTACCCATAAAGGTGATAAAAATACCTACAAAAGTTAAAAATTATCAACAAAAGTGGTAAATTTTTTATCCCAAAGAAAAATGATAAAAATAGTTACCACATTAATGACAAAAACACCTACAAAAATGATAAATTATACACAAAAGTTATAATTTTTTTTTGTTATAAAATGATTCACAAAAACTATAAAAACACCTATTAAAGTAATAAAATTTGTCTGTAAGGTACCGATTTTTTTTTCTGATACCATAGTCAAGTGTTATATAATAAAAATGTTACACGTATAAATTTATTTTACTTTATAATATTTTATTATTTTTTTAATTAATGGATAAAAATCATCAAAATCAAAATCAAAATCAAAATCTACTGTCATAATTTATTTTGGAATACTATTGTCGTCGATACCAGTCATATCCGCTAATTGAACAACTTATTAAACCATTTGTCCATGCATTTCATTTTGGTAGTGCATTGCTATGGGAGATTACTTAGGGTTTGTTTGGATGGTTTTGTAGGGAGGGTTTGGATTGACTTCTCTAAATTCTTCTAAATCTAAATCACTTTTTACAAAGATGAAATTCAATATTGTACCCCTTGACATGAGTTTGAGAAGGTACCCCTTAACATGGGTATAAATTGAATTGATCAAAGGCAAAATAGTCTTATACATAACAAATAATTATTAATAATTATAATATATCTGTAGATCCTATATATGTATGTGTTGTATACCAAACATAGGTATGGACGAGAGTGAATGTTGAATCCTATTTTTGTAAAGAGATATTTGAGTTTGGAAGAATTTGAAGAAACCAATCCAAATTCCTCTTCAAAATTCATCCAAACAAATTGTAAGACGCAAAAAATTACTGAAACCTCTTACGAGGAATTTGATGTGATCTTTCTGGAAAGGATTATCTTTGAGCTTGATCTCCCAACCTTCTCTCCCTGCAAAACGAATAAACTGCCAAAGATCGAAGTACTTCGATCGAAGACATTTCAATGCTTAAGTCAGTGACAAATCAAAGGCGATTGCTAGAAGAAAAGAAGAATTCAGCGTACCTTTCACCTTAATTTCTTCTACTTTTTATAGATGGTTATCCCATTAGGATTTTCGTGATATCTGATTCAAGGTGGCACACCTTCCTTCAATTTAGTGATTTAGTTTGAGAAGTTGTTGATATTTCTCCAACAATTCCTCCTGATGTCTGCCATTTTGTTGATTTATTTATTCAAAATGCTCAAGTTAAAGGCTTATCTTTATCTTTCTATCTACTATTTCGAATAGCTCGGTCATAATGAGAGCCGAACACTTTTGATACTTGCCGAACACATTGATCAACTCGGTTTGGTAAATGCTGAGCTTTTTCATTACTTTGCCGAACCATATTGGTTAGTTTGGATAGGATCATTTGACCGAATAGCTGATATCCTCGTCTTGTCTTGTCGATTTGACGTGAGCTCATTTAATGCCACAACACGTGTAATAATGGGAGCAACCCCCTTCATTTGCCCCCAGAAAACGTCATATGGACATTTTTTCGTCTGTCAGCCGTTTTATATCTCCTCATCATCATTGTGTGTACTTCGTGACATCCTCCTTTGCTTTGGTGGTTTACTCTGTATTTAAATATTGCCCTTTAGAATTCCTTATTTTTATAAACGGTATAACATTCCAGATGACATCAAAGTAAAGGTTGTTAGAAAAGATGAACCACTGATTGGCACAAGGGAGAGGATCTCAATCTATACTTGAGCGATCACCAAAGGCGGGGTACGCTTCCCACTTGACCCACTGTTTCTTTGGGTTCTGTCAGCCATAAAGTTGTGCCCTATCTAATGTTGCCCCAATTTCTTCAGAATAGTGATGGGCATAACAGCTTTAAACAAGCTCCTGAACTTGAGCTTAGGATTGTGGGAGATTTTATACTGCTACATCCTCAAATCGGCTGGAGATAACCATTACCTTGCGGTGAGGAAGAAGGATCGCTACTTGGTGACTTATCTCCCAAATTCCAACAATGGTCATGAGAACGATATTGTGTTTATTTCTAAAAACTAGGAGTATGCTACTAATGTTGTTCCATCCTACCATTGCCCCTATGAAGAAGGTGTCCCAGGTATTCGAATTTTTAACCCTTCCCAATTATCTCATTTGCTTACTTTTTTCTGATATGAGTTTTCTTCTATTGTGTAGGCGAGACTATGAAGGGAAAAGTCCTTGAGTGATCCATGAAAATGGATGAACTTCAAAAAGTCTGGAATTACAACGAATCTTTATTTTGCAAGCTGCACATACCCTGCTCGGGTACATTCCATCATATACTTTTTTCATCTTAGTTCTGAGCCAACCCAATGCTACCATAGCCACAGATTGAGAGGCCATCTAGACTGCTCAGGATCAGACACCCCGAGCACAAAAGAAGTCTTCTCTTGCAACTTTTGGATGTAGAACAATGAAGAATTTTTTAGATTTTTTATCAACTGTAGAGCCGATCCCACCCATCGAACCAATTCCAGAAACTTCCATGCCTTCTATTCCTGTTCTTGAGGAACCTACTGCCGAGGCACCCACCGAGACAGTTTTTGAAGATAGTGCGGCTCTGCCAATTTGTGTTCAAGAAGACCTGGCCCAAATGTTGAAACTTCAATTCCAGTCGAGTTAGATCCTCCAAATTCTGTTCGTTCCCCTTCTCCACAAGATGATTCAATTTTTGAGTTTGTCGAAGACCAATGCTCTAAAGAAGCGAAAGATTGCTAAGACCGAGGCGAGTCTCTCTCCCAAACCAATGAATACTCCTTTCAGACTAGTTCTTAGGGCTAAAAGGAGAGAAATTATTGTAAAGGATTCTGTAATAGATGATTTTAATGTTGTAGTAGAAATTGCTCGGAGAGTGATTTTGCCTCGGGACTTGGCTATGAATGAGGCCCTTACTGATGATCATAGCCGGATAGAGGAGAATAAGAAGCTTTACTCAAAAGTTAAAAAATTAAAGGAGTCTGAACATAAGGTCATTGTGGAGCTTTCTCAATCATAGCTAGACTACACTGGCCTCTTAGAGGAGTTTGATCAATTCAAAATTGATGCCAAGGAGAGGGAAGACTCTGCATATGATGAGGGGATTGAGAAGGCAGAGAATGATCTTGCCTTACAAATCCCTCACCTCCAAGAAGCTTTTTTCAGTAAGGGATGACACGCTACTCTAGTTGCTGCAGGGTCCCTTCTTCTTATGAACTGTTCTCCAATCATCCTTTTCCAACTTCTTCCCAACCTCCAGCTTCCTGAAATACTTATAAGATTTTCCTTTTTGCAACTTCTAATGTAAACGTTCAATGATCTGTGTAATTTTTTAAATTATGAATGCAAAACACATTTTGGCCTTTCTATTTCTATTGTTTCACTGTATGCTTGAAAAAATTTGACTTTTGAAGTCTGTCCTTTTGTTCGGACCTTTTTTGAAGATTCGGTCCCTTAATAGGGACCATGTATTCTTAGAAAAAATTTAGATAGCTCTTGAAGTTATGGTCCTTGCTCGACCCTTCTTGAATGAGCTCAGTCCCTCAATAGGAACCTTTTATACTTAGAAAAATTTGATGGCTCTTGAAGTTATGGCCCTGCTCAACCTATCTTCAAAAAGCTCGGTCCCTATATAAGGACCTATTATACTTAGAAAAATTTTGATAGCTCTTGAGTTATGGCCTTGCTCGGCCTTTCTTCGAAGAGCTCGGTCCCTCAATAGGGACTTTTTACACTTAGAAAAATTTTGATGGTTCTTGAGTTATGGTCTTGCTCGGCCTTTCTTCAAAGTGCTCGGTCCCTCAATAGGGACCTTTTATACTTAGAAAAATTTTATGGTTCTTGAGTTATGACCCTACTCGGCTTCTCTTCAAAGAGCTCGGTCTCTCAATAGGGACCTTTTATACTTAGAAACATTGATGGCTCTTGAGTTATGGCCCTGCTCGGCCTCTCTTCAAAGAGTTTGGTCCCTCAATAGAGTTACTCTTAGTCCCCTTGAGAATCTGAGAGTTTCTACTTCGCACCGACCTGCCAATCTGATTGGACTCAAATCCATCCCTAGTCAGCTTATATCGTCATGCCTAGCTGAGGGCCTAGATTAGATCGGGTGGTTGTACTTGATTTAAGATACAACTTTTATCAGGATTTTTTGCCTCCCTACCTTGACAGTAACGTATATAAAGTGGAGTAAGAATCTTTGAAAATTTTTATTGATAACTTTACTTTAGTACATTTGTTGATCACCTATCATCTCTTAAGGGGCACCCTTAAGTTTCTGAAGGTACTTCGGAGAGTTTTATTTAAAAAGATACTTTTTAGAAATACAACTTTCTAAGGTTAGTAGTGTTCTAGGGGCGTGGTACTGCCCTTCGGTCTATGGTCTTGATATCATAATACCCGCTGCCCCTACCCGGGCTATTCTGTATGGACCTTCCCACTTTGCTCCAAGCTTTCCATGGGTTGGGTTTTTAGCTTATCCCAGTACAAGTATGAGGACTAGGTCTTCAACTGAGAAAGACCGAGGGTTAACTTTCTTGTTATAAGCTCGGGACATTTGATGCCGATAGGAGGTCATTCTTATAGCCGCTTGTTCTTTTTTCTCCTCCACTAGATCAAGATCTCGGGCGATGATGACTTTATTACTATTGCTTAACTAGCTCGATTCTTAGGGTCGATAAGCCGATTTCTAATGAAATTACTACTTCTATCCCGTAAGCTAGGACAAAGGGGGTTTTCCCGGTTGGGCGCCGAGGTGTGGTTCGATATGTCCATAGAAAATTTGACAACTCGTCTACCCATCTACCTTTAGCATTTTTTAACCTTTTCTTGATTCCATCCAAGATTATTTTGTTGGAGATTTTTGCTTGTCCATTACTTTAAGGGTAAGCTGGGGGTGGAATAGTGGTTCCGAATTCCATACTGCTGATAGAAAGCTTTGAAGGGACCATTATCGAATTACGTATCATTGTCCGAAACAAGAGAGTGTGGAATACCGAACCTGGTGATGATGTTCCTCCAGATGAACTTCCTTGTATCAGTATCTCTGTTGTTGGTTAGGGGCTCGACTTCCACCCACTTGGTGAAATAGTCTGTTGCAACTAGAAGGTATTTCTTATTGCCAAGGGTCCGAGGTAAAGGACCCACAATGTCTAATCCCTATTACGCGAATGGCCACGGGCTTGCCAATAGAAACAACTCCTAGGATGGTTTTCTCGATATCAATAGGAATTTCTGATACTTTTCGCACCACCTAACAAACTGTTGAGCATCCTTCTGCATGTACGGCCACCAAAAACCTTGAGAGATAGCTCGGTGAGCCAGATATCTTCCACTTGTATGAGCTCCGCAACTTCCTTTGTGTATTTCGGTTAGAAAGTCAGGAACTATCTTCGAGTGTACATACTTCAAAATGGGCCTCCAAATAAGTGTCGGTAGAGTTCGTCTCTTGGAGATAACCAGAATCTAGCCGCTTTCAGAAGTAGCTTATGAGTTTCCTTCTTGTCTTCGGGTATGTCACCATTCTTCAAGAAGCCAATGATTGAATCCATCCAACTCGGCTCGGTTTCGTTACATAAGACTTCATCAAATCTAATTGGTAGAATACTAGGCTCAGATTGGAACTCAATGGTAAGAGATCTTTCAGTTTCTTAGTCAATGGCCGAGGCCAGTAAAGCTAAAGCATCGACATGTGAGTTTTTTGCTCTTCCAACCTGTTGGATCGAGTATTCTAGTATTTTGCACAGTTCATTTTCTGCAACGGCATTATATGCCATCATTCTTTCATCCTTTGCCATATACTCCCCTATTATCTGGTTCACTATCAGTTGTGAATCAGAGAATATTTAGAGTTTCATTACTCCCAGTTCGGCTACTAGCCTACTCCAGCTGTCAAAGCTTCATACTCAGCTTCGTTGTTTGAGGCTTGAAAACCGAGCCTGATGGATTTCTCCAAAATATAACCATCTGGACTCACTAGAATGAGGTCGATGCCGACACCCTTTTGATTTGAAGACCCATTAACAGATAGGATCCAACCGTCACAGAGCCCTGATTTTTGATTATCAGATTGTTCGTTATTCTTCAAGCTATTTTTAGGTTGAAATTCTGCTATGAAGTCTGCCATTACCTGGCCCTTGATCACCTTCCTCGGTTCTAACACCATGTCAAACTCTCCAAGCTCGACAGCCCATTTAGCAACACATCCAGATAGATCAGATTTCTGAAAGAGTGACTTCAGTGGCTGGTTGGTGAGTACTGTTATTTGGTGAGCCTGAAAGTAATGTCTGAGTTTCCTAGTCGAGCTGACCAGTGCGAGCGCGAGTTTCTCCAATGGAGTATACATCGATTCAGCATCTAAGAACATCTTGATCACATAATAGACATGTTTCATCCTTTCACAATCATTCCTCATCAATGCCCTACTCACCGTGTGTTCCGATACTGCCAGGTAGAGAGGTAAAGTCTTTCCTCGGGCAATGTGATTGAGAGGATTGGTGGAGAGGCTAAGTATGCTTTAAGATTTACAAACGCTTCCTCACATTCCTGACTCCATAGTGTCCCTTTCTTTCCTTTGATTGATTGGAAGAAAGGTTTGCATTTATCAGATGCTCGGGATATGAACCTTTCGAGCGTAGCTGCCATTCCTGTTAGCCTCTGTACCTCCTTTACAGTCAAGGCGAATGTAGGTTGGCAATGGCCTTTACCTGGTCGGGGTTCACCTCTATTCCTCGGTGGGTAACCAGGAAGCCAAGAAATTTTCCTGATCTAACCCTAAATGCACTTTTGGAAGCGTTTAATTTTATTTTGTATCCCCGTAGAACATCAAATGTATTCTTAAAGTCGGAACAGTGACTGGTGGCTTTCTGACTCTTCACCACCATGTCGTCAATATAGACTTCTATATTACTACCTATCATGTGTGAGAACATCTTGGTTACCAATCTCTGATACGTCGCTCTTGCGTTCTTTAATCCAAAGGGCATTGCCCTAGTACAATATATCCCTTCGGGAGTTATAAAGTCGGTCTTTTCTTGATCTTCCTTGGCAAGGGGGATCTGGTGGTATCCTCTGTAGGCATCCAAGAAACTTATTTGCTCGTTTACGGCAGTTGTATCGACCAATTGGTCTATCTTAGGCAAGAGAAAGCTGTCTTTTGGACAAGATTTGTTGAGATTGGTGAAGTCCACATAGACTCTCCATTTCCCGTTCTTCTTCTTCATCACCATGGTGTTTGGCAGCCAGGTCGAATACTATATTTTTCTAATTGTTTGGGATTCAAGCAATCGTGCTACTTCTTCTTTTACTGCGTCTTGATGCTGAGGAGCCAACCTCCTGAGCTTTTGCTTGATTGGCTTGAAGCTAGGGTCAACGTTCAAATGGTGATAAGCCACTTCGGTCGGTACGCTGGGCATATCGCTCGTGCTTCAAGCGAAGACATCGGCATAATCTTGCAGCAAGGTGACGAGCTCTTTTTGTTGCTCGGGGCTGAGAGTTGTCCCCATTTTTTTTGATCTTCATCCTTGTCTAAAGGTACTTTAGTTAAGTCTTCGATTATTCGGTTTGTAACTTCATTTTATGTGCCTGAAGGTACTTTAGAGCTTTTCATGACAGCTTGTTCGGAAAAATCAACCGAGCTGTCGAGTGTTGATTGCTATTTTGCTGTCTCAGCTATTGAACTCCTATCTTGAACCTCTATTCCATCTTTGGCTTTGACCAAGGCCAGTAAACAGGTTCTAGAACTAACCTGGTCTTCTCGGATGTTTACTATTTGTTCAGATAAAGGGAATCTTAACATTTGGTGGTACGTTGATGGTATTGCCTTCATCTCATGTAACTAGGACCGGTCCATTATTGCATTATAAGCCGAGACTATATCCACTACCAAGAAATTAGTCATGATGCACACTGGCCCAGTCTTTATAGGCAACGTGATCTTCCCTTTAGGAAGAATTGTTCTTCTGCTATAGCCAATTAGTGGAGTATTTGAAGGCTTTAGATTCTATTGCTTGAGGCCGAGCTTCTCGAAGAGATCCATGTAAATGATTTCGGAGGAACTCCCTGGATCTATCAGTACTCTTTTGACATCATAGTTGGCAATCCTAAGTGTTATTACCAACACATCATTATGCGGCTGATGAATCCTGATTAGATCCTGCTCAGAGAAGCAGATCATCTTCGTTGAGTCTTCTAACTTCATTCTTTTGGACCTTACTTCTAGGGTCAACCGCAATTAAAATACCTCCCTTTCCTTTGCGGCTTTCTGGATATAGGCCCTAGCTGCGTTGTTAGTGGCCATTTGAGGGTTGATGGCGGCTTGGATTACGTCTATCACTCTTGCTGCCATTTTCTGGTCTCCTTTCGGCTCGACTCTTTCTCTGTCAGCTCTTGCTCTATCCTCAACGAACTCAGAGAGATGTCCAACCTGAATCAGCTCTTTCAAATACTGCTTCAAAGATCAGCAATTTTCAGTCATATTCCCCACATCCCAGTGATATGAGCATCTGAAGTTTGGATTTCTTTTCGAGGGATCTCCTGTTAACTTGTTGGGCCATTTGAAGAATGGCTTCACCTTGATATAGTTCAATATCTTATAGATCGGCTCTTTGAATAACGTATTTACCCCAAGAAAAGGAGATTTCTGGGGATAACATTCCTTATCATTCTTCCTTCCGTTCTCTTTGATCGGCTCGGTTTGTTTTTGGCGACCGAATTATCTCCTGCCTTGATGCTCTTTAACCACATCTCTGGATAAGTCGTTGTCGACTTTGGCATACTTCTTGGTCCTTGCCATCAATTCCTCGAAGTCGGTGGCTGGCCTCCTGGTAAGTGATTAGTGTAGAGGGTTCTCCTTTGGCCACCTGATTTTAAAGGATGCAACTGTAATTTCATGATTACATCCTTCGACTTCATTCATCGTTTCCCAATAACGATGAGCATACTCTCACAAAGTTTCATTATTCTTCTTTTTCAACGTCAGCAGAGCCCCAACATCTTTTGGTTGCTTACTGCTAGTAATGAACTGAGCCGTGAACTGCTTGGCCAGTTTTGACCATCCATCTATCGATCCCTTCGGCAAACTGTCGAACCATTTCATAGCCGACTCCCCAAGATACTAGGGAAGATGGTGCAAAGCAATGGTTCATTCCTTTGGTGAATGGTCATCAACTGTTTGTAATGTCTGATGTGTGAGGTTGAGTCATTTTTTCTGTCATAAAGTTTGAAATTTGGGATGGTGAACTTGCTTGGGACTCGCCCCCATTCAATCCATGAAGTGAAGTGTGACGAATCCGAGCCGTCTCTGTATTCCCCTGTTGCTCTCCTGGCTAGGTCCCTAACCGATCTTGTTCTGGCCTTTTCAAGCGATTGTTGAGTTTTTCGGTGATATACTGCTTCCAAGAGTCCTCCTCGAGAATTCAAGGTCTTTTCTGCTGATACTTATCGTCATTGGGATTCTTTGTTTTGTCATGCTTCTTTTCGGGACTTTCTTGTCGGCTGTCTCTCTCTCGCTTATCCTTCTTGGTCATCTCCTTCAGCTTGGCTTTCAATTCTTCGTTCTCATTTATCAGGTCCTTTTCCCTGGCATAAGATTTCTTAAACAACTCATCATGAGTATCAAGTCGGTCCTGTAGAGATTGGACCGATTTTGCTAAGGAGTAGTTTTCCCCCTCGGCACGGAGGGATTCACCATGATCTTATCCACGCTGGTTCTGGTTCATGGTTTGTTTGAGACTTGCTGAGGATACTTTGTCATTCTCATGGGGCCCAGATGGGCTTTTGTTAATATGCAGCCTAATGTTGCTATTAGATGAAAGTGATACAGGATCAGAATTACCCATGACAAAGCTGCCTACAGGTGATCCATTGGCACTTCTGAGTTTAGACATCGTAGCTTTTCATTTCGAATGATGGAAATTTTTCCACAGGTGGTGCCAAAAATGTAAGAGGCAAAAAATTACTAAAACCTCTTACAAGGAATTTGGTGTGATCTTTCTGGTAAGGATTGTCTTTGAACTTGATCTCCCAACCTTCTCTCCCGGCAAAACGAACAAACTGTCCAAGATCGAAGTGTTTCGATCGAAGGCACTCCAATGCTTAAGTTAGTAATGAATCAAAGGCGATTGCTAGAAGAAAAGGAGAGTTCAACGTACCTTTCACTTTGATTTCTTCTGCTTTTTATAGATGGTTATCCCATTAGGGTTTCCGTGATTTCTAATTCAAGGTGGCATACATTCCTTCAATTTAGTGATTTAGTTTGAGAAGTTGCTGATATTTCTCCAACAATTCTTCTTGACATCTGTCATTATGTTGATTCATTTATTCAAAATGCCTAAGTTAAAGGCTTATATTTATCTTTTTATCTACTGTTTCGAACAGCTCGGTCATAATGAGAGCCGAACACTTTTGATACTTGCCGAACACATTGATCAACTCAGTTTGATAAATGTCGAGCTCTTTCATTGCTTTGCCGAACTATATTGGTTAGTTCAGCTAGGACCATTTGATCGAATAGCTGATATCCTTGTCACGTGTCTTGTCTTGTCGATCTCACGTGAACTTATTTAATGCCACAACACGTGTAATAATGGGAGCAACCCCTTCATAAACCGTTACGGTTTGATGAAACTCATGATCATGAGTTTAATATTCAGACTAGCTGTAGGCTAAGTTTAAAAACCTATGATTGAATTTTCAATCCACACATGAAATTTGGGAGTCCTTTAGACTATTTTTCTTAAACCCATTGTAACAAACCCCATACCTTTTTACTAAACAACCCTTTAATGATTCAAAGGATCAAATGTTGGATGTTTTAAGAGTGTCCTTCTAACATTACATCTGAGATGAGAGATTACATATGATCAGAAGGATCAAATGTTTGTTCTGAATTTGAATTTTCACAATGTTTTGAGGTCAGATTATGAATGATTTATTCCGCACGAATACTCGATTCTCGACGTAGATGACCTGCATTTGATCGAATCGGAACAAGAATTAGTCGAGGTGTGTATAAGCTGACTTAGAATAAATTTTGTGTCATTGGATAAAAATACGTAAAAAATTAAATCTAAATTCTTTTTCATATATTTTCCTATTATTTTCTTAGCAAATTATCCATTGTTAATGAGTTAAAGACCTAATTACATATATTGAATCTCACTTGAATTCACGGTAAATAACTTTTGCCATATATATATATATATATATATATATATATATATATATATATATATATATATATATAGAGGAGAGATTTCACTACCAATTTCTTAACATTATTTACTCGCGCTTAGCGATGTCTTGGTGTTCACACTACAAGAATAAGGGTTTTTTGTGACAAATTTTTTACGGCGGCTGTGTTTGTCGTCACAAAAGACGTATTTGAGACAATTTTTTGTGGCAGCTGTTTTTGCTGTCATAAAAAGCGTGTTTGTGTTAATTTTTGTGGCAGCTATTTTTCTATCGTAAATAGTGTCATAAACTCAAAAGAATTTTTTATATTTGAGATAGCTATTTTTCCTATCTCAAATAATATTTTATAGATTGAAAAGAATTTTTTATATTTATGGTAGCTATTTTTTCCGTCGTATATAATATTTCATAAAACATTAAAATGTTGTTTTAGATTAAAAAATATTTTATAGTTTAAAGACAAAAAACTCTAAAATTTTTTTTATTGACCATAACTATTTTTCATATTACAAGTAATATTTTATAAAATTACGTAATTTAATATCAAACGACAATTTCTAGTTCAAAGAAAAAAAAATAAACTCTACAAAGTCAAGTTTTTATATCAAAACTAGGGGTGCTAAAATATGACACGACCCGTTAACACGACATAAAATTAGTGGGTTTGAGTCTTCCTTGAGCCACCTGTTTAGTAAACGAGTGGACCCGTCACGATACAATTATAAACAGATCAAGTATTAGTGAAACAAATTAGAAAAAAGTATACGATATGACTCGTTTATATACCATTTAAATAATTGGGTCGTTCAAAAAAATATTGTGTGACCCTCTGTTAATGTATATTTTAACTTCTTTTAGTTCTTTATTATATATATGTATCTAAATATTATTTCTGTATTGTAACAATAATTTTTATTTTTTTCAAATGTCACTGAGAGAGTAGATTGTTTGGGAAGGATATTCAACTTTTTGTATTAATTTCTTGTACTTATAGATCGTTATGTTTTATAAAAGTGCATATTTTACATTTTGTTTAACTCGTGGGATTGTTTTTTTTTTTTTTTGATATGAAAATATTGCTATGTTTTCGGGAATGTGATTATATTTACTTTTATGTTTATCTATATATTAAAATGGGTAGTTGTATGAATACGAATGAGTCTTTGGTTTAATAGTACTCCTTATATTGTGAAAGATTTGACTTCTTGAGATCAAGGTTTCAAGTTCCCATCCCCCCTCTCCCCCACAAAAAAAAAAAAGTTTATATGGAGTGTATATATGCATAGAGTATATAATATTGGTTACAAACGGTCCATAATAAAAAAAAAAAATCATTGTTGTCATAAATATATTTTCTATTTTTTACGACAGTAAAAATATGATATTTGAGGCAGCATTTTTACCGCCGTGATAAAAACAAAAGTGTCGGATTTTTGTGACAACTTATTTACAACAAGATCTTGCCGTCGTAAATACTATTTGAGACAGACCGTTGCTGTCGTAAAAACCTATTGAGACCACACTTATAATAGTGAGACAATGTCGTCACAAAAAGTATTTGTGACGGTAAATTAATTTTTTATGACAGTACTTTAGCGCCGTAAAAACTTTTTTTTTTTGTAGTGCCACTTAAATAATACAGTTGAACCTTGATCACATAATTCCCGTCAGGGCTGTTACCTTTCATCAAATAAATGTAAAAAAGTTTACTATTTTCAACATTTTATTGTGGTCCTAATACAGGGTATGGTTTGTTTCAGCTGTCATTATCCAAAACATGGCTCCGCCTCTAGTCCATGGCCATTCCTCCTAGTAAATAATACAGTTGAATCTTCATTGCATAATTTCCGTCAGTGTACAACCCCACAATTTTACATATAACATCTAACTTATATCGTGTTTTGAGTCGTATATTTTTAAAATTTGTTAATTCATAAGCACACTATTTTTAATTGAGTCGAGTGTAAGTTGATTTAAATTTGTTTTCATATTTATCGTCAAATAAAGCATGCTATATGGTAGAATTAAATTATCTTTTACTTTTTAAATTTTTTTTATTATTAAAATACTATAAATTTAATTACAATAGGAACTCTAGATGACTAGATGTCTACAAATCAGGACAGAAAACACCTTCTACATTACTGTTCCTTAAAGAGTCTATTGCCGTACAGAATCCACGCCCAAACCCCATTCCAAAACGGCATGGAGTGAGTTGTCGGTAGGTTAAATAGCATGTGTTCGTCGGCATACTATTTTTATAATCAACAAATAACTCAAATTAGGCGATGAAGAACAATTTATCTATAACCAAAGAGATGAGTAAAGAGAAGCTAAAAAGAATGATAGGATAGAAAGTTAGAAACCCAAAAAGGAAATAGGAAATCGATCACTGCATCAGACAAATATCCTTCTATGTCTTGGCTGAATAGATAACAGGAGATTCAAGAGCGCCGAATTAACTGAAATGGGTCTAAATTTCCATATCTTTTTAATTCTTTGATCTTATTTAGCATGATTTGTTTGATAACTATAGTTCACAAGGTAATTTCTTGAAATAGATTGAGATAGCAGTTTTCAAGGTGAACTAGATGATTAATTCTGAAAGAGGGAACAATGTCTAAAAAAGGGGCCAAGAGTACAATTGGCTTATTCTCTCCGATATTTAAGTTAGTCAATGTTTAAGTGAGAGAGTGTGTATAGTGCAGAGCTATTCTTGCTTGCGTACCGGAGTTATGTTTCGATGGGTTGTTTATACCTTAGATTACAATGATGCCTCTCTCATCCAGAATCCCATCTTAGACTTTAATAGTCTATGCATAGTTAAGTGTTATTCTATCATACTTCATTAATGTTAAGTGACTGAACTTCCAAGTTTGCATGTCGAAATAGACCATGTATTTATGACACTATCTTTGATCATCGAGCACTCTAACGAAATGCTTGTAACCTACTATCGAGTATTTATGAGCGAAAGTTGGGACCTTCATGGATCAGGCATTCAATGATAACTTGTCACATTATTGCGTTGCTTGAAGTTCACACATTGATGTCATTTAATATTTGGCATTGGCTATGGATCTCAGCCCCGAGCACTCCAACCGCTCGGTCTCAGTTACCAAGAGAATCCCATGCGTTTCGACCACCATGGTTAATCACATGGTAGTTTTTAGTTGGATGACTGCTAACGTCCCATCATATAGTGTGCTTGACTTAATTTTCTTAAGAGTGTTGATGGATAGTATTTTCGATTAGGGTTTTATCAAGAACCAGATGTGTATGTACGATAAATAACATATATATATCTGATCATCTTCTTGTGAAACTTTTGTTATCTCATACATTGTAGTTGTGGAATTTTTATTAGATCAGATCTTTTACTTTGAGGAAAGTATTTTTAGTTTAGACTTTGATCTTTGTCATGTGATGTGACACGATTTTTTTTTATAATTAATAGGATAAATTACAATTAAGCAGACCTCCAAAACACTGATTGGCATCCAATCACGCGTATGACAAATTATTAAACACTTTCTACTATGATAATGTAGGGGGTCCGCACTAATGACAGATAGCTAAGG
Organism: Ilex paraguariensis; assembly: GCA_963454935.2. Taxonomy (NCBI): domain Eukaryota; kingdom Viridiplantae; phylum Streptophyta; class Magnoliopsida; order Aquifoliales; family Aquifoliaceae; genus Ilex; species Ilex paraguariensis. Next base: position 19,802 of record CAUOFW020000799.1, on the reverse strand, counting down.
GCATCTTCAAGAGGCTGTCTAAACCCTCCCTTTTAGCTATTTTACATAATTTTCTCCTAAAATATTGTTCCAAGAGATTAGCTAAAAGGCTATCAAAAATAGATAATCCCATTTTCACTCCGTAGATGTAACTAGCCAGTAAACCGCTAGCTGGCGCCAATTTCTCCCTCCTCACCTCCTCCTCCTCTTGAATGTATGCACTTGTCTCATCTTATAGACGTTGTAAATATGACCATCGAAAAACTCAAATTCTAAAATTTTGAATTTCATGACCGTCATAAATATAATCGTTATTAATAAAAATTAAAATTTTAAAATTTTGATGACGTGGCGTAACACTTCAGCATGTGATGTCATCAATATGGTGATAACATGACATACTAAATAATATTTTAGATTTTATTATTGAAAGTTAGTTAAAGTTAATTGAAGTGATTAGCTAAAATAGATAGCGTTGTTGGAGTGAGTTTGAAAAAATGGTTAGCTAAAATAAATAATACAATATTTAAATACTAGTCATTACCCGTGCCTAAAGGCACGATAGAACAAAAAATTTGAGTCTTAAAAAATCTATATCACTATATTAAATAATAATTTTTCTTTCATTTATTTATTTGATTAAATCATTCAAAATTTATTTTTACCCATTATTTTCTTAAAGATATTGACAAAATTTTCTCAAAATATGAAATTCGATAATTTTTTTTAACAAATCTATATTATCATGTATAGATAATATCTGAAATAAAAATTATGTTAAATTACAAATTAATCAAATATTAAATGGTTGAGCATGTGATAGAAATGAGTGATGTGATGATTTTAAGGGAAAAATGCATAGCAGTATAGGAGACTTATGTGTTTTATATAGCAGTATAGGGGAAAATGTACAGCAATATAGGGGACTTACAAATTAATTCAACTTCTTATGTGTTTTGTTATACATATTTGTATAGATATCAGGTAAAATTTCATCTAGATCCCTTGTAGTTAGGTCTAAATTCAATGACATCTCTTTCCGATTTTGAAATTTCGTTGTCACTCACTGTTAGTGATTCTCGAGTTACATCGTTAATGGCGATGGTTGATTTATAAAAATATCCCCGAGTATTTTATAGGTAAATTTTATCCACACTCTTATAAATAAACCTAACTTTAATAATACTCCTCGTAAATAGACCAAACTTTAATAATACTCCTCGTAAATAGACCTAACTTTAACAACACAATCTCTTAATTCTGAAATTTCAATGCATTCCCTTTTAGTTTATTATATTAGCCTTTATTTTGATCAATTTAATTTTCAATTTTATCAAATTAATTTTCTTTATTTAATTTAAACTAAATTAACATTTCATCTCATCAAATCAACACAAAATTGATATTTAATTTTATCAAATTAGTGTTTAGTTATATTAATTTAATATTTCATTTCATCAAATTAATAATATTTATTTAATTTAATATTAAGTTATTATTTATTTTTATCAAATCAACATCAAATTGACATTCAATTTTATTAAATTAAACTATTTAATATAATTTAAAATTTAACTTTATCAAATTAAAGTCATTTCTTTAATTTAACACCAAATGAACATTCAAATTTATTCAATTAACATTAAATTCAATCAAATTAATAGTAAATTAATATTTAATTTTATCAAATTAAAACTAAATTAATATTTAAATTTATCAAAATTAAGATTAAATTTATTCAATTAATATTGAATTTTATCAAATAATTATAAATTTTATATATGAAGTATTATATGTGAGGAGCGGTCGAGCGACGTTGTAAATAACATATGATAGCAAAGGAATTAGAAATAGAAGAGATTTTGACATTGATTTTATCGATTGTAATTTTTATTATAAAAAAATTATTTTTAACCACAAAAATTATTATGATAAAAAAATTTAAAAATTATAAAACCTTTTTTATGTAACTAAATGAGTGATAATATAATGCCTAATATTATAATAAAGTTATAATACAACATTTTAAAATAAAAAAAAATTATTGGGATAATATAATGACTGAAATTACGTGTGTTGGCTTGCTAGCACATATATAATGGAGAAAGAGTTGATGACATTTTAGTCTATTTACATAATAAAGGATAATTTTAGTATTTTCACAAACTATTTAGTTAAATCATTATTTTATCTACTGATAGAGATAAAAGTTATTTTTATAGGAGTTGTCATTGAATTTTGACTCAACTATATGGTGTTTAGATAAAACTTTCCCTAGATATAACATGTAGATATAGTATATTTTCGATCTTTGTACTATATATATGTACAATAAAGATGTGTGTGTGATATGAATAGAAAAGATATAGAGCAACTGTATTAGGATACATTTTTGGGGAGACATGTGTTTTAGTTTGAAAAGAGAATCATGAAAGATGAGAGTGTGACAGACAGTCAATGTCTCAGTATAGAAAGTGATCCTTAACATAGGAAATAAAATCAAAAAAATAATGATAAGAGTTATAATATGTATTTTAGGGAGAGAGAATCAGAGTTGAGGAATGAGAGATCGCTTAATTCTCGGATTTGATTGAATTGGTGAATTTAATGTAGGGGTTCAATTTTAGAAACTAAAAATTTTGAGGGATAAAAATAATTTAAGAGTTAATGTGGTACGTTGGATCAAAACGATCTGAGACGTTAATAGCTCAAGACAGTTTGGGATAGCGCCATCCATTGGATGATGTCTTTTTTTGTCATAAAAGGATCTCAGCCGCTCTTTGTCTCTTAAATTCAAAACCGTTCTACTTTATTATATAGATATTTTGAGTAATTATTTTAGATAGCTCTTTTGGAGATGCTCTAACTGTAGTTATATGATCATTCTTTTGCCTAGTTGCCTATCATAGAGGGAGAAGGCTACGGTTCTCTAAAAGGACGGTGTCGAAAATGAATTCGGATTATTATTTTTAATTTGAATGATTTTTAAATATTTATTGAAAAAATAAAAAAAAATAGAAAGAAAAAAGTTTTGTATATGAATAAAAAATAAATATATGATATTAAAAAATAATTTTTTGGTATCCTCATCACAGATAAAATTGTTAATTAATTCAAAATACTCGAGCACAACTCGAGTTCGGATTGTACAGGGACTTGTTTGGGCTCAACTTATTTTTTAAACTAGTTGAACCTAAATAATTTTTTAGAATCTTTTAAAAACGAAACTTAAAGGTTCGGTTCGAACTTGAAAAGGTAAACCTCAAGCTTAACCTGCTGTGAGGATATCTTGATATTTATAGAAATATTTACAGAGCAATCTTATCATAAAAAACAGAACAACTATTTGAAATTCAAAAAGCATCTATACAAGTAAAGAATCCTCTTGATTGTCTCCAAATTCTCCTATAACGGATTCTCCTCTAATACCCCCCCCTCAAAGTTGGTGTGGTGGAATGTGGAAACACGCACAACTTGGTACGATCCAGGAGATACTATAATTTAGCAACCCCTTTAGTGAAGACATCTGCGAATTGTAGTTGAGAGGGAACGAACGCCAAAGTGAGAACCCGTTGAGCAACAAGCTCTCTAACAAAATGGTAGTGAATGTCGATGTGCTTAGAGCGAGATTTGGTGACAAGATTTGTTGCTATAAATATAGCACTGTTATTATCACATGGCAGTTTTGGAGGAGAGGAGAGTTGGATATGTAGTTCACGGAATAGCTGAAGTGTCCAGGAGAGTTCGGCAGCTACAAATGCAAGAGCCCTGTATTTTGCCTCAGTGCTGAAACGTGCAACAGTAGTTTGCTTCTTAGAACACCACAAAATTAAATTTCGACCAAAATAAACAGTAAAACCTGTAGTAGACCGTCGAGTATCAGGGCAACCCGCCTAATCGGCATCAGAATAACCAATAAGAGTTGAGCAAGGATCCCGTGATAGCTGAAGACCATAGTGATAGATGCCTTTAACATATCGTAAAATACGCTTCAAGGCACAAAAGTGATCAATAGTAGGAGCATGCATATATTGACAAATGGAATTAACACTGTAAGACAAATCAGGACGTGTGAGAGTCAAATATTGCAAGGCTCCAGCCAATGAGCGAAATTGTGTTGCATCTGAATATGCTATACCAGTGCCGGAAAGATGAGAACCGACCACAAAGGGTGTGGAAATTGGTTTGCAATCCACCATTTCAGCGCGAGTCAAAAGATTTAGAGCATATTTTGCTTGACTTAGAAAAAAACCTTTATCATTGCGAATAACCTCAACACCAAGAAAAGAGTGGAGATCACCCAAATCTTTCATAGAAAATTCAGTGGCAAGACGATCAATAAGAGTACGAAGCATGGTTGGATTGTTGCCAGTAATAACTATATCATCAACGTACAAAAGGAGATAAATAACACCATGTTGACCGTGATAGATAAAGAGAGACATATTTGCACGGCTCGTAAGAAATCCAAGAATAAGCAAAAAATTACTAAAATGTTGAAACCAAGCCCTTGAAGCTTGTTTAAGGCCATAAAGGGCACGCTGTAAATGATAAACGTGATTTGGGAATTGAGGATCAATATAACTTGGGGGTTGTTCCATATAGACTTCCTCAGAAAGAAAGCCATGTAGAAACACATTTTTTACGTCAAGTTGATGAAGACACCAACCATGCAATGCAGCAAGAGACAAGATAATCCGAATAGTAGCAAGGCGAACAACTGGACTAAAAGTGTCTTCAAAATCGATGCCATGCTTCTGAGAAAAACCTTGTGCAACTAGGCGAGCTTTGTGACGCTCGATAGTTCTATTGGATCGAAGTTTTGTTTTGAATATCCACTGACAGCCGACAATATTATGAGCAGAAGGACGAGGTACCAGGTGCCAAGTGCTATTTTGCTTAAGTGCAGTAATTTCATCATCCATGGCAGAGAGCCATTCGGGATGTTTGACAGCTAATTTAAATCCGCGCGGCTCTTTAATGGCAAGATGTACCTGAAACCATTGAGGAGTTGACAAAGCAATTAACGAATGAATAGTGCGAGGCTTAATAATACCGTCCTTTGCACGAGTAATCATTGGGTGTGTAGAGGAAGGCGGTTGACGTTGTTGCAGTTGAAGGCAGCACAAGTGGCAGCAAAGTGCTACTGTTGTCTGCACAAGAAGCCCAAAAGATAGGAGCCTTGTGATGGGTGGAAGTCACACCTGAAGAAGAGTCATTTTCATACGACAAAGAATTTTCAAGAGGATCAATAAAAGTAACGTAATCTTTAGAAGCCAAAGTTGGTAAACTTGAAGTACCGTAAGACAAATAATCCTAAAAAAATTGCACATGATGAGAGACATATACTCTGTTAGTGTTTTTATCCAAACATCGAAAACCTTTATGAAGAGGACTATAGCCTAAGAAAATACAAGGAGTAGAATGAGGAGACAATTTATGAGGCATATAGTCACGCAAAAAGGAAAGCAAAGACAGCCAAAAGTGCGAAGTGACGAGTAAGAAGGAGCTTTTCCATATAAGATCTCATAAGGAGTTTTCCCTTCAAGAACCGGTGATGTAAGGCGATTTATGAGATAACAAGCCGTTGAGAAGGACTCAACCCAAAGATGTAATGGAACACTAGAATGAAACATGAGGGTGAGATCAGTTTCAGTGATATGATGATGTTTTCTCTCAGCAATACCATTTTGACTAGGAGTGTAAGGATAAGCAATACGTTGAACTATACCACACTCATGAAGAAAAGAGGTGAAACGATTATTGGTAAATTCGGTGCCACCATCACATTGAAAGGATTTAATGTTTCTATCAAATTGTGTGTTGACATACTTATAAAAACGGACAAAAATATCGAAGAAATCTGACTTAAGCTTTAAAGGAAAAATCCAACTAAATCGAGAAAAGTCATCAATAAATACACAATAATATTTATATCCAGATGGAGAAGTGATTGGTGAAGGACCCCATAAATCGCAATGAATTCTGTCAAATAATGAGGAGCAACGTTGATCTAAATTGGAGAAAGGTAAACGATGATTTCTTCCCAATAGGCAACCAAAACACGATGCAGAATCAAACTTTCTTTTATTAGAAATGGTAATATCTCCATGCTTATTTAAAAAAGAAACAATGCGATTAGAAGGATGTCCCAATCGGGCATGCCAAATATCAGATGTAGCACGAAAAGTACATAAAGAAAAAGTAGAGAAAAAACTTGCATGGGCACGGTCAAGAATGTAGAGTCCTTTCTCACATCGGCCGACTCCTACCACCATTCTTGTTGCTAGATCCTGTATTGTAAAGCCAGCAGAAGAAAAGGTTACTGAGCAGTTATTCTCATGAGTAAGCTTACTGATAGACAACAGATTTTTAGTAATGCCAGGAACAAGGAGAACATCAGATAATGATAAAGATTTAGAAGCAACAATGGATGAGATGGAGCCAATTCTAGAGATAGGCAATGAGTTACCGTTACCAACAAACACCTGTTGATTACCATTGTAAGAAATAGAATTATCAAGAGACGCATCATCATTTGTCATATGCGAAGTGGCTCCTGTATCTGTGTACCATTCGAAATCAGTGGGATTATCAAGAGAGGTGGCAGAGAAAGCTTCAATTAAGACACTAGCCTTGGCCTTTTTTAATAATTTGCCAAGTTTATAACACTTTTTGGCAGTGTGATTTTCTTTACCACACCACTGGCAAGCAACAATAGACCCTTTAGTGAAACCTAGTGGAGAATTGTCCTGCTTGGTGCGACCAGTGGAAACTGGCAAAAGGACGACGTTGTGCAATGAAAATCGACTGTTGAGAGGAATCACTAGGAATGGATCCAAAGAAAAGCTCATGACTCAGAGCTTTGGGAACCAAATTGGCGAAGGAAGGCAGTGGCATCTGAGACAACATAGATGTCAAAAAAATTTTGAAATCTAATCCAAGGCCACGAAGAAACCAATGTACCTTATCAGTGTCATCAATCGGTTTGTCAATAGCACTAAGTTGATCACAAAGAGATCAAAAAGAACGAGCATATTCAGCCACAGTATGAGAGCCACGTTGCATTAACTGAAGTTCGTCTTTCAATTGAATTTCTCTTGTCTTGGAGCTGTGAGAAAATGATGCTTCGAGAGTCAACCAAGCATCACGAGCAGTTGAGGAATTAACAACCTCGGCCATACATTCCTTTGTAAGAGAAGCGTAAATGAGGCTGAGCAACATCCTGTCTTGCGTATACCATATCTTGTAAGCTGGATTAGGAAATTGATTGGAACCCTCTTGGAGCAGGGATGTGGGTGCAGGGAAAGATCCGTCCAGGAAGCCCATGAGATCTTGACTTTCAAGCAAGGGAACGAATTGGCTACACCACAGGAGGTAATTGGTAGAAGTGAATTTGATGGTTACCATGTGAACCATCGTATTGAGCGGAAGCTGATTGAAGCTTGAATCGGCCATGGAAAAAAATATATATATTTTAAGGTTTTAACCGAAAATGGCTTTGATACCATGAAAAGGTAAACCTCAAGCTTGACCTGCTGTGAGGATATCTTGATATTTATAGAAATATTTACAGAGCAATCTTATCATAAAAAAGCAGAACAACTATTTGAAATTCAAAAAGCAGCTATACAAGTAAAAAATCCTCTTGATTGTCTTCAGATTTCTCTAACAGAACTTGTAAAACTCGGCTCGTTTATATATAAAATTCTGTTCGAACTCAAACTCGATTCGGGTTCAACTCAATTTGAGCTTTACTCATTTTTTAAATGAGTTGATGTTGAATAATTTTTTTAACTTATTTCAAAAATTAAGTATGAAAGACTCAATTTAATTATCAATCATATTGAGAAACTTTTTATCTCTATATATAGACTTCGTAGCTTCCAAATCTCGAAGTCATAATATTTTAGCCTTAGTATAGCTTTGGACGCCTCTCTCTCTCTCTCTCTGCAACATCCTCTCTTTTTCTTCAGAGTCTAACACCATGTCAAACCCTCAAATTGATCAACTATTTGACCTCGACCTTGCTTTGACCACGGTGGACGATTCAGCCAGTGTGATCGAGATCGCAGACACGTCGGCACCTCACCGGAATGACTTACCTCCGGTGACTGCTGCCTCTGGTGTTTGTACCTTCTATGTGAACGGCAATCAATTATTTGACCTCGATCTGGCTTTGACCATGGCGGACGACTCTGCCACCGGCGTGATAGGAATCTCAGACTCGGTCGTACCTCACCGGAATGAAATGCCGACGGTGCCTGCCTCTGGTGTTTGTACAGTCTGCATGGAAGGCTTCCGATCAGGCGAGGATGGTAAACAAGTTCCATGTGGCCACTTATATCATGAAGTCTGTATCATAAAGTGGCTCTCTCTCCACAATTCTTGCCCTCTGTGCCGGTTCCAAGTCTCCGGTGACCGGAAAAGTTTTCTGTAGACTTATTTCTATGTACCAGGTACGTCCTTACTTTTTGGTCAAACATAGACGGTGAAGATTTATGCGAAAGTTAAAGAGAGGCCGGTTCATGGAGCCTCCGGAGCCCCACAGAAGGTTAGTAGTAAAAACCGGTCAATTCCGGCGTCTCCCGCGAGATTAAAAATTAGGATCTTGATATCTTAATCATTTAAACTCTAATCTTTGTGCTATCCTGATGATCAGTTGTTTTCGACCATTTCACCATACTAATTGGATGATCTTATTTGCTTTATTTTTTATAGCATAGTTACGGTTGCATTATATTTTATTCATATTATATATAAATTGTGTTTATATTTAATTCACTTTGTATCAATTTATTCATTAGACGAGTCTAATGTTTCGATTCGTATCCGCTAATGGTAAACAAACACTAATTAATTTTGTATAAATTTTTTGTTTGATCGGTGATTAGGCCAACTTGAAAATTAATTAATACTTGCTTTTGTGTGTACTGTGATCATTGGGGGGATGTGAGCATGAATGCATGTGCGTTTATGATGAGGGCATTCTTGTATATTTTAATTCATTTAAAAATTTTATTTAATTTATTGATTTAATGTAATTTTATTGTAACAATGAAATAAATATCAAATTTTAATATTTAATGAGGCCCACAATTAATCTAAATATTATAGTAATTAAGTCAATAAATTAAGTTCAAATAACATTGTCAATACCATAAATTTATTATTGATTGCACAACATTTATATTTTAAATAATAATTTAAAATTAAAGTAAACAAAGAAAAAAAATAATAGAGAAATAAGTGTAGATTAGTGGGGTTATTTTACAGTAAAAGGAGTGTTAGTTGAATTGTTTAATATTGGAGGTCATCTAAAGAAAATATTTTTGTGTGAAAAAAAAAAAATTTCAGTCGCAATTTTATACTATTGTTACAAAATAAATAAAAATTAATTGTTATTATATTTTTATAAATTGAGCATTCAATTTCTCCTAATAATAATATTAGATAGATGGTCAAAAAGATGAGCTTGCGACCTCCCAATTATTTTATGCACCGTCAAGATGCAATACGTTTTTTTTTTTTTTGGAGGTCTGTTAATTTAATTCATGTTCGAACAGCTTAGGGCATCCAACTAATTCTCTCGTCCCACATGCACCGCCAATAAAGAGTATACATATTGATGGGTTAAGCCAAAATAGTCCAATTTATGTGTTAAAGTCCAACCCCAGTTGAGGAGCCCAACCTCATTTTGATTCCACCAAGCCCAAGACAGTCCAAGACCGGTTAGACTTTTTGCTTAGCACGTCATCAAGAGGAGAGCATGGGAAGCTTATCTGCACCACCGAAGGAAACGGTCCAATCTTTGACCACGTTTCATGAAGAGCTCCCCAACCTCCTCCTTCCGTTGAGGATAAGTCGTGATCTCCACCAGAATAATCTCTTAGCTGCGATAAAGAAGCCTTGAGGATAAGTCATGATCTCCACAAGAATGATCTCTTAGCTGCTATAAAGTAGCCCCAATCTGGAGAGACGAGAGATGAAGGTCACGCCCCACCAACACTTACAGAGGACAGACCGACGACCGGAGACCACTTCTTCTTTGATTCTTTATTCTCTCAAAGCTTGTATCTCTATTCTCCATACCTCTGAATTAATAAAATACCCGGCAACTGAAGCCATTGAAGAGTGGACGTAGGTCGAATTGACCGAACCACTATAAATTGTGTCTTTTTAATTCTTTCATTGATTTCACTGCATTTATTATCTACACTTGACAGGTGGTGTGCAAAATCATTTTTGTGCATCATCAGTTTGGCGCCGTCTGTGGGAATTATCAAAATTCTCACTCCTGAACATTACATCCATTAACTAATGGCGATCACTACTCGATCCATGAACCAACACGAAGACAATCCTCCACGAGAGGAGGAGGTTGCTCCCCCGCCTATCAACCCTGTTCCGGATACTCTAGCCCCGAATCCCCAACAAATATTGGAGACCATGCAGCAACTGGTTGCTCAAAACCAACAGTTACTGCAACTCATACTTGTTGGACAAGGAGGAGCACCACACGGAGGTGCACAGCATGGAGGACACCAAGGTAGAGCACCACACGGAGGTGCACAACGTGGAGCACCACACGGAGATGCACAACATGGAGGGCCCCACGGAGGTGCACAACATAGAGCACCCCCGGGAGCTCCACGTCCTGGACGTCAAGGAGCACCACGCCCTGTTGCTCCACGCCCGGGCGCCCCATTGGGCACCCCACTTCGGGAAGCCCAACATGAGGGAGCTGCACCTCCCCCTCCCCTTGCTTCCCAGGGAGATGACCCTTATCTCCAGGAGGATGAGAGTGAAAACTAAAGCATGGAGCATGGAAGCCACTTCCATGATCATTCCAGAGGAGCCCCCAATCATTGGGACGAAAAGATAAAGGAGATATAGAATCAACTCGGTGATGTCTTCAACGCCATGAAGGCACAGGGACCCGAGACTGTTGACCACCTGGTAAGGCGTACTGATACGCCTTTCAAACCTGATGTAGCAAACTACCCCATCCCTCAGAAGTTCAAAATGCCATCTGTGGAGACCTTTGATGGAACAAAGGATCCACTGGACCACCTCGATACTTACAAGACCTTGATGCAATTGCACAACGTACCAGATGAAATCATGTGCAGGGCATTTCCAACCACGTTAAAGGGGTCTGCCCGACAGTGGTTTGCTAAGCTCTCCCTCGCTCTATTTCCTATTTCGCCGAGCTTAGCAGATCATTCGTCTCACACTTCATTGGAGGGCGTCGCCACCAGAAGCCAGTTACGCACCTGCTTAGTATAAAGCAGGACCGCGAGGAGAGCCTGAGGAGTTACCTCACTCGTTTTAACGAGGAGGTACTCCAAGTTGATGAACCCGACGACAAGGTGACGATGATCGCCTTCTTGGGTGGCCTCTGTTCATCAAGCTTCCTTTTCTCAGTTCTGAAGCGTCCACCGAAGAGCATGCCAGAGCTGCTAGTCAAGGCCCAAAAGTACATAAACGCAGAAGACATCACAAGGGCCAAGCGGGGTGAGTCTTCCAGAGTAGGAGATAAAAGGAAGGAAAGGGAGAGGGACGATAAGAAGGGGACCAGTAACAAACATGGCAGGACAGAGAAAGTCCCTGTCAAGGACCGGCTAGGTCCTGCTCCTCAGAGGAACCGTCAACCCTTCACTCCCCTCAATGCTTCCATGGAACACATCCTATTCCAGATCCAGGATGACCCCACGATAAAGTGGCCTGGAAAAATGAAGTCTCCTCCAAATCACAGAAATCCTAACAAGTATTGCCGCTTCTATCGTGACCACGGGCATGACACCGACGATTGCTACGACCTCAAGAGGCAAATTGAGGGGCTCATCCAGCGTGGTCACTTACGCCAGTACATTGCTGGAAGGGAACGAGCACCACAACCTCACAACCAGGAAGATCAGCAGCCAGTGGGGGAAATACACACCATCTCAAGGGGACTAGCAGGTGGGGGAGAATCACTTTCCGCGATGAAGGCCCATGCCAGGAAGGCAAGACATGTCTACGAGATACGCCCATCTAAGGTGCCGAAGCAGGAAGGCGATGTGGTCATATCTTTTTCAGACAAGGACGTGGAGGAAATCCAACACCCCCATGACGACCCCTTGGTGCTCACCATGACGGTGGCCAATTTTCATGTGCACAGGATCCTGGTGGATAGTGGTAGCTCTACGGATATCCTGTTTGCAGAGGCCTATGACAAGCTCAACCTGGGCAGGGAGAGGCTACAGCCAATCAGGTCACCCCTCATTGGATTCTCAGGAGAAAAAGTGTATCCCCTTGGATCCATCACACTTCCCGTCACCGCCGGAGTAACACCCCGAAGCTCCACAGTCATGGTCAACTTCCTAGTAATAGAGTGCCCGTCAGCCTACAACATCATATTAGGGCGGCCAGCTCTTAACACATTGAGAGCTGTGCCCTCTACCTACCATCTCGTTCTCCGCTTTCCAACCTTAAATGGTGTCGGAGAGGTCAAAGGGGACCAAATAACAGCCAGAGAGTGCTATGTATCCTCTATGAAGGCTAGGAAGCCCCAAGAAGCATTACAGGTTGAGGTCCTTGACCCAAGGGATGACTCAACAACAGAAAGAGGAGAACCAGTCGAGGAACTCATCCCTGTGGTTTTAGAAAAGGAGCACCCAGACAGAAGAATTTACATTGGCTCTTCCCTTTCTGAAGAGCTGGCTCCCCTGTTGATTGATTTTTTGAAGCGTAATATGGACATCTTTGCTTGGTCGCATGAGGACCTTGAGGGCATCGACCCGGAAGTAGCTACCCACCACCTCAATGTCGATCCACTGTACAAGCCTGTTCGCCAAAAGTTAAGGGGAACCTCCACTGAAAGGGCCCAAGCCATGGACAAGGAGGTTAGAAAGCTGATTGATAACGGGGCAGTCAGGGAAGTGGCGTATCCGGAGTGGCTCTCCAACGTAGTAATGGTTACTAAGGCTAATGGGAAGTGGCGCCTCTGTGTCGACTTCACAGAACTAAACAAGGCATGCCCAAAAGATAGTTATCCACTGCCGCGGATTGACCTCCTCATCGACGCCACCGCTGGACATGAGTTGCTCACTTTCCTGGATGCATACTCGGGGTACAACCAGATTAGCATGCATCCCCCAGACCAAGAGAAGACATCATTCATCACGCCAAAGGGGACATACTGCTACAGGGTCATGCCCTTTGGGCTAAAGAACGCTGGGGCAACCTACCAACGGCTGGTGAACAAGATGTTCCAGTCTCAGATCGGGCAAACAATGGAGGTGTACGTGGATGACATGCTGGTAAAGAGCCTTGCAGCAGTAGACCACATCGATCACCTCCAAAAAACTTTCAACGTCCTGAGGTCCTATCACATGAAGCTCAACCCTGAGAAGTGCGCCTTTGGTGTGGGGTCTGGTAAATTCCTGGGCTTTATGGTCAATCAGAGGGGAATTGAGGCGAACCCTGACAAGATCAAGGCCATTCTTGACATGAAGTCACCCTCCTCAACCAAGGAGCTCCAGCGCCTCAATGGAAGAATCGCAGCATTAAATAGGTTTGTCTCCAAATCTGCAGACAAATGTCTCCCTTTTTTCAAAACTCTCCGAAAAGCCTTTGAGTGGAAACCTGAGGCAGAGGAGGCTTTTCAAAGGCTCAAAGCCTACCTAGCAGCACCTCCCCTCCTGTCACATGCTACCCCTGGAGAAACTCTCCATCTATACCTTTCTGCTTCCCCATCAGCGGTAAGCTCAGTGCTCGTTAGAAACAACAATGGAGTGCAGAAACCAGTTTATTACGTGAGCAGGGCATACCGGGGGGCAGAGGTCAGATATTCAGCACTAGAAAAACTGGCACTCGCTCTGGTCACGACAGCGAGACGGCTGCGACACTACTTCCAGGGCCATCGTATGGTGGTCATCACCGACCAACCTCTTAAAAGAATCTTGGGAAAGCCGGACGTATCTGGCAGACTTCTTAAATGGGCAGTAGAACTCGGGGAATTCGACATTCAGTACCAACCTAGGACGGCCATCAAAGCACAAGCCCTAGCAGATTTCGTAGCTGAACTCACACCAACAGAAGATGGGAACGATGAGGATCCCCAAATGCCCAACGGAGACATCAAGAAGCCTAACAAAGACCCTCAAGCAGGCGCCCAAGCCTCCTTCTTAGGAGCCCAAACAACTTTTTCTGATGACCAGGCATCCCGGGCTGCACCTCTAGCTCTTGCACCACAGGCTGCACCTCTGGATGCCCAGGCACCACAGGCTGCACCTCCGGATGCCCAGGCAGCACAGGCTGCACCTCTGGATGCACAGGCACCACAGGCTGCACCTCTAGCTCCTGCACCACAGATTACACCTCTGGATGCCCAGGCACCACAGGCTTCACCTCCGGATGCCCAGGCATCACAGGCTGCACCTCCCCGGTCTTCCACTTCAAATTCCAAATTCTCCACTCATCTGCTTTGGAAACTCTATGTAGATGGCTCCTCGACTAGTGAAGGAGGAGGAGCGGGCTTAATCTTGATCAGCCCAGATGGCACCACTCTCAGATATGCGATGAAGCTCCACTTTTATGCTTCCAATAATGAGGCGGAATACGAAGCCCTCCTTTCTGGATTAAGATTAGCGATGGAAATGGAGGTTCAACACCTTGCCACCTACAGTGACTCTCAGTTGATAGTCAATCAAGTTAGGGGCGAGTTCGAAGCCAAAGGAGCCAAAATGCAAGAATATCTCAGCATGGCTAGAAACATGATCACAAAATTCCACTACTTTCAGATAAACCACATCCCCAGAGAGGATAATATGGCTGCCGATGCACTCGCAAAGCTCGCTTCATCCATGAAAGCCTCATCAGGGGAACCAGTACTAATTGGTCACCAGTGCGAGCCGAGCAGGATGGACATGGAGGCCACAAATATTGACTGTGTATCTACTGAGTCAGACTGGATGACCCAAATCAAGGCATACCTCCAAGAGGGTGTGCAACCAGATGATCCCCTAGAGGCCAGGAAGCTAAGGATAAGGGCCTCCAAGTTTGCCATCTTGCAGGACACTCTATACAAGAGAGGCTATTCCTTGCCGTGGTTACGATGTCTTTCACCTGAAGAAGCTCACTATGCCTTGCGAGAAATCCACGAAGGAATCTGTGGGAATCACTCTGGAGGGCGTTCCCTTGCCCACAAGGCGCTCAGACAAGGCTACTTCTAGCCTACCATGATAAGGGACGCCTAGGAGTTCTCCAAAAAATGCGACAAGTGCCAACGCTTTGCGACTGTGCCGAGGCAACCACCTGAGGAGCTAACAACCATTTCAAGCCCATGGCCTTTCTCCAAGTGGGGCATCGATATCCTAGGCCCCTTGCCTCTAAGCAAAGGGCAGTGCAAGTTCGTAGTGGTGGCAGTCGACTATTTCACCAAGTGGTCAGAGGCAGAACCTTTAGCAAAAATCACAGACGCAAAGGTCAAAGATTTTATCTGGAAAAACTTGGTCTGTCGCTTCGGGATTCCCCATGCCATTGTCAGCGACAACGCCAAGCAGTTTGACAACAAGCTGCTGAACTCTTTCTGTTCTGACCTTCAAATAAAACAACCTCACTCCAGCCCGGCACATCCACAAGCAAATGGACAAGCAGAGGTCATGGTAAGAACGGTGCTACGCAATTTAAAGACAAGGCTTGAAAAAGCAAAGGGCCTTTGGGTAGAGGAGCTGCCAGGCGTACTGTGGGCTTATCGAACCACACCAAGAACCCCTACTGGGGAGACTCCTTTTTCCCTCGCCTTCGGAACCGAGGCGGTCATCCCTGTGGAAGTAGGGGTACACTCCCTAAGGGTCCAGCACCACGATCCCATCACCAACGAGGAAGGACTCCGTAGCAACTTCGACTTGGTAGAGGAAGCAAGGGAGATGGCTGTAGTTCGCAACGCGGAGTATAAACGGCGCATGACAAGGTACTACAATTCGAGGGTGAAGCCCCGTTCTTTCCAACCTGGGGATTTGGTCCTCAAAAAAGTAATCCTCGCTACAAAAGATGCACGCGAAGGGAAGCTGAGACCAAATTGGGAAGGGCCCTACCGCGTAACAGAAGTAGTGAGACTAGGCACCTACAAAATTCAAGATTCTGAGGGAAAAGTTTTACTCCATCCATGGAATGCAGAGCACTTGAAAAGGTATTACCAATGACACCTTGAGAGCATCAAAGTAGTAGAAGTTGGGACTTGATTTGATTTTTAGGGGTGTTACCCAAGATTTCAATATTTTTTTTTGGGAATTATTACCCAATATCGCTTTTTATAAGCAATAAATTAATAAAATTTTCTATGTCATTTACTCCAAAAAATTTTCTGTATTTCATTTCAAAGGAGTATTGGTACAAAAATAAGGTCAGATACCGCTTTTTCAAAAAAAAAAAAAAATCAAAAGTCCTAAACACTCTAACTGCTCTCATGGTCGTCCCCCACCTCCTCCTCATTGTCATCAACAGCATCAGATCCCCCCTCATCACTGTCGTCAGTGGGCACGAAAGGTGAGAAGTCAATATTAGGGAAAGCGGTAGAAACTTTCCCTCGGAGATCCTCGAAACCATCAATAAAAGCATCTGCAAGACCATTCTCCAAGTCTTCCTCAGCACAGGAAACTCTCTCCTGAGCAGCCGTCAACTTTGCCTCTGCAACAACTGCCTCTCTGAGCATGGCCCTCCCATGGGCCTCTACAAGCTCAGCCTCTCTGAGCGCGCTCCTCTCGCGGACTGCCAAAAGCTCAGCCTCTAGCTTAGTGGCCCTCTCATGGGCTGCAACAAGCTCACCATCCCTGAGCGCGCTCCTCTCGTGGACTGCCAAAAGCTCAGCCTCTAGCTTAGTGGCCCTCTCATGGGCTGCAGCAAGCTCACCATCCCTGAGCGCGTCCCTCTCGCGGGCCGCCAAAAGCTCGGACTCAAAATTAGAAAACCTTTCATGTGCTGCCACAAGTTCACCCTCCCAGAGCACGTCCCTCTCACGGGTCACCAAAAGCTCAGAATCAAGCTCGACAATCCTCTCCTGAGCAGTAATAAGCTCCCTCTGCACAAGGCTAAGATCCTGCTTCAGCTTGTCTTGATTATAGGCCCTCGAAAGCAAGCAGATGGAGGAAGTCGAAACCTAAAAAAAAAAAAAAAAGAGTCAAAAACACAGGAAACGACTGGAGAAAAGGAAATAGCAGACCCTTACCTGAGCCAGACCTTCCAAATACGTGTTGACGATATTGTCAGTGCCCGAAGCGCTAAGCTCAGAAACTTCTGGCCCAAACACAAACCTCCCAAGCCTTGCCCTGATAGCTGCCGGTCTCCCCATCATAGAACCAGCCCAAATCGGCACTTGGGTAGAAGTTCCTGAACAAGGAGGAGACAAAGGAGGGGTAGCACGAGGAGAGGATAAAGGTGGAACAGATGTGCCTGGCAAGGAAGATTCTGGAGCAGCAGTTGGAGAAGTTGCCAGTTGAGAAGGAGCCACCGTGGAAGCCACATGGGGGGCATCATCCGTCCTTGTCACTTTGGAAGAAGGAGGGCTCCTGCTAGAAAAACGGGACACCACCACCCTCTTACTTGCTGCAAGAGTAGAGAAGGGTTAGATAAAAAAAAAAAAAAGGGAGAGGAAACTAGCTCACCCTTTTTCTTCGAAGAGGAGCTGCCAGATTTCTGAGATGGAGCTACAGCTCTAGTATACTTGGGCAGGAGAACTCCCAAATCTTTACAAGGGCAAGCTTTGACAGCCTCCAATTTCCACTCCTGGTCCCGGGAAAGCACAGGTATATCTGCATGGAAAAAGTGAGCACACACGCAAAAAAAAAAAAAAAAAAAAGGAAAAAGAAGAAGTGTGCAGCATACCGGGTTTTTTAGCAGCACCCCAATGTGTTGGCACCGAAACTCTGTCGGCTTCTGAAGCCCATTCTCCACCAATAAAGAAGAAACAAGATTTCCAGCCGCCGCAATTAGAGCGCATTCCTGTAAGCACTGTACCACTCCGTGCGGTAAAATAGTACCATCCCCTATTTGGTGTAGGGGTTTCGCTCAAATTATATGCTGCATGAAACTCCATAGGGGAAGCATCCTCGTGGTGCACCTTTCTCCATAATGCAAGAAAACCGAGCAGGACTCTCCAACCGTTGGGCGCTAGTCGCCCCGGAGTCAAGGAAAAGTAATGCAAAACACGACAAATGGGGGAGGACATGGGAAATCTTAACCCAGCCTCAAGCATCTCCTCGTAGACAACAATATCCCCGGAAGAGTCATCGCAAGCAAACTCGCCCAACTCAGCCCGACGGCACAACACGGTCGGAGGGATGCGATAAGTAAAAACAAGCCTTGAAATATCTTCATTTAAGCGGAACAAACTAGAAAGGGTGCTCACCTTAGACCCGTCATCATCAAGTCCCACTTTGCTCTTGCGTTTCTTCTTCCGGGGCCTTAAGGAGTAGTCCAAATCACCATTGGGAGAGTCTTGAGGAACTTGAATCGGGGGAGCTACAATAGGGGCTTGATCATCAAGGGCAGCACCCAAAGCTTCCTTACTACTTGCAATGTCTAGCCCAACGCCTGGAAGTGTGCCTGACTGTTGTTGCTCATCAAAACAAAGTTGCCCAGTAGCTTGAAGGGTGCCTGGCCCTTCAAAATTGCGCAAAGCAGAATTTTTGGCGCAAAAATCAGCACCTAAGGCGCCCAAATCAGCGCCTCGAGTGGGAATCGGATCAGCCCGTGCTCCCAGGCCACTGCCTAGCTCTCCCTGATGAATCTTGGACTGATTTTCAGCGCCTCTTGATGGAAAAATGCTGCTGCCCAGCGTTCCAAAGCCGCCCAGCGCAGCAGATCTGAAGCTGTCCGGGACAGCAGAAGCAGCAGCTAGGCTGCTGCCCAGCGCACCTGGGCTGTCCAGGACAGCAAGGCCAGTGCCCAGGCAGCTGCCCAGCGGGCCTGGGCTGTCCAGGACAGGAGGAGCAGAGCCCAGGCAGCTGCCCAGCCCCCCACCGTGCGCGCGCGCTGCCTAGCCGCGCCTACGCTGCGCAGCCGCGCGCTGCGCTATTGCGGCCTGCACTGCCCAATCGCGCTCCCAGCCGTTTTCCTTCACTGCCCAAGCCACTCCTCGCGCTGCCCATCTCCCCTTCGCTGTCCAGCCCTTCATTTTCAGCCCCAAAGCTGTCCAAGACAGCATTCGAATGCTCAAAATTAGCCTCCAAGTTCTCCAAAATGGTGCCTACTTCCTCCCTTTCTTCAACCTCCACCACTCCCTCTTCAATCGACATTGTTCACTTGAGAAGCTCAACTACAAGGAAGAAATCACACTCTTGAAAGGATTCAAGGAGAACACACTTTGGCTTCAACAAAATGGGTAGGACTTGAGTTCTCAAGGTTTTCAAGAGGTGAGTGCTCAACCTTAAAAATGAGTGAAATGGGTAACATGAAGAAGAAGACTATATTTATAGTCTAGGGTTTTTCAAAAAGAGGAAAAACCCAAATAGAAAATTATGGGCTCTTTTCAAAATAAAGTGGCTAAATAGAAAGTTATGAGTCCTTTTCAAAATAAAAAGGCCAAACAGAATATTATGGGCCTTCTTTAAAATAAAGTGGGAAAGACTTGAAGTTAACAAAAAAAAATAAATATAGTCAATCTCCTTCTCCAAGTCTCTTGGACATGGGGCATTGGGGGGCAAATGATGGGTTAAGCCCAAATAGTCCAATTATGTATAAAGTCCAAAAACTCAGTTGAGGAGCCCACCTCATTTTGATCCACCAAGCCCAAGACAGTCCAAGACCGGTTAGACTTTTGCTTAGCACGTCACTAAGAG